>CM044009.1:26076439-26617198 GCA_024085815.1 Flaveria linearis | reverse complement strand
AAACTAAATTGTGAAAATAGTTTCTGCCGCAATAAATTAATATATATTTTCCACATCAAGTTTTTGGCGCCGTTGCGGGGGACACTGTTTTGGCAATTTTGAGAACGACCCGAGTCGGGATCTAATCATTTGCTTTCTAGTTTAGGGTTTATTTTGTAGTTTGATTTCGCTTATTTACTTAATTGTGCCTTTAGTTAGTATTTTTTCTTTTTTATTCTCTTTTTATTTATCTGGCCTTAATCTGTTAGGTAAATTTCTTTTTCTTTTTAATTTTCTTTTAGTTTATGCGCCACACCTGTTCTGCCGACCACCTGAGTTTGAGACCGAGGAAGATTCTTACGACAGCGAATCCACTCACCCATATTCTACAATGGCCGACGAACAACCACCAGCGAGGAGAGTGATTGCCGACTACACCAAGCCTACTGCTGCCGGAGCTAGGTCTAGTATTGCACGTCCACCTATCACTGCAAGAATTGGCAATCCCTCCCAAATCATTTCCATGGTCACAAACACTATTCAATTTCACGGGTTGCCTGCTGAAGACCCTAACTCTCATCTTGCTCGCTTCGTGAGAATCTGTGACACCTTTCAGGTGAACGGTGTTTCTGAGGACGTATGCAAGTTGCGCCTCTTCCCATTCTCTCTTACTGATCGCGCCCAAGCTGGCTTGAGTCCCTACCCCACCGGATCCATCACTACTTGGCTGATATGCAAGACAAGTTCTTGTGTAAGTACTTTCCCCTTTCAAAGACCGCTCGTCTGAGGAGCATGATTCATTCATTTCAGCAGAAGTCGGGAGAGACTTTCTACGAGACCTGGGAGCGTTTCAAGGAGCTAGTGCACAAGTGTCCACATCATGGTTTGGAGGATTGGGCGTTGATTGAGAAGTTTTACAATGAGTTACTCCTGCAACAAGGAACATGCTGGATACTACTGCCGTGTAATCTGATGACCACCAAGAACCGTTGAGGAGTGTACACAATGTTCGAGGACCTAGCCATGAGTAGTTATGAGTATCCTGATTCCAGAGCCCCAGTTGCTGCTCAGTGAGGAGTGCACCAAGTTTGATTCTAGCACTGCTTTAGCCGCCCAGGTTGAGGCATTAGCTAAGATGGTAGCAGACCTGCAGAAGAAGAAGCAGGTCTGTGAGATCTGTAGGGGTGGTCATGATACGATTGATTCTCCTATTTCTGCTGATAGTTTTCAAGAGCATGCTGACTTTGTTAGCAATCCTAACCGGATGCAAGGAAATACCTTTTGGCAATTCTTATAATCCCGGTTGGAGAATCAGCAAACTGGAGGAGTGGGAACCCACCGGTTTTCAACCGCGTACCCAGAGTTAAAAAATAAATACAAGGAGGCTAAGCGAGAGGTGAAAAAGACTGTGTCAGAGGCAAAGAACATAGCGTACGAGAGAATGTATAGCGATTAGAGATGAAAGAAGGGGAATATGACATGTTTAAGATTTCCAGGGCAAGAGAAAGTAGAAGACAGGACCTGAGAATGGTGAAGTTTATAAAGGCTGCGGATGGAAAGGTCTTAGTGAAGGAGAACGACATCAAGGTGAGATGGAACACTTACTTCGATAACCTTTTCAACATAAAGAACCCTAACCAACAAACTGTAATCGATGGAACAACTCAACCAAACCAACAAAATAGGTGTTACTGTAGAAGCATCACAGTCGATGAGGTTACGAGAGCGCTGAAGAAAATGGAAGGGCTAAGGCGGTGGGGCCAGACAACATACCGATTGAAGTGTGGAAATGCCTGGGAGACGAGGGCCTGCAATGGCTAACAGACTTATTTAACACTATATTCTAAAACGGTAGAATGCCAGAACAATGAGAAGCAGTCTCATAGTCCCCATATATAAGAAAAAAGGAGATGTCCATTGTTATGCAAATTACAGAGGAACAAAGCTATTGAGTCACAACATGAAACTATGGGAAAGAGTTATTAACACGAGAATTAGAAGAGAACTCAGATTGCGGTAAAGCAATTTGGATTTATGCCAGGACCTCTACAACAGAAGCCATACACGTCATAAGAAGGATAATAGAGAATATAGAGAAAAGAAAAGGGACCTCCATATTGTATTTATTGACCTAGAAAAAGCATACGACAGTGTGCCACGTCAACTTATTTGGGAAAGTTTATGACATAAAAGGGTACCAGAGAAGTATATTAAAATAATAATGGATATGTATGAAGGGCAAAAACGTGTGTGCGAGCACCAGTCGGAGACACAGACTTCTTCCCGGTAAAAGTAGGACTACACTAAGGATCGGCATTAAGCCCATTTCTCTTCACAGTAGTGCTGGATGAGATGACCAAGTCTATACAAGAGCCAGTCCCATGGTGCATGCTGTTTGCAGATGATATTATCTTAATATCAGAATCTAAAACGGTGCTTAACGAGAGGCTAGAACAGTGGAGAGCCTCACTAGAGCGCAGAGGCTTAACGATAAGTCGCTCTAAGACTGAATACATGCATTATACTTTAGTGGTGAGGCTGAGGAGGACACCCAAATCAGTATCCAGGGTATGACGGTACCACAGACGTCTAGGTTCAAATACCTGGGCTCGTACGTTCAAGAGGACGGAGAGATACACAGCGATGTAGCTCACCGTCAGCAATCAGGATGGTGCAAATGGAGAGCAACATCAGGGATCCTGTGTGATAAGAGGTTCCCAACAAAACTAAAGGGAAAACTATACAGAGTGGTGGTACGTCCAGCTAGGTTATACGGAACAGACTGTTGGGCCATAAAGAAATTTTACCAGAGACAAATAGAGGTCGCGGAAATACAAATGCTGAGGTGGATATGTGGACACACAAGATTGGATCGAATAAGAAATGACGTGTTTTGACAGAGGCTACAGGTGGCTTGTATCACAGATAAAATACGAGAGGGAAGATTAAGATGGTTTGGGCACGTAAAACGAAGGTCGATGGTAGCACCCGTTAGAGCAGTAGAGAGCATCAACGTAGAGGGAAGGAGGAGTAGATGTAGACCGAGGCTGATTTGGGACGAGATAATTAGACGAGATATGATAGACTTGCACCTCTCTGAGCACATGATCGAGGATAGGAGTGAGTGGAGGCGTAGAATTAAAATGAAGGACTTTTAGTAGGACCTGTGGGTGGGAAGGGTAGACGTAGACTTGTTGCGGGCCCCCTGTTTTCCTTATTAAGTTTTCCTTATTCTGCCCTTATACGTGATTCTTCCCGCTTATTTGTTGTACGCACTTTCTAAGTTTCTATGTGATTTAAACCTGTGTGTTGTCTGCCATATATTATGATTATGATTGTTATTTGATTTCATTTGTGAGTCAGGGGTCTCTTCGGAAGCAGTCTCTCTATCTCCCAAGATAGAGGAAAGACTCGCCACCACCTACCCCTCCCAGACCCTGCTCCTGAGTGGGATTTACTGGGTACGTTTGTTTGTTTATTTGTTTTATTTTATGCATCAGAGGTTTTTTCAAAAAAATTGACTTTTACTTTTAACTCAAAGGTTTTATATTTTGCAAAGTAATCTTTAAACCCAAAGCTCTTCATATTTTATAATTTAATCTCATTAAATTTTATACTTTTAACTTTGATCCCCTATACTTTTTATATTTAAAATTTGTCGTTTTACGTTCGTTCCATATTTTGCAAGTTAACACGACACAAACATGCATGTGCGATTCACTCATTCACGTTTCGTTTTAAATTTTGTGAGTTAAAACAACACAATATGCGTGTGTGGTTTAGCGTTTTATATCTATTTACCTCCTTTAACAGGTTCGCCGTAACGCATGAGTCTTAAATCGATTTAGTTATATTTTTATATGTTTTACGCTTTGGTCTTATTTTTTCCGTATTAAGACACCGAAATTTCCGTGTTAATGATCATGGTGGTGTGGCATTAGTGTTATTTTACACGGTTTAACATCCCCCGTAACGCGAGGAGCTTAATTCTAGTTTATTTTTAAATATTAAAAAATAGAAGTTAATTGAGAAAACTCAATAAGTCTTAAATTATATAGTATTAAAAAATTAGAAAAAAAGGTGGCAATATTCCTCCTTTGATGTGTTGGAGCATATATTGTCATATATAGTGTGTCTGTCGCTTGACGAATAGTCTAGGATTAATGTTATACACCTTGTAAACACATGAAACTGGGTCATTCGTAGGAACATATGCAAATGAGACTCAGTCGTATGACTGATCCATGCTAATGGACCAGTCGTGCGACTGAGGGATGCGATTGGGGCATTCGTAGACTGAACCATAAGAATGGTCCAGTCGTACGATTGAACCATACGCATGGTCCAGTCGTACGATTGAACCATACGCATGGTCCAATCGCACGAATGGGCCCAGTCGCATCTAATATGGGCCGAGGCCTATATATACCAGTTTCAATGTGTAGAGAGAAGGGGTTTGAGAGGATTTGTGCCCGGGGCCTAGGTGCTGCCGGATGAGAGGGGAGATCATGCTCGATCTCCCCTTGCCAAAAGTTGTAATTCTTAAGTTGTAACGAGCTTAAAATCGTTATGTTTTATCAATGAAATCATTCGATTATTGTTTGTACTTTTGTTTATCTTTTGGTTTATCACCTTCCGTAAAAAACGTGCTCGGATGTTCATCGATCCAGTGACTTCACAATTGGTATCAGAGCCAGGTTACTGCTAGAATGATCTAACAATCATTCTAGCAACCCGAGCTCTTGATCTGTGGATCTATTTCAGGTTCTTTGACGTTAAACATACTTCGTGTTCTTCGTGTTCATCTTGTTTTGCTCAACTCTCGTTGCGTGTGTTGTTTCTATGTTAAAATCGAACTCGAAACCACATTCTGATCACCCTTGCGAATCTGATGATGTCTATTTTGGTTCGAATCTTGTAAAATTCGTCAGATTAGGGTTTTGGCAGCCTTGGCTGCTGCAGATCTGAAAATCTGCGTTCAAACCCGTTCATGCGATTGGGCCATGCGACTGGGTCTCATTCGCACGACTGAACCATTCGTATGGTCCATTCGTACGACTGAACCAGTCGTATGTCCATTCGTACGAATGAACATTCATTCGCATGACTGACCCTTTCGTGTATTTCATTCGCACGACTGACCCATTCGGAGTATCCATTCGCACGAATCACCCATTCGCACCTATGTCTTCATTCGTCTGTTCCAGTCGCACGAATGAGCTGTGTACCAGACCATAAAAAAAGAAAAAAGAGTCTGGAACAGCTTCTTGCACTATTTTTCCCTAAACCATTTTTATCAGTCGGGAAGCCTTCTGAAAAAGTTTGGCAAAATAAAATTTTTTCGGGAAAATTATCGGGTCATTTTCGGTTCAATATGAGCAAAGCACATTCACCCTGAATTTCTTTTGTCCAAACAAGTTCGATGGATACCCCATTATTCATTGGACTTCCAGAATAGGTGAATGTTGTTAGAACACGAAAGAGAGAAAGAAGATATCAGCTGTCGGTGCTGATTTTGTGGGGTAGTCAGGAGCATCTGACTATTTATGGGCCAACCAAGTAATATTTATTTCCGCACAGAGAGGATTCTGCTTCGTGGAGGGAATCCGTGATTATCATAGTTGAGACGCAATCAGAAAGATGATGATGTGAGCAGGTTTCTGATGATGAATCTATGTGCATGCTGATTTGTTTGATATTGTCAGCTGTGGATTGGAACCTTCAACCTTTTGCCCAATACACCGTATGAAGACGCCAGGAGAGCACAATGTTTATATATTAGGATATGCTGAATGTGAGGGGAATTTCTGCAGCTGTTAATGTTAATCAGGTTAGCCTGTGTGAAGATTGAAGCAATGGAAAGCTGTTCATGTCATTATCTGTAAAAATCAGTCATTTGGGGAATCTTACTGCTATGATGGTGTTCTGCAAAGTAAACGAAAGCTATTGTGCCTAAATACATTTTCAGGGATACTGTAGCAACCTGACGGATCGGCAACGTTGGCTAATATAGTTTTCGTTTTATTCTATTGGAGACCAGAGCAAAGATTGATTGAAGATTGTAAGAGGTGTTATCTACTATTCGCAAGCAACGTCCAAGGGGGAATTTGTTGGAGCATATATTGTCATATATAGTGTGTTCTTCGCTTGACGAATAGTCTAGGATTAATGTTATACACCTTGTAAACACATGAAACTGGGTCATTCGCAGAGCATATGCGAATGAGACTCAGTCGTAATGCGATTAGGGCATTCGTAAGACTGAACCATAAGAATGGTCCAGTCGTACGATTAAACCATACACATGGTCCAGTCGTACGATTGAACCATACGCATGGTCCAATCGCACGAATGGGCCCAGTCGCATCTAATATGGGCCGAGGCCTATATATACCAGTTTCAATGTGTAGAGAGAAGGGGTTTGAGAGGATTTGTGCCCGGGGCCTAGGTGCTGCCGGATGAGAGGGGAGATCATGCTCGATCTCCCCTTGCCAAAAGTTGTAATTCTTAAGTTGTAACGAGCTTAAAATCGTTATGTTTTATCAATGAAATCATTCGATTATTGTTCGTACTTTTGTTTATCTTTTGGTTTATCACCTTCCATCAAAAACGTGCTCGGATGTTCATCGATCCAGTGACTTCACATGATGGACCATTCAAGATTTTGTATTCTTCTCATGATTGTGAGTGTGCTCATGGTGAAGCCTCTCGAATGATAGCAGCGAGTGGTGCCCCGTCCTCCCAACGGTGAAGCCATTCGAAGGGTAGCCGCAGGGAGTGGCGGCGGCGTACCCGGGTGGGTACCAACGAACCCCAGGGGTACCCGAGTGGTGCCCCGTCCTCCCTTAGTATGTACTCGTGCTCTCTTCATACGCCCCAATAACACATGGCCTCGGAAAATGCAGTTTTAGTTCATACCCTAACCAAAGTTTTTTTTTCCTGAAAAGCTTTTGTGTTTTTATTGTGACAACTCGACTTTTCAAGTTAACCTCTCTCACTTAACTTAACACTCTTCATCATGTGTGAGTATCTTATAATAAAATTACTATTGTTATTAAATACATAATAGTAATTAATGAATACATTTCGAAATAATTAAACTTATAATACATCTCAAAGTGTAAATTAATAAAACTTTGAGGACTAATAAACAAATTCCAACACCCCTAACTTCTATACCCGTAACCACCATCAACATTATTCATTATTTAAAAACCACAACCCTAATTCACCCTACCCTCTCACTGCCGTCGATACCACCATCGGGAGCAACCCCGATGATCTTCCTCTTTCACGACTTCAATGACTCCCATTCGCAGCAACGTAACCCGGCGAGAGAACTCACGACAACCGTCACTGATAGAACCCTCCATTGTGAACCGCACCTCCGACAACCCATTGGGTATGATTCTCCTCTGTTTTGTTCAATGTTGTTCGGTTTCGTGTACGGTTCTCCTTCGTTCTTGACTCGCGATCATTGTGGTGCCGGTTTCACGTTATTATGTTTATGTGTGTTTCGGTTATATGTATGTGTCGTGTACGTACATGATTTCACAGGTGTGTGTGTGTGTTTAGCATGAGTATGTACATGTATTGATGTCTGTGTGATCGGGTGTGGATGTGTGTGGTTGTTTTGGGTATGCGTAGTACATGGGGGTAGGCGAATGGGACGCGCAATGCGCCCATGTGTGTGCATGTGGGTTAGCCGTAAATTATTTGTAGTTATTCATGGGTTATATGTGTGTGTTCATGGTGCGCACATGGATGGATTAAGTCCTTTGGGCGCATGAGGATGGTGTGGGGGATAGAAGTGGGCGCACGAGGGAAGTAGGCGCATGGGGGTTTTGGCAGAAAGGGATATGATGCATGTATGTGTAGGTGAATATGTGTGTGTTAATTTTGTATATGTCATTGGTGTATGCTTATTATGTTTGGGCGCATGGGGGGATGAGTGAGGCGCGTGGAATATGTTATGCGCATGGGAGTTTCTAGTTGGGCGCATGAGTGGTTTTAGGCGCATGGGATTTCCCTTTGCATGGATTAGGTGCGTGAACTACAAGATTCTAGGCGCATGGGTGATTTGTGAGTTAATCTAATGTGTATACGTATTCTGCATGCTTGCATAAGTGTATGTGGTCTCGTGTTGAGTGCATGAATGCATGTTTGCATGGGTGTAATGGTAACATATATAAATGATGGTATAAATTATTATATAGATAAGTTGCTTGATTGTGTTACACACGAATGATTAAACCTCAACAACCGATAACCGACATCGAACCGAGCCATGAACACGAAACCGTACGACTCTTACACTCGTAAATAATAATTAACATTAATTATATTTATATTAAATGAAATTTAGGTTACCCAAACCCTAATCGTTGTGCGATCGTTCTTTCTTTGCTGTGAGTCAATGTGAGTCTTCACGGCCCCTATTTTACATTTTTTCCTTTTTTAGGGAGAAAACATGCAAACATATTTACAAAATGGTTTTGGTATTATTGTTTATCGCCTGTTACGTTAGTACAAACATACTTAAAAGTCCTTACATTCTCAAACCGTTAGTAATGTGTAACGAGATAGTTCTGAGTAGTACTACTGGGTTTGACAAACCCCGCTCGGGCTAGTCGCGCTAGCTTGATTGGAGGTCAAACAGGTGCATTATTGACCTAACATTTGTCACTGTCTGGGTTAGACGTGACGGGAAGGCAACAAACTTACAAACAGTCAGCTTCGGTTTGAAACGCTAAGTAACTTGATTATAGGCTAGCTACCTAGCGATATGCTTAATTACTTTACCATTCGAACATTTACAAACATATTATCTGTTGTAAAACCTGTAAACTCACCAACGTTATGTTGACACACTTTAACATGTTTTCTCAGGTCACAGGATCGCTTAAGCATACGTTGCACGGTTAAGGAACTCACTCAGGACATGCATCATCAAACTTATTTATCTTGCATTGAATATTTTGTTTGGCATAGTACTTTGCAACTTTTAGTATTGGTTTACATTTCATATTTACGCTTCCGCACTGATGTTTATTTCATTTATGTTTCTACTCTGATTGAAGTCAAACGTTTATTTTTTTAAATTCATTTAGTGTCGTTTGATATGACCATATCTGAGATCCTGATTTGTCACACGCCTAACGGTAAAACCCGTTTGTGGAAATTGAGGGTGTGATATTTATCAAAAGTTCTATCATAAACACTAATAACACCAAACTTTGATTGAACTTTAAAAATTGATTGAATTTCAGGTAGTGTCTAGTGTATAAAAATTAAGTTTAATTTGTTTAAACAAATCGATTGTGTTTCTGAATTCACAATATCCGTTTGCTAAAAATGATTTCGTCTACCGATCAATTTTTTTAAATTGTATGAACATTGTTGTCTAACGCCTTTCAACTATTTCTTCACCATGAGTTTGCCACTATGACTTTTCAAAAGGAGAACATTTACCCTAAGTCATCAGTATATTTAAGCCATTAGTCGTCAATCTCTAGAGTAATTTGGAGTGGAGAAATAATGAAACTGACCATGTATTTATAGTATGAAATTAAAAAAAAAACATGGTCTATTTTTTTTTATAATATAAACCACACGACACCTTGACCCTCATGCATAATAACACCTAATCTTATTAAATCTCAGTCTCATTTTCACCGTTTATAATCAGAAACGTACCATTCGAATACAACTAAGATGGGAATTAGGATGTTACATGTCTATAGATCCGATGTTGTTTATACTTCATTTAAGCGTTAACTCAAAAATTAATTTGTTTTAAAATAAATAACTACTGTAATTTTTTATTGTTTAGTGATTTCTAAATGAAATTGAAAGATTTTCAAATACAAAGTGTATTTTCCTGCAAAGTGTGAGAAGACACAATGAGTAAAAAAAAAGTCACAAAAAAATTATATGTTACAATCTAAATCAAATTTCAAAAAAGTAATTCCAAGCTTTTGTTCCCCTAGCCATCCCTACTAAGAAAAAAATAAACGAAAAATAAAAAAAATAAAAACAATTAACGTTTTTTTATTGTGTCATTTATGAAAGACACAATGACGTAATTGTGTCATTACGAAAGACACAATGACATCATTGTGTCATTATAAAAGACACAATAACGTCATTATGTCATTATAAAAGACACAATGAAATTTTATTTTATTTTATTTTTTATTTTTTTCTGAAAGAAGACGACGAGAAAAACAGAGACTTCGAATTACTTTTTGAAATTCGGTTTATATTGTAAGATATAATTTTTTATTACTTGTTTAAACTCATTGTGTTTTCTCATACTTTATAACAAAAATACAATTTGTAAAATAAACTTAGCTAATGAAATTATAATTATTTATGGGTGGTCCATTACATGTACAAAAAGACTAAAAATTCTGACAACGAATCCGTTCACGTGGCAAGCAAATCCTGAAGTTCACTCTTATGCCAAACAGATTTCTGATGACGAGACAAAAGTGTGAGGTGGCATGGTAACCAGATAGGGTTGTAAACGAGCCGAGCCGAGCCGAGCCAGGATGGGCTTGAGTTCGAGCTCGAAGCTTATCGAGCCGAGCCGAGCCGGCTCGAAAATTTCTAACGAGCTCAAAACACCGGCTCGAGTTCGGCTCGTGAAAAGCTCGAGCCAGCTCGTGGCTCGTTCGAGCCGGCTCGATTTATTTTTTTATTTTATTTTTTCACATTAATTTATATAAAAACACAAAAAATATATTTAGAGTTTTTATCTTTTGTTGGGTACTCCATACTAAGGGAAACAAAGATCATTATTTTGAATATAAACAATTTACTGTTAAGTTATATATATTTTAAATAAAGTACTTAATGTTTACAAAAATAATCTATTTTTATTTTAAGAAAACCTTTTTTAAAATCCTAATATAAAAATAATAATAATAGTAGTAGTAGTAATAATAATGATTATTATTATTATACAATATAAATATATATATACACATATATTATATGCACCGAGTCACGAGCCGAGCCAACGAACCGAGCCACGAGCCGAGCTCGAACCGAGCTAACCCTGGCTCGAGTTCGGCTCGCTTAGAATTCGAGCCGAGCCGAGCCGGCTCGTTTAGATTCGAGCTTTTTTCGAGCCGAGCTTTTTTCGAGCCGAGCTTTTTTCGAGCTTTTCTCGAGCGAACTTCGAGCCACGAACTTTTGTACAGCCCTATAACCAGATGATGATGTGGTGTTCATATTGAGTCAGCTAGTCAAACAAGCGGATTTATTTGAGTTCACTGGTCAAGAGAGCGGGTTATGGTCCAATCACACCACATTTATTGAGTCCGTTTTTACGGATAGTAAACTCCCCATAAACAACTATTATTTTAGAGGAATTCTGCACACACCGCTATTTTTCTGGGGAAACCGACTCAAACGGTCACGGTTAGGGCTCCCCGTGACCGTTCCGTCGGGTGTGAGACCTAACTGTCACGGTGAGGCCTAACCATGACAGTTAGAGCCCAGACTAATCTGGGGATCCGTTGCAATTATTGGGTATGCAATTAATGGGGAATAGTTAGGGTTTTGGGGGCTATATGTCACGGTTTGGTCAAACCGTGACATATTGCACATATTTTCTATATTTTTAATCATTACAGTTTGTTTTATTTTAATTTTATCACACGTTTAACCTAATCGTAACTCACAAGTTTGTGTTTTGTGTTTATTAATAATTTATCATATTACAAGTATTTATTTATTATCAATGTGACGGTTTTGTGTTTAATTTGTTTACGAGTTTGTAAAAATCGGTTGTCATTATACAGACATATTGTATATATTTTCTAAATTTGAGTAATCATACTAGTTTGTTTTTATTTTTATTTTATCACACGGTTAACCTAATCATAACATACGAGTTTGTATTTTGTGTTTATTATTAATTTATCATATTACAAGTAACTTTTATGTTTAATTATTTATTAAACAAGCTGGTTTTTATTTTATCAAATGGTTAACCTAATCGTAAAAATCAGTTGTTATCAAACATATACAATTAACATTATCAACATTACAAATATAAAACAAACAAACAAAGAAACATAACCAAACAAACACAACCAAATATACAAGCCATCATAACTGAAACTGCATATATATATATATATATATATATATATATATATACACATACAACGAGTTTTTACATACAAAAAGAAATAAAATACAAAAAAATACCTATCTAATCCGTCATCTCCGGATCGCTTCCCTGACCAGACCCGCCCGCGCCAGATGTGCCAGCACCGTCATGGCCTAACCGCCTCGGTGGCTGTGACAACAACGGCGTACCGGAGGCGGCATAGTCGGCGACCATGTGCTGGATGACCCAGTCCAGCATATCCTCCAGCCTCGTGACCCTGGCTCGCGTGTCCTGAAGCATATCGATAACGTGAGCAGGCAGTCGCACGGCATGGTACACGCGCTGAGGATGCTGAGGCGGGTCCTGGTCGTGCGGCGGAGGAATGGGCTGATCCCCCTGCCACCAAGCGGCTCGTGGGCAGCCTGAACGTGGACCTTAGCCCCCGCCAACTCGGGTGGGTCCACCAATGGCTCGGGCACCCATGCCACAAGCTCATGGTATCTACTGAGTAGGTGCCACGTGCCGTCGGGGAACCTCCGAACGATCCTCATCCCAGTCGGAGGTAGCGGGAGCTGGGACATGGCATGCGCGTACCCCAGGCCCCGAGCGATCCGGGAAACGATGTTCCCGCCCACCAACGTTCTTCACGACTGCCTGTGATAATAACTAGCAAAATAATCAGCAAGGGCATGCGCGAGGTGGCAGTGTCGGTGTGTGAGTACACACCGAAGAAAGAAAAGGTCGCGGCGTTGACCTTGTCGGTCCCCGCCCCACGACCAGCGACGGACGTGGCGATCAGTCGGTGAATGTATCTATACAGAGCGTCGCGTATATGAGAGGACCTCGTATCACCACCGTACGGTCCGTAGCCGATCGCAGGCCACCAGACCTGATCCGAGTCGTCGGCCCCGCGAATCAAGGCCGTGGTGTACATCGGCTGTCGGACCTCCACCTCTGTATAGAGTGCGCTGACGACAGCGAACCGTCTAAGTGACATGCGGTGGAGGGACCCGAACAACCGGAAAGCAACCTCCGCGGGCGCACGACCATCCGTTATGTCGTCCTCGTCCAGCTCCGCAAGTCCTTGCTCACGGGGACGAAATGTGAAGGTGCAGTAGAACTCCACGATTTGCTCTCGATGGGCAGGGTCGCCCATCCGGAACAGCTGCTCCCACTGGCCGTCCTCACCGATGATCTCAAAAAACCGGTCGCGCTCTCCAACGAGCTGTAAGAACTCCTCCGACAAGACGGTCCCCGCTGCTGGCGCTCGTCCTCTCAGGGTCCTGAACCGCTCGTACAGTGTAGTCCCCCTGCTCGAATTGCAGCGTCGGGCAGTCATCAATCCCGGGGATAAAAGCATTTTCGGCATCCATCTCTGCGAAAAAATATGTATTTATCATTATTTACAATGTTTATAAAATTAATGGTTGACGGTTAATATTATTATTATATTATTGGTATTATTATTAATATTTCTATTATTACTATTATTATTATTATTATTAATATTATTATTATTACTATTATTATTAATATTACTATTATTATTAATATTATTATTACTACTACTACTAATATTATTATTATTATTTCTATTAAACTATTCATTTAACTTTTCTTCCATCTTCCTGCAATTGTAATCGTACAATGCCTCTGTGGGAGACGAACACAAGGTCTTCCACCAGTATGAAAAATCCTTCCACATGTCGGTTTTGAAAAAGATATTCCACCGTCTTTTGATATTCTCCCTAACGTGCCACCTGCATAGGTTTTTAGTAGCACTCGAGAACACTGTGTCACACGCGCTCATCAGGGCCAGGTCCCTGTCTGTGACAATAACGCGGGGCTCCACACACCAATCGAGCATATCTCTGATCCGCTCCAGTACCCATGTGAAGTTTGTCCTGCCGTTCCCTTGATATAAATGCATGCACAATACAAAACGACTTCGACGTCGACGTAACGCCAATAACCTGAACAAACGGAATGTTGTACATGTTGGTCTTGTACGTCGTGTCTATCAACATCACATGCGGGAATACGCGCCACATTTTATACGAAGTAGGATGACAAAAGAACCTTAGTAGTTGCATTCGTTCGTGTTTCATACACGAACTCTTTAGATTGTAGCAGTTTTTCAAGTTCTTGCATTGGTGACATGCCTTTTCTCCCCTCAGCCCTAAACTTCGACGTCAGATTGTATATGTCTTGAACAACACAGACGCTGTGGGGAAAGTGCTCCCTTACGGCTGAATGGATATGTCGTGGCCGCACGTGCTGCCTGTGTAACTTCTTGACAAGATCAATTTCTTCGGCGGTCATCTTCCTAATATGCGCGTGGCCCTCCTCGTACACAACAGGATCGTGGTTGTGCGTCTCGTTTCTCACCTCTAACATCCAACTGTCACTCTTTCCTACGTACTTCCTTACGAGTTTAAAGGGACATCCTTTCTTTATGCTCCTAGTACGTCTACTTGTGCCAGTGAATTTAGGTTCACCTCTACGATTGCATAATAGTTCCACATCCTCTTTTCGTGGCCGACCCACCATAATGACGCACCCATGCTCGCGTCCTCTCATTTTAGCCCGCTTCTCCAAGTCCTCACGAGAATCAAAATACTGAAAAAATGATAAAGCTAGACATAAAAAACAATATATAAAAGAAATAAAAAAATAAAATAAACAAAAGAATAAAAACTCTTCGTACTTTATCGGTTTTATAAGAAACCGTAGCCTTCCTTATCCGATCCTCATCCCCATCATGCTCCACGGTGTCCCCATGGTTTTCTTTGAGGTGAACCGAACCGTCACTCTCATCTGTGTCATTCCCATTAAAAGTATCCGACACATGTGTAATTTCTAGTTCTGACTGGTATGGGGGATGTCCGTAATCCAGCTCTGTTTGTGAGTGGTACGTGTTCGGGGCATGCCCGTAAGAATTGCATGGGGGATATCTGTACCCTTCACCGTAATCTGTCGGTCCAAATAAAGAGTTGTATGCTTCTTGAGCATATGTGTTTGACGGGTTGGTTTCCTCCTCCCCCTACGGAGGGTGACTCCCGTATACGTAATATTCCTAAAAAAGATAATGGTTAGATATTTCAAATAATAAGTTATAATAAAACATATACTAGTTCAACCTGGTTCGAATCTTCGATATGTGGCACCTCATTCAAATCTGGAAGCTTCGGCTTTTGATAATGATCTCCCGAACCCGACATTGTTTTTGAATTAACGTGTTTTTGGAATGACGAAGGCTGAAAAATCTCGAGTGTTGGATGAATGAAAACTCAAAGGTATTTATGATGAAAAAATTTCGAGTGTTGGATGAAATATCGATTGTTGAAAGCTCAAAGGTATTTAAGATGAAAATCTGGTGCACAAACCGTCACGGTTTGGCCTCCACGTGACGGTTCGTGGCGCGAATCCCGGCCCTTTTGTCAACATCACAGTCTACCTCGTACCTTAAACTGAACCTCGTACCTTAGAGGTCACGGTTAGGCCAAACCGTGACGGTTTGGTGACCGGTTTTCAACTTTATCAGCCCATTTGTAGTTTTGTTGTCAGGAGGTGTCGGAAGACAGACACAGAAACCGTGACCGCAAGACCTTGCGGTCACGTTTTGATCGGTCACGGTTAGGTATCAAAACGTGACCGCAAGCCCTAACCGTGACTGTTTGGCCCAACCTACCCTCTAAAAGCCCCTGCGGTGTTCTCAT
Organism: Flaveria linearis; assembly: GCA_024085815.1. Lineage (NCBI taxonomy): Eukaryota > Viridiplantae > Streptophyta > Magnoliopsida > Asterales > Asteraceae > Flaveria > Flaveria linearis. The sequence goes on along the minus strand of CM044009.1, from coordinate 26,601,376 downwards.
TAGGACCCTTATTTTATTCACCCAAAATCACCAAACATTAAAAAACCACACCATTTATTTAAGAATTTCCAAATTTGATAATTCTATTCTTAATGGAAGTCATTGAAATTGAAAAATTGCAAATTTCCAACACACTCAATTTATCCTGAAATTTATAAAAAAAATATTGTACAAGTTTTAATGTGCAACGTACAAGCAACTAAAGACTAACCCAAAAACACAAATCAAATACAATGAAGTACATATACTATCATTCAAGAACCAAGAATCGAATTACAACCCATTTACACCAAATCCTTGATCTTCTTATCATCGACTTATCTATCAACAACATGTATAACAAACGATCGACATCAAATCAACTAATCTAAAATCGTATAGTTAGTAGCCGATGTATTACATAAAACACAATGATCCAACAAAATCCTATTAACAACACTCCCCTCTTCAACACGATACCCTCTAGTTTGCTTATTCCAAAGATGAAGTGTATAACTCTGGTTCCTAATCTGGTCCAACACCCTCGTTAACCATCTCGAATCGGTCTCATTTCTACCCCCACGAAACAATACCCGAATCTTGTCCCAACTCACGGGATAGAACGCGACCGGGGGCAAAACCGTAAATTTATACCCGGGCCGCCCTTGCAGCCTCGAAACCACCCTCGAAACCATGTACGGACCGTTGTGACCCCATTTGTTGCCATTGAATGTTAAAGAAAACTCCTCAATAAACTTGTATAACAGAGGATGCATTTTGTCGAACACCATGACTGCATTGTTTAATCTGCTCCAATTCTTCAAATTCGGAGACATCGATTGAGCTCCAATGGAGTTCTTCAGTTTGATGAAGCTCTTCAACACGATAACATCAGCATCGATGTAAACTCCACCGTATTTGTACAACAAACAGAGTCGAAGAAGATTCGATATGTTCTGACCCAATGAGATTTGACCCATGTGAATTTGGCCTCTGATTAGCCTCTGAAACCATGATTCTGCCGTTGTGTTCTTGAACAAGAAGGTGAAATCGGGGGAAATTGATGTCACTCGAAACCCTTTTTCGGTAAAGGGTTTGAGAATCTGTCGTCCTTTGAACGAATCGAGCGAGTTTGAGACGATTAGAAGACACCCATTTGGGTGTGATTTGAAGACTGATTCGATGAATGAATCGCTCGTTGGTTGAATGAGTTTGATGATGATATCCACGTCATGAAGAATCGAATCTTGCAGGTGGTTTCGTTCTTCTTGAAGAAGAATTCGTTCACTCTCGCCGGAAAATCTTCTCCACGGCGGCCCCGGCGAGAAGACCCCAATGTCGCTAACATCTTCAGAAGCTTCTTGTTTCTGTTCGCCGATAAATTCTCCGATTCAATCTCGAAACTGAGAGATTTACGCAAATGGGGATATGGGTATTGCAATTCGTGCGTAAAGAAAGGATCTCCGGCGAAGTGGGTGTGTGATTTCAACTGGGGTGTTGAAATTTCTGATGGGGATGAAGAAGAAGAAGAAGATACGGAGATCAAGTTTCTTGATGTTGTGGTGGGGGTGAGTGAAGGGATGTTGAGGGAGAAGATTGAGACGCCATTGAAGGACATCAAGAAGATGAAAAGGAGGGAGATGAAGGCGAAGAGGGATCTGTTCTTGTTCATGGTGGTGGGTTCCATTGTCATGTGTGGTTGTTGAGCATTGTGGTGGTGCTTTAATGGCGATGGCGGAAAACTCTGGTTTGATGTTTTAGAGAGATGATGATTGTAGGTGGTGATGAGTTTGCATGGAATGTCAAAGAAGTTTGACGATGATGAGGGATATGAAGGAATAAAGGTTTCAATTTATAGTGTTGAAAACAAATATAAGACTAGCACTTGAATCTTATTTAAGGCCTGGTATATTCATACAACCGGGACATGTTAACGGTAAGCTTTTTAAGAGCACACGGAGTAGACTCGAGAATAAGCGGGAAGTGCCCGGGCCGGATGGGAATACCGTGCCCCCGGTTCACTAGCTCTCCGACTAGGTAAATATTCATCAAGATTTACCGAATGAGCCACTCAATAAATCACCAGGATTCATCATCCTGTTTGGGTAAAGAAGCACGTAACAATCCCGAAAGTTATATAAAAAAAAACAAACATCGCAACAATATTCTCAATAAACTCATTTGTTTAATACTATGGCATGCTACCCTCGATTCCACCCGTCACCCTACTACACTTAGTACACACTATTTCTCACGTCGCAAGATTTACAATTTTCGATGTCACAAACGTATTCAAACAATTTTCAAGATTATTGGCGTGAAGCTTCCGATTCTAGTGAAGAAACCCTTCCTCTGTCAAGCGAGAAAAAAGAGGTGGCGGATGAGGATGAGATTGAGGAAGAAGATGACAAATTGACACAAGTGCGAAGAAAAAAGAGAGCAAAAGGAAAAGCAAAATCAAAACGATGAACTGATGTTGAAGAAGTCACATTAGCGAAGGCATATATATATTGTTCGAAAGATCCGGTTATCAGTAACAAACAAAATCGAGACGGCTTCTATATAAATGAATTTTAACCATTAAAATTTATAGTTTAAATTTATTTTTTATTATTTGGTTTAATTTCAACTTTATAGACTACCGCGTGTTTTTACAATCAAATAAAATGCGATGAATGAAGTTTAGATCATTCTATTTCAAATGGAGAGATCTAAACCACGCAATGAAGAAATGAAGTATTTTTTACCAAAAAAGAGTTGAACCTTTGCAACGTAGTAGCGATGGTGAAGAAAACATGATTCGAAAAGCCAATTTTGACTACAAAGAGGTTTACAAGAAAAGAGGTATTCAGCATATGCAGGCGCGGATGGTTGTACATTCTCATCCCGCATGAGTCAACATTCTGACATTGGATAGTGAGGCCTAAACGAGTAAAAGAGTAAAAACAAATGAATTCAGGCACTACACCACATTTTCAGAAGCTCAATTTTCGAACACCAACGTCAGCGATGTGACATCTGATTTTTTTCAGGTAATTCCGTCAACAAAACTCCATGTCGAGTCTTTCATATACGTCACGTAATCACACACAAGTTGTACTTGAACTTTGGTGACCTAAAAATGATTAATACTGATTTAAACAATATTAACCTAATTAATAGTTATATAGATATGTGAAATCAACATGTTACATGTTATCTTTTATGATTCATGTGTTAGTGTATTGTAACAAGGATTATACATTATTAAGGATTATGTGGAATGATTAATATTCTATTTAATAGTTTGTGAAACTTAAAGTGTAAGGCCCCGTTTCCGGGCACCTCATAGTTGGACTATCATTGCACAAACACACATAAACATACATTTAATTAAAACATCGCAGCGGAAATACTTTAAACCATTTCATATATTAATGAACGCTTTTGCAAAATAATACAATGTAGTTAACTATTACAAAATATTATAAATTGTATTACATCATAAAAACATCACTGTTATACAAATGGATGACATCCCAAAAATGTCAAGTAGCTGTCCTGTGCCATCCTCAGCAACAATCACCTGCTAACTGAAAAATACATAAAAGTCAGCGTTGCTGAATGACTTCTAGTTTTATAACTAAAATACTTCACTTATAATTCAAAACCGTTCTTTACTTTCATATGTTCTCATACATCATACGTACATATAGATAATCTTATTATTATCTTCATCATCGTTCATTAACTTTCGTGCATTCATCATCGTACGTCATCGTTATCATTCGTTATCTTCCTTACCATATTTTATATACATTCACCTTTATCTTCCTCACATTCCGGGCCAATGCCACGGGCTATACCCCACCGTCATGTATAAAGCGGGTACTGGGTCGAAGTCTATAATTAGACTCCCATACATTATGCTCGGTGGCCTAACCACAGTACCGGGGTAACTTCATTTGGACCAATGCCATGTGCTATACCCGACTGTCATGCATAAAGCGGGTACTAGGCCAAAGTCTATAATTAGACTCCCATATATTATGCCCGGTGGCCTGACCATAGTACCGAGGTAAGCGGCAAGATCCCATACGTATGGTCAATCACAAGGATTAGACCCTAGTGTGTATCCTTCCGGGGTAGCTAACCCACACACAGTTGAGCTAACACCCTTAATTGGGTGTGAACCTCCATACATTGCTTGCAATACTTTTCTTACATTCGTTCGTTCATTAATGCATGCATTCATTCTTTCTTTATGCTTCTCATATCATTAACCTTAACTTTCGCTTTACGTTACATAATACTTCACGTTCATCTCATACTCATAATACGTAGGTTATGGAATAATACATAATAAGGAGCATAGAAAACATATCATACATAAGCATAACATCATCATACATCATCACAAGCATCATGTATCATCCATTCCCATACACATACACATACCTAACAGTCATCATAGAACATAACCGACCCTCCGTGGGACAGCAGGGGGTTGGGGCGGCAGCCCCTGACAGCGGGGTCCTAGGGGCAGCAGCCCCTAGTGGGGTCCAAGGGGCAACTCCCCTGGCTGGGGCCGTGCTGCAAGGTCAGTGCGAAAAATTTTTATTTTAACACATTCGTATAGCACATTTTTTATAGAAAAATCGATCTCCCTGTTAAAACCTCTTAAAAATATTTCTAAGTTTTTTTGGCGCATGAGCACTATTTGGGCGCTTCTTCCCTGTACAGGCGTTTTGCTACTATGCGGGCGTCTGGACTTACACTTATTTATTTACACTTAGGCGCATGGGCCTTTTTGGGCGTATGGACACTATTCAGGCGCTTGGGCCTGACACTAAGTCATTCTGGGCAATTTTTCAGACGTTTGGTTACTATTCAGGCGCATGGGCCTGACTTAGGCGCATGAACACTTAGGCGGTTGGGCACTATTTAGGCGTTTGGATTTCTGGGCGGTTGGGAACACTTAGGAAATTTGACCGTTGGGCGCATGGGCCACTGTTTAGGCGCATGGGCAACCAACTTACACCTATTCAACATAAATCAGTCCCAATCCAACATATATCATGATCTACACTTAACATACATTCTAAGCATCATATCATGAACATAACTACAATTTTAAACCCAAACTTGCACCCACCTACATACATATTCATACATACACATACGGTGAAAAAACCCGTTTTTGTAAAAAACATCCTTACATGTATTCCAGCCCCAAAATCGTTTAAAACATGTTAAAAGGGGGTCCTAGAAACTCACCTTATGCAGCTTTCGTGTATGACTTCTTCAGAACCCAAATGCAATGGGTTCAAACGCCTAAAAACCCACCAAAACACACAACCGAATATACAAACACATGTAAGCATGTAACCGAGGCTAAATCTAGTCAAGAACAACTTAAAAACACTAATTCTTACCTTGAACTTGGCTTCTTCTTGTTCTTCTTCAAAAATCCGAGAACTTCTGCTCTTTCTCTCTCTAGAATCGATGAGAAGAAATGTGTAGGGGATTATGGGCGGCCATATCCTTTTATGCACCAATTTTTTATTCTTTTGTCCTTTTGACATTTTTAACCCCTCTACTTGGGTTAAATTACATTTCTTTCTTTTTTCATGTTTATTGTTTCTTTCTCGTCTATAAAAATATCTGGGTGTGACAAAAAGTTTTAATAAAAATAAATTATAAGCATTCATAGGTGTTTATAAATTATAAAATTTGTAGGTTGCGATCGAACCCCTCCCCCCTAACCCCTTCCTTGCGCAATCGGCCACCCACATACTCAAACCACCATCGAATATTTTTGCTTGATTTAATCCACACAAAACATTAGGAAGTCTCATTCTTGATCAATTACGTGATTTAGGTAAGAATTATTATCAATCTTTCATCTTTTTCATGAATATGATTATGAACAAACCTTAGCTTCCACTCTATCCAAAACTTATTATTGATGAAACTAAATACTTTAGTTGGGTTAGATTAATTCTATTATTAATAGTTTACGTGAATTATGCAAGAAAATTGTGATTTGAACGTGTAGTTCATAACTTACCTAAAAAGAAAACTTTAGTTTTCAAGAACTTTATATTTTGATATCTAGTGATGTTTGTGGTATGATGATAAATACAGATTAGATGAATCATATAATTGATGAACTATTGGTTAGTTTGACGAAACATGGGTTGTTTAGATCACATCCTCCTAATGTGGGAACTCTGTAAATATGATTATTAAAGTTCAATAGTTTGAGCATGCATGGAATGATAGGTTCATGTTAGAATGGTTATTGAGAATGATGATACGTGCTTTGCTATGCTAAATATGTTTGATGCATAAGTTGATCATGTTGTTAGAAACTAGAATTTGGTGAAATTAGGAAAATTGTTGATTGAGTGTACATGTATGCTAGATGATGTTTTCGTAACTAGGTTTACATGATAGAACCTTGTTGTGGATATGCATGTGTTTGATCAATATGACAAAACTAGAAAACTTATTTAGTTTATGTTTTAGTTATACTTTGAATGCTATGATGTGATGGTGAATACCATACATACATGCGGGATCTGAGGCCCTACTTAGTATGATTGGTAGGGTTAGTATGTGAGGTAAGAAGTTTACTTCAAATGATATGTGTTGAGTGGTCTAAACCCTATGTGTACCTAGGTTGCATGATAGTAACATAAGTAGTTGCCACATGAGAAAATATAAATTAATTGGTTAATTTATGATTGAAATATACAAGGTGGTTATTATTATGGATTTGTATGTGTTTTTTGGTATGTTCTGCTAATATGAAAAACTTGTTAGAGTTTAGAACTCATTATACGTGATATGTGAATGTATTGGATTAAACTCATGAATGTCAGATTTGTTAACTATAAGCAAACATGATTGCACTTGACATGTCACCAACGAGTCAACGGGACATGACGTCAAACTTGATCAACATTTCTAAAATGCATAAATCAATGGGATTATGTAACACCCGTAATTTCTTATTAAAGAAATTAAAAGAACAAGAATAGAAAGAAAAGGGAAGAAAACAAAAGTTAACTTAAGGGGAGGGGCCAAAAGTGCCTAATTTTGCAAGTTCATATTTATTTACATAAAAAGGTGGTATGGCCTCCCACTCTTGTTTCACATCATCACCATCTTCAGACATTTAGAAAGAGAAAGCAGAGAAACTTTCAGGTTTTGAAGAACAAGAAGAAGAATTTGATTTTTAGGTAAGGTTTAACGTTTTTAAGTTGTTCTTGGCTAAATTAGCCTCGGTTAAATGCTTATATGTGTTTCTATGTGTTCAAATGCGTGTTAAGAAGGTTTCTAAGTGATTGGAATTGTTTGAAGTAGCTCGGGTGAAGAGTGTAAACCCGGAGACAACAAAGGTGAGTTTCTAGACCCCTTTTTACTCGTTTTTAAATGATTTGGGGCTGGAAAATGCATGTATGTATGTTTTATGAATTTGGGTATGATACCCGTATGTTATGAACATGTGTAAGCCTATATAATATGATTTGAGATGAATGTATGTTTATGTTTATGCTAAGTTATGTTTGAAATTGTGTGTATATGTTTAGAACTAGGTATTATGATGTTTGGGGACTGAAATATGAATTAGACACATGAACAGGCTGCTAATACGACTAATAAGACCAAATAGTGGTCATATGTCTGAAATTTGACTTAGAGCACCAAGTACAAGTAATATGTCTAAATAGTGCTTATACGACCCATAAAATTTGCCTTAGAAATATTTTAAGGGTTATATGTCCCAACAGTGGTCGTATGACTAGGAAAAATTTCCTAAGTATGGGGGATGATACGACTGAACAGTGGTCGTATGACTAGTAAAAATTTCCTAAGTATGGGGGATGAAACGACTGAACAGTGGTCGTATGACTAGGAAAATTTTCTAAGTGTAAGGTGAAATGACTGAACAGGGCTCATACGCCCAACAGGGCTCATACGCCCAAACACTTAGAATTTTTACAGAAATTTTCTAGAAATTGATTTACGGGGTTTTGACCAGAGTTGACTAGGGTTAATAAATGATGACGTTTTATGCATGTAATGATGATGAATGACTAACCCTTGTAATTACTGATATTATTATCAGTATATTATTATTGTTAACAATATTAATATTTAAATATTGTTAAGTATGGTATGAAATGACAAAGAATGTTTAAGAATTAACGAAGAAGTATTATCATTAATAAAGTAAAAGATTAATGGTAAAGAAGAAGGGAATGTAAATGAACGTAAGAAAGGCTTGCAAGCAAATGATTGGAGGTGCACACCCCTGGCAGGTGTTAGCTCAACTGTGATGCGGGTTAGCTACCCCGAAGGATGCACACAGGGTCAATCTTTAAGATTGATAATGAGGTGAGCAACTTTGTGTTGCAACAGACTCGGTTAGCAGGCAATCCGTGAGATTGCCACTGAGGTGAGCAACCACGTGTTGCAACAGACTTGGCTAACATACGATCGTGAGAGATCAATATGGAGGTGAGCAACTTGGTGTTGCAACAGACTCGGTTAGCAGGCAATCTTGAGATTGCCACTGAGGTGAGCAACCATGTGTTACAACAGACTTGGCTAACGTACGATAGAATGAAAGTTAAAGATAAGTGGTGCATGTACTTACCTCAGGTGACTGGATCAGCTTCGTGCACAATGTTCGTGGTTGATCACCACAGGTCCAGCACCAGCTTCGTGCATAATGTTCGGGGTATTGTACATGTTACCAGAAGTAATGAAATGAACGTACGAAAGAATGTAATGTGAATGTATGAATGAAATGAACGAACGTACGAAAGCATGTAATGAACGTATGAATGAAAGAAATGATCGTACGTATGCAATGAACGTATGAATGAAATGAATGTATGAACGTATGTAATGTATGAATGAATGAAAGTAAGATACGTACGAATGAAAGAACTAATATGAAAGAAAGAATACGAAAGAGTATGAATGATAACGATGAACGGCACACGAACGAAGCTAATGAATGAACGACGAAGATAATAATAATATTATCTGTGTACGTACTTGTGTGACCGCATATAAGTAAAGAAAGGTTTTCCTTGAAATGAAAAGTAAAGTATTTTAATCTACAAAACTAGAACTCACTCAGCAACACTGACTTTTATGTATTTTCCAGTTGGCAGGTAACAGGTTGCTGAGGATGGCACACGGGGATGGCTACACGGCGGGCAAGACTGACATCCATTTAAGTTTTGACGATACTGTTGTTTTGTAATTCATTCGACTAATTATTTTGTGACTTATGAACTAGAATGTATTGCTTAACAACAGTGTTTAAAATGAATGAAGGGTTTTTGCCAACTTAATTCCGCTGCTTGATTTATTAATATGTATGTTTTATGCTGTGAATGACCAACTGTGAGGTGCCCGGGAACGGGGCCTTACAGATTAATTGGACTTTTAGGGTTTTATGAACCAACACCTCCTGCACGACTTATGTACTCATATGTTTTAGGTAACTTATGAAGGTTGTCTCTCGGTTTAGCATTTATTTTAATTGTACCGGGATACACATAAGGTGAGTTCACTGCTGTACTTTATTTAATCCTTTTCGGAAAGAAAGCATATACTTAAACACTTTAGTTTATAAGTAGTGTATTGCATGTTACATAGTGTAGTTTTACCATTATAATTCCTACTCTTTTGGATAGATAATTAAGATTAATTTTTGGGAAATATCAGGTAATACAACTGGGACTAACAAATCCCACATGTACGACGCATGGTCAAGTGGGTGCAACATCATTTGATAAGCATAGGGGGGAGGTCTTTCAAGTTAAAAGAAAAAAGATATTACAAATACAAAATAACCAAAAACAATAGTATTGATTTTAAATCTCTAACTGGGTTATCAACAAAAAATAGGAGACAAAAATGACATAAATAATATTTATAAAACGTAAGACACATCCTTAATCAATTCTTCACGTGAAAAAAGACAGTTATTAGTACTATCTTAGTTGTTGGTAACCTTATCGAAAGATCCGGAAGAGCATGTGTCATGTTACCTACGTGTACCATAATCTTGTCTTGTATTCTAGTAATATCTTGAAAAAACTACTATGTTTTAAAATATATTTGGGAAAACGATTATCACATTGAAACTACGACCGAAAATGATATAGTGTGTATAAAAATTACATTTGGTATATATGGCTAAAAGACCACGTTAAAGAAACATAAGGATTAACAACTTGAATATATATTATACAAACATAAAATCTCATAAAAACCAATATGATGAGTAACTAAAAACTACTAACCGAAATACTTACATCATACGAAGTGACCAAATAGGTCACCCAGGTAGCATCATATTGAGGCAAATACTAAATAGTTAAAATTCTAGACAGACATCCCTAAATAAATTAGATTGTTTTGCTACCAAAATACATATCATGTGTAATGTGCTCTTTGTGTCAAATTAATCTTTACGCCCTTCAAAATCAAACATCTACAAATAATCCTTATATGTATTTAAAATATTTCAAAAGGATATATGAGAAATATCAATCTTCATGTAAACACGTCAATTACTTATTATCTTATGTGATGCATATCTATATCATCACATGTGAGTTTTTCTAGCTACCAGTATGTAGCAGTTGTCAACAATATAGAACATTGTTGATGAGATATATTTACTTAGATGAATGTTGAAAACCAGTATTGATAAGATACGAATAATCTAAGTGCAAAGAAATATATATGCCACAACACTAATCAAATAAAATCCAACTACTGATAATTAATTCTCCCTGCCATAACTAATCTTCAAAAGAAAATCAAGCATATTCCACATAAAAATATATGGTTGTGATATATATATATATATATATATATATAATATATATATATATATATATAATATATATATATATATATATATAATTATATATATATATATATATATATATTATAATATATATATAGCCTCCATAATGCACCAAAATAAAATCATAACTGAAACTGAATATTTATATTGGTTTTAAGTTATAGTTACAAGATAAATTGGGAAAAGATTTATAGCACCTTAACATGCTAAGTATCAATGAAATGTGATAATATTTCTACTCTTAAAGGGGAGATAAGAATACAGAAAATCTGTTAATATAAGAAATAACACAAAATGCATCATAGATATCATATTTAGATCCTTGAAGAGATCCATATGAATATGAAGTCCATTATGTCATACATTTGTAAGGGTAACAAATGAATACTAGATGCATTTACAAGAGTGATAATGTTACATATACCAACATCAATGCACCTACTCAAATTGAAATAATCATATAATCGAAACATGGAAAATAAATAAGTGTTGATATAAAAGAGCACAGTAATGCATTTGTTTTAACCCTATAAGAGGTTATATACAACACTTGGAAGAGGTGAATGACGTAAAAGACAATAAACCATTTTTAGAAGAAAATAATAATGCTTAAAAGAGGTAAGTGTCCTAGAAGAGACTAACATAATACTAAATGAGATTAGTGAAATCCTAGAACAAACTCTGTATAAGGCTCCATTCCTGGAATGCTTACAGTTGGTAATTTATAGCATAAATATTTAAAACATAACATTTGTAGCAGAATTTAAACTTTTTATTAATAGCAAAAAGTGTGTCAAATCATCACATTGTTATATATACATCTCAAAAATTATGTTAATACAATAACTATCACAAAATGTGGATGCCAGTCTTGAATCATTCCCAGTAGCTTGTGCATCCATGCCCGCACCTCCTCTGCATCAACAATTATCTATCAACTATTATGCATACAAAGTCAGCTACGCCGATTGAGTTCTAGTTTATAATAAAATACTTTTTTATACGTTTCAAAATATTTACATTTAGTGCGTGATCATTCATCATTACATACATATCATCATATTCATTTCTTATCATTCATTCGTTCATATCGCATATTTCAAACTTTAAGTATTACCTTTCACTTTCATCTAGACCAATGTCGTATGCTATACCCCAAACATTATGCACGAACCTGGTATTGGGCCGAAGTCTATAATAGACCCCTAATATTATGCACGAAGCTGACTCTAGTACCAGGGCAAGCGACAAGGATCTTGTTTCGTACTTTCAATCAATCTCAAGGATTAGACCCTTGTATTCATAGGGTAGCTCGGCCCAATACAATTGAGCTAACAACACACGGTTGTGAACCTCCTTTCATTTTGAATGCAAGACTTTCGTTCATTCATTAGGTTTCACCTTTCACTTCATTACGTAACATTTATTCTTAATTAGTATATATCATACCAAGTAAGAAACATCATGAAACATACATTCAACTTCTCATCAACATGAATAATAAACAATAATATCCGATTCACGGGACAGTAGGGGCTCGGGGCGGCAACCCCTGACAGCGGGGTTCTAGGGGCAGCAACCCCTAGTGTGGCTCAAGGGGCAATGCCCCTAGCTGGGGACGTGCTAAAACCATGCAAAAACTACCGATTGTGCGAGAACTAAATATCGTGCGAAAACTACCTATCGCCCGAGAACTAACATGTCGCGCAGAAACTAATATCTCGCGTTAATACATACTTGTCGCGCGATAACTTCACAGATTCAAATTTCGTACCATACACTAAACTACTCGCGCGAAAACTACGGTTTTTCCACGTGAAAACTACGGTTTTTCCCCCTAGTCACAACTTTCATGTCTAAGGCTATTCTAAGTTGCTTACCCTCATAAACAACATCATACAAGTATAAAACGAGCATTTTAGTATGCATAATAGCCTGAAAACGTAAAAATGGTGTAAAAGGGGACTAGAAACTCAACTCGTGAAGTTTTAGCACAAACTAGATCTTCCCGAATCTCTTACCGAATGAAAACTACATATCCAATATCATATTCGTCAATCATAGCTTCTTAATATATAACACGAGTTACTACACGAGTTGCATACCTTAAACACCTCGATTCTGCACTTTCTCTCTCTAAACAATCATTTTCTCTCTCTAGCAGCAACACTTTTCATGTGAAATAGGGTCAGGCATGGGTGTTTGCAGCTATTTATACCTAGTCGTACTTTTTGAAGACTTCTCGCACGAGAAGTTTATTCGCGCGAGAACTTTGCTTGCTTCATCTCTTTCGCGCAAGAACTTTGTCTGCTCTTTATTTCCTTCAAATTTTAGGTGTTACACTCTTGTACCATACAGTATGAGATCTCAATATATTATGTACTAAATAGTACAATATAGAACTAATATGAAACACATACTTGCACATGCTATAGCAACAAATTTAATGGATGAGAAAGATTACTTATATGAAACTCTGTAATAGTACATACATAGAGATGATCACCTAAAATGGCAAAACACCTGAATGGCTAAATTAAATTTGCTTAGAAAAATGTTTATCGAACCAGAAGTCTAAACACATATAGAAGTCAAACTAGCTAATAGGTTGAAAATATGTATATTTAAAATAAAAATAAACGTAAAGAAATATATTTATGATACAAGACATGAATTGTAATACAATGGTTTTTCCAAGTTTTAATGTTGATTATGAGAAAACGTAGTCTACTTTTATGGATGTGATAGCGCTATCAAGATAATCAACCTCACAATATAATAAGGACTTCAGATGAAACCTAGATTTTATCACTGCTAACTTATATAGGACACTTGAAAGTGACATCTATATGAAAATCCTTTTAAGGGTTGAGAATTGCCTAAATGATGTGCTCCAAATTACACATATAAACACTATCAAAAGCACATCATTTATTCCTTGATTCCTTCCGAAATATGGTGATTATGTACTTAAAATCTTTTAATTGTGTTTTCAGGTGTTGTGAAGGGCAAGATGGACAAAAGGAGCATAATGGATAAGAAATTGAAGAAATCCAAGCTTAAAGCTCAAAGCAGGGGGCCATGCCTCAATAAGCACGCCCCCATGCCTTGCCTGAAACACGCCCCCGTGCTAATTTGACACACCCCCGTGTTTGGACATCTGACAGGACAAAAGTACTGTCCCCCAAAAGTGATCACGGGGCCGTGCCCCATATGGACACGGGGCCGTGATTCCCCCTTTCACGGGGCCGTGCCTATTTTGTCACGGGGTCGTGCCCCGACAGCTCCTGCACGTACGAACCGACCAACTTTCGTAAGCATTGTACTAGCACGGGGCCGTGCCTTTTTGTCACGGGGCCGTGCTTAAGCACTCCGGGAAGCCTATAAATAGAGGTCCAAGCTCTTCATTTTTTAAGCTTTTGGTGGAAGTGACACTCTGCAGAATTCTCTCGGGAATCACACTTTGAAGATCATTTGGAGGCTCGGGAGGTGTATACAACACTTGGAAGAAGCTCGGGATTGTCTAAACACCATCCATTGTGGATCATTGGTTTGATTGTTCTATTTTATCAATGAATCCATATCTATCTTCTATGTTGTTTGTTACATTACAGCTCGTCATGAGCTAAACTCATATTATCATCCTACTTGGATGAAACTTATGTAATTTGTGATGAATTAATGGTGTGATAAATATTGTGTTAATGTTATGGTGGTCTTGGGAAAACTTTCGATGGGTAGCACCTACATTTGAACGGGGGGTTATAAGTTTATGGTTTGTAATTGTGATTGTCATACACGGTTGAAAAACGTATGATCAACTTTTATTCATAACAACTATGGCTAATTAACTAGAGATGGTTATTAGAAATCATAAGATCTTAACTTTCTGATCATTTACGGGTTCCCTTTTATTAGTCTGAGAAATCTACAGTAATTGTTATGGTTTTCTAAAATTAATGGTATGTTAGAATAGAACTTGATCAACTCTTTTCTTACATTAAGTTATGTTTTCAGAAATCGTATGTCGAAAAGGACATAAAAGATTTACCTACATCACTAGGGCCTTGACCTAAGCAGTAAATCTCAGCCTGTGTTGGTCTTGGTCACTACGGAGCGGATAGACGAGAAATCGCGCCAGCTCATCTTTATAAACGTTAACACAATTACTTTAATCAATATCTTTAATCACACCACCACTTCATTACAATTACATAAGTGTAGTCCAAGTTAGGATGATAGCCTTTATCCCTTGATTCTAAATCCAAAAGTTTCAACTTGTTTTACTTTATTTCTTATTTTTATCGTTAGTTTAAAACCCTAATTTATATCAAGTCAATTCATCATTCTCTTAAACAAAAATCGATAGTCAATTACAAGGATTGTTGAGTAGTCTTAGTGTGTCCACGGATTGATACTCGGTTCTTACCATCACTATATTACCTCACGATAGGTGCACTTGCCTTTTGTGTGTGTAGTTAGTAATAGTAACAACCATTTAAAACTGAATCTGTGCGAAAATTCTTTATCAAATATATATATACTTTCACACCGCATCAAGTTTTTGGCGCCGTTGCCGGGGACACACGGCAAGTTTGAAAGAAAATCTAAATTTTTGACTGTCCTGTTTATATCTTGTTAATATTTTTGTTCAAATTCATTTTGATTTTTATAGTTAGTTTACCTTAGTTAGTTTAGTTACAATTGCCTGATTCATTTTTGCCTTAGATAGTTTATGCTTCCTTAGGTTAGTGTATGTCCGACTCGTCTAGTCCTGAACTTGTTTCACCTCTTTCGGAACCTGAACGACTTTTCCGACAAAGGATACGTGAAAGACCGCAACAAGCAGCAACAATCATCGAAGAAGACATCTCAGAAGATACACCATCCGAGGGAGACATGGCTAATCAAGATGAGGAAATGAAGATGACGCACTATGCCACACCATCAATCGACGGTTATGAGTCTAGTGTTGTCCAACCAGCAATAGCGGCCAACAATTTCGAGATTAAGTCTAGTATTATTCAACTCGTAGAAAACTCTGTTCAGTTTCACGGATTGCAAGACGAAGACCCTAACGCTCACATCTCATGATTCCTTCGTATCTGTGCAACTTTCAAAATCAACAACTGTTCAGACGATGCTATTAGACTACGACTTTTTCCATTTTCACTTCGCGGCCGAGCCATCGACTGGCTCGATTCATTTCCGCCTGGTTCCATCACCACATGGGCGGAAATGGCTGAACAATTCCTGTTGAAATACTTTCCACCTGATCGCACTGCCAAATTGAGAAGCAGCATCACAAGCTTTCGCCAAGACGATGATGAATCATTACACGCAGCATGGGAGAGATATAAAGGTCTCCTTTGGAGATGCCCACATCACGGACTCGATCTGTGGCTGCAGTGTCAAACCTTTTATGATGCAATCAGCGGAGCACACAAACAAGCCGTAGACCAAAGTGCGGGAGGAGATTTCGGAAGTGTCACACCAACAGAAGCATACCAAGCCCTAGAGAAAGCAGCTAAGAAGAGTTTTGCTTACAATCCCTTGAGAAACAAAATCAACTCTAGAGGAATTCATCAAGTAGATTCTGAAACACTGATCACAGCCCAGTTAGAATCCTTAACCAAACGATTCGAACAATTGCAAGCTGAACTTAAAAGACTCCAACACGATGCAACACATGTGGAAGCTCACACAAGACCAATGAATGCCCGCAAGGCATTATGATGATGGAAGATGTTGACTACGTAGCAGGCCCAAACAACGCATATAGCAACAACTCAAATTGGAGGAGCAATCCGAATTACAGAGAAGCCGGTAACAGCCAACCATCAACTGGATTCAACCGTAGGCCACCTTACCAGCAACAGAAACCACCATATCAAGGTCCAAGCAGTAGTAATCAAGACCGTGGAGCATCATCAATGGAAGATTTACTACAGCAATTGTTGTTAACCACACAAGCCACAGATGAGTACATCCGGAAATCTGATCGAAGAAACGAGGAAAGGTTCCAAAGAAACGAAGCTGAAATCAAAAGCAACAAAGCATCATTGCAAACCATTGAAAACCAGGTGGGACAGATAGCACAACAACTATCTGTGAGACCCCAAGGTGCTTTGCCCAGCAATACTGTAACAAACCCTAATGCTCAAGTCAAAGCCATCACCACAAGGAGTGGCAAAACCACTCAAGGTGATGCACCTGTATTACAGCCCATCCTTGAAGAAATAGAACTCGAGACACCACGTAATACAAGTGACAAGCAAAAGCAACCTGTCATTGTTGAAGAACCAGCCAAGAAATACGTACCACCACCACCTTATGTTCCACCACCTCCATATCCCGGTCGTCTGAGACAACAACGAATGGAGGCACAATATGGCAAATTTCTGGGATTGTTCAAGCAACTCCATATTAATCTGCCATTGGTGGAAGCCTTAGCCCAAATGCCAAATTATTCTAAGTTTTTAAAAGGTGTATTGTCAAACAAGAAGAAACTGGAAGAGTTATCACATGTAGTTTTGAATGAGGAATGCTCAGCAGTTCTTCAAAACAAACTACCTCAAAAGATGACTGATCCAGGGAGTTTTACCATACCTTGCCTAATAGGAAATCTTTCTGTCAGCAACGCGTTAGCCGATTTAGGTGCTAGTATTAACCTCATGCCCTATGCAGTTTTTGAAAAACTAAACTTAGGTGAGCCTAGACCTACTCGTATGAGCATCCAATTAGCTGACCGTTCTGTCAAATATCCGAGGGGCATTGTTGAAAATCTCTTAGTTAAAATCGACAAGTTTGTATTTCCCGTTGATTTTGTGATCCTCGACATGGATGAGGATAAGAATGTTCCTCTCATCTTAGGTCGACCTTTCTTAGCAACCGCTCGAGCCCTCATTGATGTTTGCACCGGCAAACTCACACTCCGAGTGGATGAGGAGGAAGTGACATTCGACATAGGACAATCCATGAAACATCCTCAACATCATGACGATTCACTCTATTACATTGATGTTTGCGACTCAATCATAAGCTGTCATCTGAAGAACACTAGTCAAATTGAAGCCTGCGATACTCAATTAATAGAAATCCAAACCACTGAACCCGTCTGTGAGCACCAAATCATCCAAGAACTCGAAGTTGACGAAACATCATCTTGTCAAGAAGCATTTGAGATCATCGATCAAGAATTAGAACCTAAAGCCAAACCTTCTATCGAAGACCCTCCGGCCTTAGAACTCAAAGAACTTCCATCTCATCTCGAATATGCTTTTCTTGAAAATACCTCTCAGCTTCCTGTCATAATCTCATCCACCCTATCAAAAGAAGAGAAGAATAAATTGCTCAATGTGCTGAAAGCACATAAACGAGCAATTGCATGGAAAATCATGGACATCAAGGGAATCAATCCATCCTTTTGCACTCACAAAATATTGATGGAGGAAGGACTTCAAATCCGTCATTCAACCTCAAAGACGTTTAAATCCGAGCATGCAAGAGGTGGTGAAGAAAGAAGTAATCAAACTGCTAGATGCCGGTTTGATTTACCCTATTTCTGATTCGCCTTGGGTCAGTCCCGTCCAAGTTGTTCCAAAGAAAGGAGGAATGACTGTGGTAACTAACGAAAAGAATGAGCTTATTCCAACTCGTACGGTTACAGGTTGGAGAGTTTGCATCGATTATCGCAAACTCAATGACGCCACAAGAAAGGATCACTTTCCTTTACCTTTCATTGACCAAATGCTCGAGAGACTCTCTGGAAAAATGTTCTATTGTTTCCTCGACGGTTTCTCAGGGTACTTTCGAATTCCCATTGCTCCCGAAGATCAAGAGAAAACGACATTCACCTGTCCATATGGCACTTTTGCGTATCGACGAATGCCGTTTGGATTGTGTAATGCTCCTGCTACATTTCAAAGATGCATGGTAGCAATTTTTCATGACATGATTGAACACTCAATGGAAGTTTTCATGGATGACTTCTCAGTCTTTGGAAACTCATTCGAACAATGTCTTGAAAATCTGGAAAAAATGCTGGTTAGATGCGAGGACTCTAACCTTGTTCTAAATTGGGAAAAGTGTCATTTCATGGTTACTGAAGGAATAGTGTTGGGACACAAGATCTCTCGAGCAGGCCTCGAAGTTGATCAAGCTAAAGTGGACACTATTTCCAAACTTCCATATCCCACAACCGTGAAAGAAATTAGAAGTTTCCTAGGTCACGCAGGATTCTATCGCCGTTTCATTAAAGACTTTTCAAAAATCGCACGACCGATGACTCAACTTCTTGAGAAAGATGCAAATTCGTGTTTTCCAACGAATGCATCAGTGTATTTGATCTATTAAAAGATAGGTTGGTCACCGCTCCAATTATGGTTTCCCCAGATTGGACGTTACCATTTGAACTCATGTGCGATGCAAGCGATTTTGCGGTAGGAGCCGTGTTAGGACAAAGGAAGGACAAGCAATTCCACCCAATTCACTATGCGAGCAAAACCTTAAACGACGCACAAGAAAACTACACAACCACTGAGAAAGAACTTCTCGCAGTAGTTTTCGCATTTGACAAATTCCGCTCGTATCTAGTCCTGTCAAAAACAGTCGTATATACCGATCATGCAGCCTTACGTTATCTGTTCAACAAGCAAGATGCAAAGCCGAGATTGATATGATGGATACTTCTGCTTCAAGAATTCGACATTGAGATTCGTACAAGAAAGGAGCAGAAAATCTTGCGGCTGATCATCTTTCGCGTCTTGAAGATTCAAACCATCCACAAACCGAGGAATTCAAAATAAACGATAATTTCCCTCACGAATTCCTTTTGAACATCCAATCTTCAATCGATGAGTATCCTTGGTTTGCCGACTTCGCAAACTATTTGGCAAGCGGAATCCTTCTCAAAGGAATGACTTATCAGCAAAAGAAAAAATTCTTTACTGATATTAAACATTACTATTGGGAAGATCCATACCTATTCAGAATCGGTGCAGACCAACTCATTCGAAGATGCGTATACGGAAGTGAAGCGGAACAAATCCTAAGGCACTGTCATGAAGGACCCACAGGAGGCCACCATGGAGCAACTCTAACAGCCAAAAAGGTCTTCGATTCTGGATTCTATTGGCCAACGATCTTCAAAGATGCTCACAACATGGTACGCACCTGTGATGCATGTCAAAGAGCAACCAACATCTCGACACGGGATGAGATGCCTCAGAAACCCGTTCAAGTATGCGAAGTATTTGATGTATGGGGTATTGATTTCATGGGGCCATTCCCGGTATCATTTGGAAATCGTTACATCTTAGTAGCAGTTGATTATGTCTCAAAATGGGCCGAAGCTCAAGCCCTACCCACCAACGATGCAAGAAATGTTGTCAGATTCCTTAAGAAATTATTCTCTCGTTTTGGTACCCCCAAGGCTTTGATTAGTGATCGAGGGACCCATTTTTGTAACAACCAGCTCGAAAGAGCAATGGCCCGTTATGGAGTAAATCATCGGTTTACAACAGCTTATCATCCACAAGCGAATGGCCAAGCGGAAGTCACTAATCGAGGTATCAAACGAATCCTGGAAAAAACCGTAGGACAAAATCACAAGGACTGGTCTGCCAAGCTAGACGACGCATTATGGGCTTTTCGAACAGCCTTTAAGACTCCCATTGGCACAACACCGTTTAAACTCGTTTATGGGAAGTCGTGTCATCTACCTGTGGAATTGGAACATAAAGCCTATTGGGCACTCAAAGCAGCAAATCTAGACCAAGGCCTTGCAGGAAAGAATCGATTTCTACAAATCCACGAACTCGAGGAACTGAGAGAACAAGCATACGAAAACGCTAGGGTTTACAAGGAAAAGACAAGGAAATTCCACGACTCTCGTTTAAGGAGCACTAAACGATTTCGCGTGGGGGAATGTCTTACTGTATAACTCTCGCTTACGTCTGTTTCCCGGAAAGTTAAAATCACGTTGGTCTGGACCTTACACGATTAAAAATGTGTTTCCAAATGGTGCAATCGAAATTGACAACCAAGACGGTTTGAGTTTCAAAGTGAATGGACATCGTTTAAAGCCATATAACGATGGGCCAACCAAGATTTTCTCGGAGGAATTACACCTCCGCCCCGACGAGGATTAAGTGTGGGGAAGGGTCGCGCCGAAGACCCGAAACGAAAACACGGCACCTGTACATAGATTTTATTTCAAATTTTAGCTTTTTGTAAGACTCCCAAGCACAAGCACGGGGCCGTGCCTATCCAAGCACGCCCCCGTGACTCTGACAAACTTTTTCCACGATCTCCGCTGACGACTCTGGAACGTTGCAGGACGAATTTAAGGCGACTTCTGATAAGCACGGGGCCGTGCCTACCCAAGCACGCCCTCGTGATCAACTTTGCAGACTTGTGTATAAATAGCACACTTGTTCCAAGCTTTCATCACACCCAATTCTGCTCAAAATCTCACGAAGAAAAGATGAAAGAATCCAGTCAAGGAAGTTCCAATTGGAATCCCGCAACGAAGCCTCGAACTGAAACGAGAGAGCCAACGACTCAAGAGTATTTCTTTAAGCTCCATGAGCTGATCAAGAAATTGACGGAGATGAATCTCACCGCAACTCAACGCTTGGCTGAACTCATCCAGAAGGTTCAGGACATGAGCGAGGAGCTTGTTTCCATCAACCGTCGGCTCGCGGAACTCAGCAACCGCACTTCGCACTACCCTATCCCGACCCTTCCACACGAAATGTGTGGAGGCTTCTTTTAGAAGCATTCCGTGCAGGGTCATGTGCGCTAGTGCGCGTTAAGGAGTCTGGTTTTGCAGTTTCAGATTCCCGGTTATTAACGTATTATGTAATAGTAGGAGATAGGAAAATGTATTTGTCGCTTGGTTTGTTTATTTGAATTCTAGGACTAATTTCGTAACTTCTCTGATGAATTGGACGTGTCAAAACTTATCCGGGTAAATTACGCAACGCGCGAAATTGAAAAACGGAACAACAAAATTCTGAACCGAGACTGCACAAGTCAATCACGGCCCCATGCCTATATGACCACGGCCCCGTGACGACAAATTTTCAACAAAACCTGACTTGTTTCAGCATTTTGTCTTGTTCCCCTTCAATGTCAAGTGTTAAAGCCTGATTATTTTGACCTGCAACTCCATTTCTCTTTCATTTTCATATCATTTTTTCAAGTTTTCTTTCTTGTGTTCAAGCTTCATTTCAAGGTGATAATCAAGAAGGTTAGTATGTCATTTTCCATGATTATGATAGCTATTTGCATGTATTTAGGTGATTAGGTTTCTAAGCAACCGAAATCCTAATGGTTATATGTAAGAGCTTATGCTTAAACGTAATGGAATTATGAATGCTTCATGCCTCTTTGTTTATGTTCTTTTGAAAGTTGATTAGTGATAATTAGTTTGATTAGTTAGTAATTAGTGTTTAAATGTCATTTTCCATAGAATTAGTGTTAGTGTTAGTATGTTTCCCGTTAGTGTTACAAAGACTATCTTCATAATGTGTGGTGAATTCTTTGGTAATCATGTTCAAGATACAAGGATTGATAAGTAATGTTGAAACATTATATATTTTTTTATCTTGAATTATTAACAATTGATAAAAATGTTTAACGTATAATCTTTGGTTTTCCAAGCAAGAAAATGACAAATTTATGCTTAATCAAGGATTTACAAACAAAACCACATTGGCTCGAGTTGAAATTTCATAATTCAAAATGTTAACCGCACCCCCACGTTTCAAGAGGCACACCCCCATGTTTGACAGATTTTTCTTAAAAAGCAACTGTGTCAGCTATTTTTCAAAACAAGTTGACAAAAAGGGGTGACGTGGCTTTTGAAAATCAATCTTTCCCCTAAAATAGATAGTTTATTCCAAAAATCTGTTTGTATATATTAACTGATTTGTCCAAATTTCAGGATCATGAACCATCCATACTTGCAATTTGGAGGAAACCGTGAAAGATGGTGTCGTGATCGATTGCAAAGGCTTTTGCAAAGGGCAGAAAGGTCACATTTGCAAGCCGATGAAGAAACCTTGGTGGCAGTCGGACAGCTCGAAAGATATAACAATTTATTGAGTATTCAGTGGAAGCGGTTGTTTTCACAAAACAGGCCTTCCATTTATGAACTAACTCTTGAATTTTTAGCATCTTTCAGATTTAGCATGAAAGACTCCGACCCTTGGGATGAGGAAGCAGTTACATTCAGACTGGGAGGGCATTGGAGAAAAACATCCATCGCTTTGTTTGGTGTCTATCTAGGAATATATACAGAACAGGAAATGGAGGAGGAAGCAATCTCAGGAATGCCAGCTTATCATACATTCCCAGATGAGGAAAGTAGGGACGCAGAAAGCGGCGCCATGAGAAAGGCATTTTGGGAGAAGATTGGAACAGGGGCATTCAACTCAAGTAAAACCAAGAGTAGTCAGATTCGGGACCCATTGCTACGATACATACATCGGTTGCTTAGCCATTCGATAACAGCTCGTGGACAATGCGAGGGAGTTGTTAGCTTGAGAGACTTGTTTATCTTATACTGTATGACTAATCATTTGCCCTGCAACATTGGGTATTTGTTTTGTAACTTGTTTGCCAGGAATGCAACTGCTGGTGCCCCGACACCAATGTTTGGAGGAAGCTGGATCTTGAATTTATACGAGAGTTACGGGTGTAACACGGAAGGAACCGAAGGACTAATGCCAGGATTGTTGGACTTAAGCATTTGCACAAGCATGTACATGATTACAACCTTACCAAATGGACAACCGAGATTCATGGATAGGAAGGGACAAATCTGGGATCCGGCAGACCCCGAAGAGATTATCATGGATCTTGATATGCCAGCACATCATGAAGACGCCGGGGCCTCCAGCTCACACGCCGGAGAATTTCCAACCATGTTAGACCTCTATGAAGCAATTCAGACCACCAGTGACCATGCAAGGAGATCATTCGAATACGCGCAACAAGCTTTCAACCGCGTCGAAAATCTAAACTCTCGAGTGGACGACATGAGCAATGATATAACATACATCAGAAGCCGAATGTATCATGAGTGGGGGGATATCCCACCACAAAGCCCTTGAAAATCCACATCACTTTCAGGGGCCGGGCACAATCGTTTTGTGCCAATCTATCCTTTACTTTATGTTATTTTATTTTTATTTTGTGTGTTTAGGATTTTAATGCTTTCAATAAATGGATGATATTTCAGGTGATCCCGATGGTTCTCGCAAGCAAAGATACAAGTCAACTTCATAATATTTTGGGGAGTATCTCGTTTCCATACCTTGTTTTTAATTTATCTATCACATTGGGGACAATGTGAATTTTAAGTGTGGGGATGGATTAATCGAGACACATACTTAATACTTTGCTAAGATTAGGTCCAAATTGAAAATTTTTAACCAAATCACTTAACCATCAATTTTTGTGACACGAAGCCAAAAATTTAAACAATTTTTTTTAATAATCCAAATTATAAATATACGTTTTCGGGAAATAAATAAGTAAATAAAAGAAATCCAAATAAAAATTGAAAATATTTTTTGTGATATCCTTAAAAGCAATAATCAAGTAAACAATGTAATCATGCAAAATGAAACACTTTTACCCAATTCCATCCATTTGTGAGTTTATTTTTGAGCCCTGAACAGCTTTTGCAAATATTTGAAATATTTGCAATTTTACTTTCATTCTGGATTCAATTGAGAGTACCTCATGATACGTGTGATTAGAACTTGCTTTGGGTATACATTTCAAGACCTTAATTAGTATTTTCTGCATAAAAATGAGTTAGGCATTAGGAAGCCCTTAACCATTCAAGCCACAACCATTTTCTTTTAATCTTCCTTTCCCGAACGTCAACCCTAGTTAGCCCCGTTGAGCCTAAACATTTTATTTTTTTTATCACCCGAATCACCAAGTCACTCAACCAAAAAGCCTTCAACAAAACCTATTTTTCGTTAAAGACACGATTTTGGTTTATTTAAAAAAAAAAAAAGAAAGAAAAGAAAAAAGAGAAAAAAAAAAAAAAAAATTTGGTCTTTTACCGGCAGACCTAAAAGAACTGGAATGCATTCTTTTGATTTTAATTTGCTTTGTTGCCTTCATCACGCAAAACCGGGACTTCCCCCGGAAATCCGCGAACAAATTTACAACCTCACGTACGACGCAAGAAAGAAATGGCGAAAAAAGGAACAAGTTCCGCCATTTTGTGGAATTTCAAAAAGCGCCATAAAGAGACGGGCAAAAAGATACGAAAGATGCCCGAATTGTGGAAATTGGTCACACGATGGAAAATGCAAAAAGAACCAAACTGAATCCCAATACGAATACACAGAACTGATCCGATTGGGTGCTATTAGGCTTCAAGCCGAACGATCCTTACGAAAGGATAGTTTTGTGTATCTTCGGGTAAAGGATGAAGTAAGGTTTCTAAAAGCAAAATACGGTCTTGACAATCTGACCTTAAACGAGTCCTCAAGTTAGCATATCCCTTCTAGCTTGAAGTATTGTATAGGGAACTCTTTACTGCTTTCCTTGTAGTTTATGTTAGAAAAATAAACCAAGACCGTCGTCTTTAGCATTTAGCCACTCTTTCCAAACACTCCACACCCGAGCCCGAGCCAAGTTACAACCCATCAAAAGACCTAATGATTTATGCAAGGAAATATCTAAGTAGGTGGAGAATTGATCCCTTAGCAAGCTTATGATTCCACACGTATTCATGCTAGGCAATTGAGCGTATTAGTCATACTTCATCTTATGTATGATTTCATATATTCAGCCGAGCGTGAGAGTATTTTGTGAGGAGTGTGGACTTTGCATGATTATAATCTTTACTAACAATCCCATTGCTTGCTAGGATATCATTCTATATATGCTTAAAATGTTTGCATTTGGATGAAATAATTTTTACTTGCATATTTCCCGAAAGACATATTTATCTTTTGTTTTATTTGGTTTTTGGTGGAGTTGTCATTTTAAGTGATTTGCTTGAGGACAAGCAAAGTTTAAGTGTGGGGATATTTGATGTGCTCCAAATTACACATATAAACACTATCAAAAGCACATCATTTATTCCTTGATTTCTCCCGAAATATGGTGATTATGTACTTAAAATCTTTTAATTGTGTTTTCAGGTGTTGTGAAGGGCAAGATGGACAAAAGGAGCATAATGGACAAGAAATTGAAGAAATCCAAGCTTAAAGCTCAAAGCAGGGGGCCATGCCTCAATAAGCACGCCCCCATGCCTTGCCTGAAACACGCCCCCGTGCTAATTTGACACACCCCCGTGTTTGGACATCTGACAGGACAAAAGTACTGTCCCCCAAAAGTGATCACGGGGCCGTGCCCCATATGGACACGGGGCCGTGATTCCCCCTTTCACGGGGCCGTGCCTATTTTGTCACGGGGTCGTGCCCCGACAGCTCCTGCACGTACGAACCGACCAACTTTCGTAAGCATTGTACTAGCACGGGGCCGTGCCTTTTTGTCACGGGGCCGTGCTTAAGCACTCCGGGAAGCCTATAAATAGAGGTCCAAGCTCTTCATTTTCTAAGCTTTTGGTGGAAGTGACACTCTGCAGAATTCTCTCGGGAATCACACTTTGAAGATCATTTGGAGGCTCGGGAGGTGTATACAACACTTGGAAGAAGCTCGGGATTGTCTAAACACCATCCATTGTGGATCATTGGTTTGATTGTTCTATTTTATCAATGAATCCATATCTATCTTCTATGTTGTTTGTTACATTACAGCTCGTCATGAGCTAAACTCATATTATCATCCTACTTGGATGAAACTTATGTAATTTGTGATGAATTAATGGTGTGATAAATATTGTGTTAATGTTATGGTGGTCTTGGGAAAACTTTCGATGAGTAGCACCTACATTTGAACGGGGGGTTATAAGTTTATGGTTTGTAATTGTGATTGTCATACACGGTTGAAAAACGTATGATCAACTTTTATTCATAACAACTATGGCTAATTAACTAGAGATGGTTATTAGAAATCATAAGATCTTAACTTTCTGATCATTTACGGGTTCCCTTTTATTAGTCTGAGAAATCTACAGTAATTGTTATGGTTTTCTAAAATTAATGGTATGTTAGAATAGAACTTGATCAACTCTTTTCTTACATTAAGTTATGTTTTCAGAAATCGTATGTCGAAAAGGACACAAAAGATTTACCTACATCACTAGGGCCTTGACCTAAGCAGTAAATCTCAGCCTGTGTTGGTCTTGGTCACTACGGAGCGGATAGACGAGAAATCGTGCCAGCTCATCTTTATAAACGTTAACACAATTACTTTAATCAATATCTTTAATCACACCACCACTTCATCACAATTACATAAGTGTAGTCCAAGTTAGGATGATAGCCTTTATCCCTTGATTCTAAATCCAAAAGTTTCAACTTGTTTTACTTTATTTCTTATTTTTATCGTTAGTTTAAAACCCTAATTTATATCAAGTCAATTCATCATTCTCTTAAACAAAAATCGATAGTCAATTACAAGGATTGTTGAGTAGTCTTAGTGTGTCCACGGATTGATACTCGGTTCTTACCATCACTATATTACCTCACGATAGGTGCACTTGCCTTTTGTGTGTGTAGTTAGTAATAGTAACAACCATTTAAAACTGAATCTGTGCGAAAATTCTTTATCAAATATATATACTTTCACACCGCATCACTAAACCATTAAGAATTAGTACATCTATATATGTATACTTGATATATACATGGTGCAGGACCAGTTAAGGGTGGTCAATACAATCAGTTTTATAATGAGGAAAGTGTTAGAACACTTAATAGATCAAATAGGGAACCAGGTTTATATAGAAGATACTAAGAACACAAGTAATGAGACAGAACAAAAGAACAAGAACAAGATAAGTATGATTTTCAAGAATGTTGTATATTACTCTCTAGTTATATTACAAGTGATACAAAACATTAAAATAAATACAAGAACCAAATATACTTTATACTGCATCCTACAACCGACTATACTTTAAAAGCCAGCTGCAAATACTGATCTAGACAACAAGATCAATGTAGAGTTAAAAGACAGATTTTCTTTTAACTAGTGACTATGACAAGGCATAGCTCACAACCTAATATATTACAACAAGCCTAAAAGGTAGAAAGTAGAAAGTTACAGACTCTAAACCTTAATCTATAGTTGTAAAAGCATGGATTTTTTCACCAACTAATACAAGTTGGTGAGTCTTCATAGTTGCAACGGAAAGTGGGTCAGCTTTATGTAAAAGTTGATTAGAGGAAAACATGTCTTATCTGTCTTTAAAAGAAATCAGTCTTCACTTTATTGGCTTCGGTAGACTTTGTCTTTGAAGCTTTGTAAGACTTTGTCTTTGAAGCTTCGAAAGACTTCATCTTTGGCTTCGGAAGATTTGGTCTTTGACTTAGAAAGATTTTACACTTATAATATTTTTCTATAGAGAGTGTAAAACATCTTAAGTAACTTCTATCTTGTACATCAATGCATGCATGTTGTAAGCTCTTTGGTTGCTTTGGTTGCATAAGCTTTTCTAATATAACCTTACAAACTCCCCCTAGGCTGATGCTACCAAAATATAGAAGGTTATTCAGATATTATAGTCCTCATTAGGATCAAGACCATTCCCTTCTTCATCAATTGGTTAGGATCCCTCAGACTCTCATAATACCTCCTCATGACATAGAGATCATGCAGAGGTAGATCAAGCATGTCTTGCCAGAAATAGACATCTTAACCTCTTTGATCTTTGATGACATACCACCTGTCTAATTTTGCAGCAAAGGTACATGACAGGATGGGTCCTGCACCTGCAAGATGTTATGCTTGAGTTAGAGTTGGTTAAGCAGCCTCTTTTTACACTTCCTCACAATGCTCTGACTCATCCTGAGGTGTGGAGGGGATGCCTTTGACTTCTTCTTAGAAACACTCTTCATTTCCATCATTTTCCTCATCTTTGAAGTTTTTAACTGAGAATACTAGTCTTTAGCACCAGGTTGTTCTATTGCGTCTTTCTTAGTTGGGTCCTCTTCCCTTACCGGTTCAGAAGGAAAAGGGATCAGGACCTGCTATGGATTAGAAGATAAAGTTGGCTGAGATGCAGCTCTAGATCCATTTTGTGTTGTCTCAGTGGGTTCAACCTTGATCTCAACTTCAGGAGGAGCTTGACTTGGTGGAGAATGCAAGTTAACAAGCTTTCCCTTTTTAATCTTTTGCTTGATCACCCGAATGTGCTCATCCATAGTGGGTAAAGACATTGGGCCAAGCCTCCTTCCAGAGAATCCATACAGCTTTAAGAAGCTCATCATCCTTTGCCTTTTGGATGATTGCTCTTGACTTTGTAGCTTCTTCCCTCATCTTTCTCTTAGCAGCCTTTTGTTCCTAAATAACTTGTTATTCAAGCTGCTTAACATACTCAAATTCAATATACTCATATGATAGGGGAAGAAGTGCAGATGCCTGATAGTGTGGCACTCAGGTAGTTGATCATATTTTGTCTATCAACTTCCTTGTCTACCTAAGGTTGTTCAGTTGCCACAGCCTCTGTCTCAGGGCTTTCTTGAACTGGGGAGAGGGTAGGAGCATGTTTGCAAAGCCTCTTCTGCCTTCTTTCTACTATACCCTTGAGGAGTAACTCTGCATCCTCTGCCTCCTTCCTCTTCTTTAACAGCTCTATGTCTGCCAACTCATTAAGTTCCTCTAAGGGAAGAGAGATGACTTCATCTATATTATAGTTCCTGGTCCTAAGTAGTTAATCTGTATGCCTTTAACTCATCATATTGAGTATTGGCATGGGGGCAGCCTTGATTGCGGCTTCCATGAAGCCTGGGGACCCACTTGAACACTCTCCCCTTAGCTTCCTCTTCCTTTCTCTCTCTCTCCTCCTCCTTAATCTCCTCAGGAGTCAGTTTTCTTTTCCCTTTATCACTCAAAAGCCTTGGTGACTCAAGGTGAAGGGATATTTGGACTTCATTGCTTGATTCAACAATCAAGCTCTGGCCAGAGAAAGGCTGTGAAGAACCTTCACCAGCTTGTGCCTCACCGAGAGTAAAGGATGTTGAAGTTGTTCATGTGACAAGGTTCATAGGTTCTATCATCAAGCCTTCAGTTAAGGTTTCCCCTTTGAAGCTAATCATAGGGTCCATCTCAACATCCAGTTGACCAATGACATTGCCTGTTAGCATTTGTCTTCTTCTATATCTGAACTCTTCAACAATCTTGTCTTGAATCCTCTCAGCCAGTCTGCCAGCTTGCGTATTTTGACTTGGCTTAGAGGACGACTGTCATAGTAGTTCAAGGTCTGAAAGTTAAAAACCTCTTGCTGCCCCTGAAATCTATACAATATCAGGGCTCCCCTGTCAGCATCATACATCCACCCTATTATTTCATTCTCAACATCATAGGGTGGGGCATACATAGCCCTTGGGATACCCTCCTTAAACAAACTTTGTATGAGTGAGTCCATATCAATATGGACTTAAAGAGGTTGTTGAGTATGGACAATTGCAAGTAAGGGTGGTGAATCCTCAATGTCCATACTCTGTGAAGAACTCCTAAGTTCTATGATTGCTTGGACTTTCTCATCCTTTTTAGTAGCATCACCCTTTCGCATAGGTGAACTGGGGGTTGAGTCTGTCACATTCTCAGGTTCTTGTGTTCCTGGTTGAGTCCTCCTGTATTACACGGCTTTTTATAAAGATACATGTGTCTTGTGAATGTGTTTTTATGGTGTTGTTGCATGTGAGTGTGTTTTGGTATGAATGGAAAACATCAACAACTGACATAGAACCGAACCGTGACCGCGAAACCGTATGACTCTTACATTCGTAAATAATAACTAACATTAGTTATATTCATATTAAATTAAATTCAGGTTAACCGAAACCCTAATCGTTGTGCGAACATTCTTTCATTGCTGTGCATTCAAGGTGAGTCTTCACGGCCCCTATTTTACTTTCTTTCCTTTTTGGGGGAGAAAACATGCAAACATGCAAACACGCCTATTTTACCGTTAGGCGTGTGACATCCTGAAAGGTCTCCCAGCTAGTTTTCCCTTAAGATTAGAAATCTCAAGTTGCTGATCATGGACCCTTCTTTGTAAGGTAGTTACTTGAGATTCCAAGTGACTAACCTTGGAGACTAAATAGGTGCATGTTTTGATCAGTTGGTGCACCTTTAGTCTCATGTTCCCCTCATTTTCATTGGAAGAATCACTGCGGGATGAGAGAATTGGACCTAAGTCTTCTTCCTCATCCCTAACATGTTGTTCTTAGCTGCTAGATTTCCCTTACACACTAACAGCTTCAGTTGAAGTGTCAATGGGCTGGGTTGCTATGGTTAAGCTTTGAATGATATAATCATTTGCTGAAGTGAGAGCCTCTTCCATATGGATCTCCTGAACAGATTCAGGGAGATCCGCCTTAGCAGTAGGTGGATGATGTGGGCTATATATGGGAGAGGCAGGAGTACTCATCTCCCCTTGAGTAAGAATGAAGAAGAGAGACTCATGGTACTCACTGAATCGGCCTTAGGAGTACTCATCTCTCCTTAAGAGGCAGGAGTACTCATCTCTTATTGACTAGGGATTGGTTGGTTTAAATGAAGAGGATGGGATGGTAATTATCCCCTGAAGGTTGTTCACTAGAGTTTTAAGACTCTGAGTGAAGGATTAAGGCTGTTGGGGTTGTGAGCTCATCAGTCTGAGTATGAGGAACCTCAGGACTGATCATTGGTAAGATGGAGTGGTTTGCTCCTTAGGGGAAGTAGGAGCTCCAATTCCACTTCCTCCTGCATAGGTGGTGATATGGGCCCCTACACGCACAAGCTGAGTAGCTTGTGCAGGGGTTCGTTTGGATTTTCTTTGGTAAGCGATGATTATTTGTGGTTGTGTGGGTTGTTGTGAAGTAGAAGATATTGGTTCAACACTAGCTGGTGCTACTAGGTTGTCACCTTAAGCAATGAGCTCTAAGATTTTTGGGACAAAGGCTGTTTCTACCCCTGAGAAGCCCACGGTAGGCTTTCTCATTGTCTTAAGATGTCGAGCTTCATGTGCCAATTTTAAAACATTACATGTTCCCCTTAATTATGAGCCTAGTTCACAGTTGAGAATATGCTGGACATATCTAGGAACATGTAATATTCTAAAGAGTCCAAATTTGCAAGTAAGTTAGTATATACAAATTGTGTATAACTAAACTTGACCCCTTGAACCATTTCATGGATTATAAGGGAAAGTTCTTCAGGAATCTGGTCTCATCCTCCATGCTTGTTAGATAAACTGTGAATGACCACATGCAGGAGGTATTTGAATTGAGAGGAGACCTTCCCTTTTCTGAATGTTTTGACAGAGAAGTCACCTTCATAGCCCATCTGTACAAAGGAATGGTTAACATCATATTTGGGGAAGGACAATTCACCTTCTATATCATCTAGCTGAAGATGAGTATTTATTGAGACTGGAGTGATGAAGAATATCCTCTCCTGCACTATGTCAGACAATGCCTTCTCCTATCCATGGTGACCTCTTAGTAGGTCCTCTAAAAATGCAATAGCTGATCCTCATATAATGAAGGATCTGTGGTGAAGGAGGTGAAGTAGTTGGATAAAGTAAGAAAGCAGAAAACCTTCGAGAAACCTGGATCTTTCTCAGAGTTCAACAAAGTAACTTGATTATGTTGCCTGTGAAGGTGCATGGAAAAATCGGGTTGGTTTCTACGGTTAGGGTTGGCCATTTGAGGTAGCTTTTTTGTGGAGGAAGATAAGAACAAGGTCAGTTTGTGGGTGAATTTAAGTTAGAGAATTTGCGGATGGAGATGATAGTGAAAGAGGGGGAACCATTGGCTGTATATATATGAAATAGATTTGAGACAAACTTAATATAAAAGGATAAACTTTAAAATCCAAATGTCAGTTCCACCTCTGAAAAATTTCCCAAAAGGTAGTTTTCTTGGAAGTCGAAAATCTTCTAAAGGTCAACTGTCTTTGGAAGTTTTATAAAAACTTCTGAAGTCAAATGTTTACTTTGGAAGATATTCCTTAGGTATATGAAAATTTTCTTCGGAAGAAAAATATACCTAAGTATTTTCTCTTCTGAGACATATTTGGTTTCGAAGGAAGTTTTATTCTTAAGGGAATAAATCTTCCGTGATCTAATTGCTTTCAGAAAAAAATTGTTCTCCAAATACATATAAGTACTTAGAAGCATATTTTTACTTTGAAAAATATATCAGAATTTCTTCCGAATATAAATTTCTTATAAGTAGGTATCGGATCTGAAGAATTAATATTCTTCCAAAGAAAACATTAATGTATTTCGAAAGAAAACATGTTTAAGATTTTCAAAATTCTAAGGAATATCATTTTTAATAAGGTGTATTCCAAGTAAACTGGGCTTATGTAGGTGATAGTTAAGGCAACTTAGGACACACATGTTTTAGAAATAGTCTTGACTTAAGTTTCAAGAAAATATACTCAAAGTTAATCATCCCAATAGCTGATACAAGTTATTTAAATCTCTGTTCATCAAAAGACTTTGTGAACAGATCAGCATATTGTTCATTTTGACTAGTTTTATCAATCCCTTTTCAAAATTATCTCTAATTAGATGATACTTGATGTTGATGTGTTTTATCCTTGAGTGTTGCATAGGATTCTTTGTAATAGAGATAGAACTATTATTGTCTATGTGGATTGGAGTCTCCTTGAAGTTAAATCCATAGTTCAGCATCTGATTCTGAATCCAAAGCACTTGAGCTCAACAACTAGCAGCAACAATATATTCAGCTTCAGCAGTTGATGTAGATACACATGATTGTTTCTTGTATTTTTCACTATCTGTATAAGCATGCAGATTGAAGTCAGAATTCTTTGGATACCACAGGCCTAGCTTAGGAGCACCTTTGAGATATCTAAGAATCCTCTTAACAACAACTAGGTGTGACATCTTGGGATTGGCTTGATATCTTACATAAATGCATGCAGGAAACATGATATCAGGGCTGCTGGCTGTGGGGTACATAAGAGACCCAATCATAGCCCTGTAAAGGTGTTCATCTACACACTCCCCCTCAAGATTAGGTCTAAGAGAGTGGTTTCTGGCTATGGGTGTCTTTGCAACCTTACATTCAGTCATGTTGAATCTTGTAAGTATGTTTTGTACATACTTTGACTGACTTATAAAAATACCATTGTCAACTTGCTTCACTTGAATTCCTTGAAAGATATTGAGTTCCCCCATGGCACTTATTTCAAATCTATTCTTAATCAGCTTCTTAAAGTCTTTGCAAAGCTTTGGATTAGTTAACCTAAAATAATATCATCTACATATACTTGAACCAGCATTAAGTCATTCGTTGTTCCTTTGATGAAGAGAGTTCCATCTATAGTACCCTTTTTGTAGCCATGCTGACATATATACTGAAATAGTGTCTCATACCACTTCCTTGAAGCTTAGTGCAGCTTATAGAGAGCTTTATCAATCTTGCAGATATAATCAGGATGATCTGGGTCTGCAAAGCCAGGTGGTTGTTTTACATACACCTCTTCATCAATCACCCCATATAAGAAAGCAGACTTAACATCAAGTTAGTAGACCTTGAAATACTTAGATGCTTTAAAAGCCAGGAATATCCTAACAGCTTCATGTCTTGCAATAGGAGCAAAGACATCTATGTAGTTAATTTTTTCTTCTTTTGTGTATTCTTGAACAACTAGTCTTGCCTTATTCTTGATAACAAGTCCTCTATCATCCTTCTTGTTTCTAAAAACCCACTTGTTTCCTATGATAGTCTTCCCTTAAGGAAAAGGATATAGGTTCCAATCCTTTTGTCTTTTAAATTGAAGCAGGTCATCTTGCATTGCTTCAATCCAACTTCCATCCTTCAAAGCCTTATCAACTTTCTTTGGCTCTATCTGGGACAAGAAACAAGAGTATAGACAAACATTTTTGTTATGAGTTTATTCTCTTGTTCTCACCCCTTTGTTAACATCTTCAATGATGTTTGTGGTGGGGCGTGACTTGTGGATCCTAAGTTGAGTGATCACAGCAAGTTGATTTGACAGATCTAAATTTATGAAGTTTAGATCTGGCAATGAGATGTCACCCACCACATCGACACACTTATCAAGAGAAGCTTGATCTAATGAGTGTATGACATCATTGATGTTGTCTTCCATGGAGTGGTTATCAGCATCAAGAAATTCTTGATCATTGTCACCACCACCCTTTCCTCTTACATTTGAGGCTCCTTTATTTAAGTTTTGTGCGTCTAAGCTGGAATTTGTAGGCACCTCAAAAATATCAGCTGGATTTGTCATAGTTGTGCTGACAGGAACTTCATTTACAGGGTTAGTTACCAGTGGAGTTGAAGTAGTGTTCTTACTTGGTTTTCTTAGCTGAAATCTTAGGTCAGGATCTACTGTTAATTAGTTACCTGTAGATCCTGAAACATTCTCACAAGATTTGTTAAAACAGTTGGTAACTAAATAAAGATCAAATAGCTAATCAAGACTAGACCTTTCATACTGGGAGTGTGCTCATTGAAGATCACATTGACTGATTCTTCAACTACTTTAGTTCTGAGATTGTATACTCTATAATCTTTAGCTTGGGAAGAATATCCAATAAAATGTCCATCATCTAATTTCTCAGCAAATTTGGCTACTTGATCTTTGGTATTCAAGATGGTGCAAAGACATCCAAATGATTTGAGGAAACCAATGAAATGTATCCTTTTGTGACACAGTTCATAAGGAGTCTTACCATGAGTTTTAACTACTAAAACTCTAATCTGCACATGGAAGGTAGTGTTGACTGCCTCTACCTAGAAGGTGATGGGCAGTTTAAAGTCAGACAACATGGTTATTGCAGCTTCAATAAGTGTCTTGTTTCTCCTCTCAGCAACACTGTTTTGCTACGGAATCCTAGGAGCACTACATTGTATTGTAATACCTTTTCATCACAAAATGTGTCAAAATTTGGTTCTTCAATTCAGTTCCTTGATCACATCTTATGGTCTTGACCTTGTGATCATATTGATTCACAATTTTTAGAATAAAGTTCTTCAAGACCTTAGGAGTCTCATCCTTAGTTCTAAGGAAAAAGACACAAGTAAATCTTGTGAAATCATCTATGATCATAAAACAGAATGAGATCCTTTCTAGACTCATTACATTGGTGGGTCCAAAAATATCCATGTGTAATAAGTGTAAGGAAGTAGTGATAGAGTATTTTTCTTTTGGTTTGTGAGACACCTTGTGTTGCTTCCCCTTCAGGCATGCAACACAGTGATCATCAATTGTAAACTCTTTCTTTAGCATTCCAATTACCAACTTATTCTTAATTAATTTATTCATATTCTCAAAATTTACATGGCATATTGTTTTATGTCAAAGGAAAGACTCGTCACTATTTGCTTTAGATAGAAAGCTAGAAACTTCTCCTAAGGGAGATATCTACTGCAAATCCATCTTGTATATTTTCCCTTTCCTGTGGGCTCTTTGCAGGATATGCTCTTGAGGAATGACCACCCCAGGATTGAGAACAATGTACTCATGCTCAGTGAAGAGCATGTTGCGTCTCTGATCACAAAATTATTATACACTCAGTAAATTGTACCCAAGATCCTTAACAAAGTTTACGTTTTCAATGCTGAGCTTATCATTTGTGACCTTGCCCCTTCTAGTAATATATCTCCTACAAATCCTCCAAAATCAACTAGCCCTCCATCAATTTTCTTAAAATTTTAAAGTAAAGAGCCATTTTCTATCATGTGCCTCGAACATCCACTATCAAGGATCCATACATTCCTCTTGGTCTTTAGTTGTTCCTGCACAACAAGGAGAAAGTTAGTTATATTGGAAACCCAAGCGTCATTGGTCTTGGGCTTTTCAAAATAGACTGAAGACAGTGTGGCAGTAATTAATCCTATGTTAAGACTTTAGGTATCATTTTCTATTGTTAATGAAGAACTTCCAGTCACTTGGTCTTCCTTCATCTTCCATACCATCTTTGAAAGATTAGACATGACCTTCAATACTTAAGAAGTTTTGGAGACTGACCCTTTGGAAGATCTTGCTTTCACTATAACACACCTTAGTGCTTCGGAAGTATTCCTTTCTTCTGAGACCAATTTATCTTCCGAATGCAAGTTTTCACTTGTCTTCATTTCCATTTTTGAGCTTTCCAGAGGAAGAGATTTTCCTTTTGAGGCTTTCTTCTTCTTTTTCTTCTCAGAAGTCTTCTTATTGGTTATATGGACAATACTTTTAGGATTATAGATACAATCCTTAGCAAGATGAGAAGTACTGCCACATATAATACAATCAACTGGCTTTCTTTCAAGAGACTTCTTGTGGATAGAAGGTTGAGCTTGATCACTTTCCATCTCCATCTTAATCTTCTTAGATATTGCAACAAGCTTCCTAGGGTGAGGCTACTCTTGGAGGTGGATGGTTCAGGTTATGTAGCAGTGGTACGCATCTGATCAGCCTTCATTCCTTCATAGGGATGAATTCGACATGAACTTCAACTCTTGGTACTAGAGTTCAAAGTTGAGTGCTCAGTCTTCATCACAACCTGTAGAGATAGAGACTGTTTCTGATTGAAGTTGAAAGTAGCCTTGATCTCTTGAGCCTTCTTAGATCTTCTTTTGGCTGCTTTGATCAAGTTCTTGTTAGACTTTGTCATCCCTGATTTTTTTCTCTCCTCAGGAGAATAGTGACCCTTGTTAGGATATCTTCTTCACTCATGTCAGATATGTCCTTCATTATCTCCTCTTCATCCTCTTCTTTAATAGGGTCTATGAAAGGAAGCTCATCTTGACAAGTTTTATACGTAGGAGATCTTACATACAATAGAGTGTGTGGAGGAGCTATCTCACTAGATCCTAGTTCCTAGTTGTTCTGATAACACACTTTTGCATATAGGGATGAGGATATTATGTTCTTAAAGGTCTCTTATTCAAGAACACATTTTCTCTGCCTTGCCTTTGCTGATCAAAAGCTTAGCCTTGCACTCTGTTAACTTAGTGATGAGATCTTTGATTTAAGTTTTGTAGTTGGTATGTTCATGCTTAAGAGTTGAAATGGTTTTCTTTAAATCTTCAATGTTGAGTTTATAATTATTTTCAGCTCTTTTGAAATCAGCTTTTAAGATGTTTAAGGACTCAAGGTTAGATCTCATCTCTAAGTTATAGGACCTATATCTGTGACTTTAGCAATGCATTTTAAGGTTTAAAGATGTTTTAATACCTTGGTTTCTTCATGATCTGCCATCAGTGCTTGGTTTAGAGATACATCTTCAACCTGGAAACTCCAATCAAAGCCTCCTTCTTCAATAGCAACTGTAGCTTGTTGCTTGGGCTTCTCAGTATGTGGAGCTCCCTTAGTGTAGTTTGGCATGGATTGTGGTTGGCCACCATTAGTGCTTGGTGCCTTACACTCCCTAGCAAAGTATCCAATCTTGTTACAGTTGTAACAATTCACTTTGCTTTTGTCCAGTCCAAACTTTCCACTAGATACATTGCTAGGAAACTTTCTCCTTGTCCTCTTATTGAATTTCTTGGCTCTATGAGTGAGAAAAGCCATCTGTTGGACTATTTCCATGTACTCCAGTTCATCTGGATGGATACAGTCTAAATCTTCAAGGGTGAAGAGAAAGTTGTTTGTGCTTTCATCAATAGACACAAAGGCTTGTGATGATTTTGTCCCTTGGAATGAGCTTCCTTGGATGTAGCTCTCCCTTGGTGTCTCTGGGAAGGTGAAGAAAGGGCCTTTATGTGAGTTGTCAGGGTAAGAGATGAGATGATGTTGTGGTTCTCTATAATCTCCTTCAACCACATGAAGGGCAGAACTATGTTGATTATTAGAGTTACCAGATGGGTTTTGCATGTTCATCTCTACCTAATATCCACTGAGTATGTTATACAACTCAGTGAGAGTAAGGGTCTTAAGGTTTTCAGTCCTCTTAATGACCACACAATAGTGTGTCCATTGTCTTGGAAGAGAGGACATGAATTTTCTTACAATATCCTAATTCTCCAGTTTACTCCAACATCCATTCAAGTATCTACAATCTCAACATACCTGAAGTATTGTTGAGTCATGGTTTCACCTGTTTTGAAGGTGAAATTCTCAAACTGTTGCTTCAAGAGGTCTTTCTTGTTCTCTTTAGCTTCACAATACATCAGCTTTAGCGCATCCCATAGTTGCTTGGCAGTTTTTGTGACATCGCCATCAAAAGGTCAGTCAATTAATGTCGTATTTGTTAGCCTTCTCGAATACTGAACATTAACTCAACCAAGTTGCCTTAGTTTCAAATTTGTTTCCCTAATTACGTGTATTATCCTAAGTGTGCATAAAACTTAAACATTAAACACCTAATAAAACCTTATCCAATATACATCCCTCTATTCTCGAATAATTAAGGAGATACTAGTATGTAACAGTTATGCTACTAGCATTATTACTAACATTACCATTACTATTATTATTAGTATGAATACTATTATTAATATCATTATCACAATTACTATTATCATTATTATTATTATTGTTATAATTGTTATTAAAACTATTATTGGTAGTATTACAAGCATTATCATTATTACCATCATTAACATAAATACAATTATTAATGAGAATACCATTATTAAAGTTATTATTATTATATTATTATTATTATTATTATTGTTATTATTATTATTATTATTATTATTATTATTGATGTTACAAATCATATTATTAACACACTATTAATAAAATGAATAACAAAGTAGAGGGTCCAAGTTGTAATTAACTAAACTTAAAGATCTAAATGCCTTGGAAGTCCAGGGACTAATGTTGCCAATCTCACAAACCTGAAATGGGTATAAAAACTCATTTAACAGCCACTATTCACCTTATCCAAACCCTACCCCCACTATCCGCCCCCTCCCTGTCTGCGGCTCCATTTTCGCTAATTTCTCTGGCAAATCGCCGCCACAAGGCCCTCCAAGTCGACATTCCGCAGGTAGACGACCACCATCATCACTTATTTCATCTCATTCCATCTTTCTTTGCGTCGGATTCGGGTTTGGCTGTTCCCGAGCGAGCGAGTACTGTTGAGGGCCTTTCGGGTGCATCAATTGTTGAAACATGTTAGAAATCAACTCCTGAGTGCGTTGTGGTGCCACTAGAGTGGTCACAGCGGCCAAAGGAAGCTATGAGCACTCCGGCACCTCTGTGACCTGCGTATGCGTTTGTGTTCTGTCTATGCGATTGAGTGTGTGTGTGCGATTGAGTCTTCTTTGTACGAATAAGTGTGTGCGATTGAATGTGTGTATGCGATTGAGTCTGCTTCGTACTAATGAGTGTGTGCGATTGAATGTAGGTGTGCAATTGAGTCTGTTTCGTACGAATGGACATGTGCGAATGGAAATATGCGTGCGATTGAGTGTGAGTCATGTGAATGAGTGTATGTGCGAATGAACATTGTGTCACGCGAATGAGGGTGTGTGCGTATGAATGATGTGCCGTACGAATATGTGTGTGCGACTGGTCATGTGTATGCGAATGAGTGTTGTGTCGTGCGAATGAATGGCGATTAACACGAGTGATGGTTGATTCATACGAATGAAGGTTGATTCATGTGAATGGATGTTGAGTCGTGCGACTGAAGGTTGTTTGTGTGTGAATGCAATCTGGTGTGTAGTGTGTGTAGGTCATGTAATTTTAAAGTAACATTGGTACGGTTACTATTGCTAATGACATTATTATTGATAACACTATGATTATTACTAATATTATAACAAATACAAGCAATGTTAACATTTTTACGATTATCAAGACTAATATTTGTAACTACTAATATCCTTATCACTTTTATCCACTTAACCATGCTATCATACTAAGTACACCTCTAGTAACAATGAAACTCTTATGCTAATATCATTATCAATGGTAACGATTTCTAGTACCCAAATCTATATAAAACCTTATGCTTATGCCTGCTTGCATGTGTATGTGACGCGAGACCGATCCAACCCGAACCGACCGAACACATTTAATCTCTTTAAGCTATTCTTCCTTAATACTTAACAATAATTAATAGGTGTTTGAATGATTGTTACTTCATCTTCTGGAACCATTATTCATCCACTACTATCATCAATCAAGTGAGTTTCGTGACCCCTTTTCATGTTGATTTATTACTTTAATTATTACAAACTTGGAAGAAAAGTATGCTCACCCTTTTCATGCTGTACAACTCATATTCTTGGAATTATCGTGTTACTGTTTTGTAAGTCTCTATCTGATACATGCATGAGTTTGCTGTGTGGTACTTGATTCACAACCTTTTAATTTCGGTGGTGGAACCGACGGATAGGTGTTGGTAGTACTATTGGGTTGACACCCCCACCCTCGTTTGCTGGTATACTAGTTAATACCAACAGTGGCCAGGAACGGGCCCTTGGGTGAATATATTCCGACAAATATCTGTGTGTACGTCGTAGGTTTGGTTGTGATGCTCATGTTGTCATGTGATTTTGCTTACTTATAACTGTAATCACGATGTTCTGCAAAACTATTACACAGCATCAATTTTGTTTACTATTAAACCTGCGAACTCACTAACAATTATGTTGACCATTTTGAGCATATCTTTTTAGGTGATACATTTAACTGAAGATCCTAGGATACGGCCTTAGTGGAGACTCTAGGATGCATTTTTGAGACTAGACAATACTTGACATACATTACTTGACATTGTTGGTCTGATTACATACTATTATACTTTTTGGATACTTGTTCCCAGGTTGTGGGAATTTTATTACAATGTTAATACTTATGGCTATGTAGTCGTGGTTATTGACTAGACAGACACAAGTCTCCCTTGTGTCGGGTGTCGTCATGAGACGTTATTCATTCTTTACATGTCTATTTTGCATCTCTATTGATTACAATATGTTATGACGATCCCGTCTCTTTACATCCACGTGTTTCCGCTCTTAGCGGGGGCGTGACAGACTTGTATCAGAGCCATTGGTTATAGAGAATTAGACAAATCACTTGACCTAGACTATAACCTAGGAACCATCATGTAGAATGCATGCTAGGATTTACGTGCATCCGATATTACATGTATGTTCCTTCTATACTTGTTCTTTTATCTCTCTGTCTTGATATCTGTTCACCCTGAGGAAAGTACTATCACTCTTTCCTTATGGGATTTTTCTACTGGATCTACCGTTCCCATGTGCGCCGCATTATTCTATTAGGTTCGGGTACCGAACCTGAAGGGATTTCCACAGGTCACACGAAGCGTTTGATCGTAGATATCGAGTCCGATCTTGAGATAGTTATGCCTGAGATCTCGAAAAAAGGAGGAATAGGCAACTCTTGTTAAATTAATTGAGATTATATGCTTGGAGCTTTCAATCGTTATGATGAACTACCATTGGAATGCTATTAATTCATGGACATGAGAACTTACACGATGTGAAAATAATGAATGGTGTCAATACTGTGATATTGACTTGGATTGTTGGAACTTGATGAGTGGAATTAATAATGTATCTTAAAGTGACTAAAGTTTACATGTTTACTCCTTTTATGATTAGAAAATACCGCCTCGAAGAATCACCCGCAGTACAAGTCGTGAAGGTGAGGCCCCAAGGGGCAGAGACAGAGGAAGAGGTAAAGGCAGGACACCAGGAACAAGTGGTGGTCCCGCCGGTAATAATCAGGGGACTGGAAACCCCGATATAGCTGCCATGATCGCTCAGTAGCTAGCCGCACTGATTCTAACAATAGTGGCCCAAGTGAGCGATACTCTTCTGAATCATAACCCCCACGGGGATGACGACAATGACAATGGGGATAATGGAGAAGGAGGCCAAGGTGAGACTGGTAATGAAGGGGGAATCAATAATCGGGTTGGGAATGAGCATAACCAAGGAACAGAGGAAAAGACTGAGAATGGTGGCACTACTGGTAATGAAACTAGGATTGTTAATACAAGACGGGGATGTTCATACAAGGAGTTTGTGGCCTGCAAACTAAAGGAATTTGATGGGAAAGGTGGGGCTATAGCCCTAACTAGGTGGCTTGAGAAGATGGAGGCAGTCATTGACATAAGTGAATGCCTAGACTGTCAAAAGATTAAGTATGCCACGTGTTCACTACAGGGCAAGGCACTAAGGTGCTGTTTGTTTTTCTTGAAAAGAGCTTCTGAAGCTCTTTTGTCTGCGCCAAAAAGAGGCGGGCAGATGTTTCTGGTCTGCAGACTGTTTGTTTTTCTGAAGATGTTTTACTAAAAAAGGTCTGCGTGACCTCTTCTCCAAGAAGAGGTGGACTAAAGTCTTCAGAGGTCTTCTCACCTCTTCTTCACATATCACCCTAAACCCCCAACTTATTTCATAGTTCACATCGCCACACCCACACCCCACAATCGGCCTCCCCCGTCGCCTCCCCCCGTCGCCTCCCCCCGTCGCCATCGCCACCATCGGTCGCCCTCGCCACGATCGGCCTCCCCTCGTCTGCGT
Organism: Flaveria linearis; assembly: GCA_024085815.1. Taxonomy (NCBI): domain Eukaryota; kingdom Viridiplantae; phylum Streptophyta; class Magnoliopsida; order Asterales; family Asteraceae; genus Flaveria; species Flaveria linearis. Next base: position 26,557,924 of record CM044009.1, on the reverse strand, counting down.
CGCGTCCTCGCCACCATCGGTCGCCCTCGCCACGATCGGTCGCCCTCGCCACCATCGGTCGCCCTCGCCACGATTAGGTTTGAACTTCTTCTCCAATTGTTGCTGATTTCTTGAACTTGTTTCAAATCTGCTCGATGTTGTTGATGATGATGATGTTGTTGTTGAATACTGCTCGATTTCTTCTCCAATCGGTCTGCTGATTTCTTGTTGATGATGTTGTTCAAATCTGCTCGATGATTTGATCTTGTTGATGATGTTGTTCAAATCTGCTCGATGATGATGTTGTTGATGATGATTTCTGTTGTTGTTCAATTCTGTTGCTCGATGTTGCTGATTTGATTTTGTTTCAATTCTGTTGTTGTTGATGATGATGTTGTTGATGATGATTTCTGTTGTTGTTCAAATCTGCTCGATGATGATGTTGTTGATGATTATTTCTGTTGTTGTTCAATTCTGTTGCTCGATGTTGCTGATTTGATTTTGTTTCAATTCTGTTGTTGTTATTGATGATGATCTTGTTGATGATGATTTCTGTTGTTGTTCAAATCTGCTCAAATCTGCCCTTGACACTTCAATTAAACACATTCACTGTAGGTAATAGTTTGGTTATTTAGGGTTAGTTTTTATGATGATGATCATTGTCAATTCCTAGTAGGTAATAGTTTGGTGATGTTGTTGATCATTTAGGGTTAGTTTTTATGATGATGATCATTGTCTCACTAGTTGAGATTGAACATGTAGAGCTGAGCATAAGAACAAACTTGAATAAAGTAGGTAATAGTTTGGTGATGTTGTTGATGATGATGATGTTGTTTGAACTTGTTTGATCTTGTAATTTTGATTGAATTTGCTTGTTTATCGGTTAATAGACATGGGAGATAAACATCAATGGACGACTGAGCAATTAAAATGCTTATTAGACAATATGATCAACCCGATATGTCGCTAGGAAATAGACATGCGAACGTTGATGCTGATGAAGATGAGGTTGAAGGACTTGGTACTGCATCAGATCGGGAATACATGACTCAGTTACGAGATGAAATTACTGAGCAGTTAATGAATGTGTCATTCGGAAATAATATGGAATGAATGAGCTAAAAAATGTTGTTATAATTTAATTTATATTAATTCAGCATTGTATAACTCTTTTGACAATTTATTTTAATTTCAGTTTATTGTGACAGTTTATTTAGATTTTTGTTTATTTTAACTTTTTATTAATTTCAGTTTATTTCAGCAGTCTGCAGACGTTACAAAACAAACAGTCTTCTTAATACAGACTTCAGAGGTTTGGTCCACCTCTTCTCCTACAGATGTCTACAGATGTGGTCTGCAGACTGCAGATGTTTTACCTCTTCAGAAACAAACAGCACCTAACTTGGTGGAACACATAGATTCAAGCGAGAGGAGGAGAATCAGCAATGCTGATGACTTGGGATGAGTTTAAAGCATTAATCACCGAAGGATACTGTCCACTTAATGAGATGCAGAAGTTTGAGCATGAGTTCTGGAATCATGCTATGGTAGGAGCTGGGCACGCAGCTTACACTGATCGTTTTCATGAGTTAGCAAGACTGGTTCCTCATCTGGTAACACCGGAATCCAATAGGATCGAAAGATACATTTGGGACTTGTGTCTCAAATCCGGGCAATGGTAACAGCGGCAGACCCTCCTACTATTCAGAGTGCGATTCTGAAGGCTGGTACTTAACAGATGAGATGGTGAGAACTGGGGTTCTGGGGAAAAGAGCTGAGAAGAGAAAGGATGTTGGGGAAGCAAGCAGGTCCAGTACCGGGAAATTTGACAAACGGGCCAAGACAACCAGGAATTTTGTGGCGGTGGCTCAGGGTAGGAAGGAATATGTTGGGCCGCACCCTAAGTGTAATAGGTGCAACTTTCATCACCCCAAAGCAATGCCATGCTGGGTTGTGTAAACTACAGACGCCCAGGGCATCTGGCGAGAGACTACAGAGTGGCGTCGAATCTGGTTGTGCCGGTTAATGCGGTTAACCCCGCAGGGAATGCTAGGGTTTTCTATGAGGGTGGAAGCCCTGATCGTTATCGAAATATGTGCCCCACACTGAATCAGGTGCAGGGTCAGCAAGGAAACAATCAACCACAAGTGATGGCCGTAGCCGGTAATCAAGGCCAGGGGAATCAAGGAAATGTTGCCAGAGGACGTGTGTTTGTCATCGGAGCGAATGATGCCTGTCAGGTCCCGAATGTCGTTATGGGTACGTACTTGCTCATCACCACTTTGCATCCATATTATTGATACTGGGGCAGACAATAGTTTTATATCTTCTGAATTTGCTCATATGCTCGACTTGAACCCTAGTAGGCTAGAAACTAGCTACTCCGTAGAAATAGCCAATGGTAGGATTGTACAGGCCGATGAGATTATTAGAAAGTGCTTGATGATATTAGAAAACCACACTTTTGAAATAGATTTGATACCTTTTGAGTTAGGGAGCTTCGACGTAGTCGTGGGGATGGATTGGTTGTGAAAGCACGAAGCAGATATTGTATGTCGGGAGAAAGTAGTACGAATCCCCATGCCAGACGGGGAAGTACTCTGAATTCAGGGAGAACGATCGGGGAGAACCCTAAAGCTTATCTCATGCACGAAGACGCGTCGATGTTTACAAAAGCAGTGTTACATGTTTCTGGACCATGTAGTGGAAAAGAAGGAAGAGGAAGGAAAGTTGGTAGATATTCCTGTAGTATGAGATTATCCGGATGTATTCCCTGACGACTTGTCCGATTTGCCCCCACCTCGACAAGTGGAATTGCGTATAGACTTGGTTCCGGGAGCCACACCGGTAGCAAAGACGCCATTTCGGTTGGCACCATCAGAAATGCAAGAGCTATCTAGTCAATTGCAGGAACTATTAGAAAAGGGTCTTATTCGGTCGAGTCGCTCACCATGGGGAGCACCGATATTATTCGTCAAAAAGAAAGACGGATCGTTTTGCATGTGCATCGATTACCGCGAGCTGAATAAACTAACTGTGAAAAATTGATATCCTCTTCCCAGAATCGATGATATGTTCGACCAGTTGTAAGGAGCCTCATATTTCTTCAAGATCTACCTTCGTTTGGGATATCACCAAATAAGGGTTTTCGAGGATGACATACCGAAAATAGTGTTTAGAACTCGATATGGGCACTATGAGTTCTTAGTCATGCCGTTCGGACTGACTAACGCACCAGCTGTGTTCATGGACCTGATGAATCGAGTGTGTAAACTCTATTTGGATAAGTTCGTGATCGTATTCATAGACGATATACTTATCTACTCCCGATCGAAAGAGGACCATGAGAAACACCTTCGGGCAATACTGAGTCTATTACAAGAAGAGAAACTTTTCACCAAATTCTCAAAGTGCGAGTTTTGGTTACGAGAAGTGAAATTTCAGGGACACGTGGTGAACGAGAATGGAATTCACGTAGATCCCGGAAAGATCGAAGCAGTGAAGAAATGGGAAGCACCACAGGCACCTTCGAAAATACGGCAATTCTTAGGTTTGGCTGGATACTATCGACGTTTCATCGCAAACTTCTCAAAAATCGCACAACCGTTGACTCTGCTGACTCAGAAAGACAAGAAATTTCATTGCGGACGTGCATAAGAAGAGGCGTTCCAAACATTGAAGGAGAAATTGTGCAATGCGCCGATATTGTCCCTTCCGGATGGATCTAATGATTTTGTGGTAAACTGCGATGCTTCACATCAAGGACTAGGATGTGTGCTAATGCAAAGGGATAAGGTAATTGCCTACGCCTCTCGATAGCTTAAAGTGCATGAAAAGAACTATACGACTCATGACCTGGAGTTGGGTGCGGTGGTATTTGCACTTAAGATATGGAGACACTACCTGTATGGAACTAAGTGCATCATGTACACGGATCATAAGAGCCTCCAGCATATCCTGGATCAAAAGGAACTTAATATGCGCCAGCGATGATGGATAGAACTCCTTAGTGACTACGACTGTGAAATCCGGTATCATCTGGGGAAAGCAAACGTGGTGGCTGATGCCTTAAGTCGCAAGGAACGCGTGAAACCACTATGTGCTCGAGAATTAGGATTGACTATTCAAATGAGCCTGAAATCTCAGATCCTAACAGCATAAGGTGAAGCGCTAAAAGAAGAAACGTTACAGGAGAAGAATTTTGAGGGTTGGATAAGCAAATGAGTTAGAAGGAAGATGGATTACAGTATTTTGTGGATCGCATGTGGGTACCCAAATGGGGAGACGTAGGTACCTTGGTTATGGACGAAGCATATAAGTCAAGGTATTCTATTCACCCTGGTGCAGACAAGATGTACCACGATCTCAAAGATCTGTATTGGTGGCCGGGCATGAAGAAAGACATTGCTATGTATGTAAGCCGATGCTTGACGTGTTTGAAAGTTAAAGCTGAACATCAAAAACCATCAGGATTACTACAGCAACCGGAAATTCATGCATGGAAATGGGAAAACAAAGCTATGGATTTTGTTACCAAACTTCCTAGAACGAGTAGTGGGCACGACTCGATATGGGTTATAGTGGACTGTATGACGAAGTCTACTCATTTCTTACCGATCCGATAGGATTACAAGATGGATAAGTTGGTGAAATTGTACATAAACGAGGTTGTAACAAGGCACGGAGTGCCGGTGTCAATCATATCCGACCGTGATAGCCGATTTACATCACGGTTTTGGCAGACGCTATAGAATGCGATGGGCACTCGATTAGACTTGAGTACCGCCTATCACCCACAAACATATGGTCAAAGCGAGCGAACGATACAAACATTGGAAGATATGCTTAGGGCTTGTGTAATCAACTTTGGTGGTAGCTAGGACACCCATCTACTATTGATTGAATTCTCTTACAACAACAGCTATCATACGAGCCTTGGATGCGCTCCGTTTGAAGCCCTGTATGGAAGGAAATGTAGGTCTCTAGTTTGTTAGGCAGAGATTGGTGAGTGCCAGTTGACAGGCCCAGAGATCATTCAGGAAACAACCGACAAGATTTTCCAGATCAAAGACAGACTAAAAGCAGCCAGAGATCGCCAAAAGAGCTACACCAACAACCGTCGGGAACCTCTGGAATTCAACATGGGAGATCGCGTTCTACTTAAAGTCTCTCCCTGGAAAGGAATTGTACGGTTTGGAAAGAAAGGGAAGTTAGCCCCGATACGTAGGACCATTCGAAATCATGGAAAGAATTGATCCAGTGGCATACCGTTTAAGGTTGCCACTAGAACTCAGTGGTGTACATGATATATTCCACGTATCAAACCTCAAGAAGTACTTGATGGATGAAACTCTTCATGTACTAATTGAGGAAATCAAGATTGATGAAAAGCTTCATTTTATCAAAGAACCCATAGAGATCATGGATCAAAAGGTCAAACGATTAAGACGCAGCAAGATACCGATTGTCCGCGTGAGACGGAATTATAAACGAGGACCAAAATTCACATGGCAACGGGAAGACCAGATGAAACTCAAGTATCCATATCTGTTCATGGAGGATACTCTTGGATCTAACTCCAGCTGAATTTCACGACGAAATTCTCTCAACTGGGGGATACTGTGACATCCGTCACCAAAAGGTCCGTCAATTAATGTCGTATTTGTTAGCCTTCTTGAATACTTAACATTAACTCATAACCAAGTTGCATTAGTTTCAAATTTTGCTTCCCTAATTACGTGTATTATCCTAAGTGTGCATAAAAACTTAAACATTAAACACCTAATAAAACCTTACCCAATATAGATCCCTCTTTTTTTTGAATAACTAAGGAGATACTAGTATGTAACAGTTATGCTACTAACATTATCACTAACATTACCATTACTATTATTATTAGTATGAATATTATTATTATTATCATTATCACAATTACTATTATCATTATTATTATTATTGTTATAATTGTTATTAAAACTATTATTAGTAGTATTACTAGCATTATCATTATTACCATCATTAACATAAATAAAATTATTAATGAGAATACCATTATTAAAGTTATTATTAGTATTATTATTAGTATTATTATTATTATTGATGTTACAAAATCACATTATTAACAAACTATTAATAAAATGAATAACAAAGTAGAGGGTCCAAATTGTAAAACTAAACTTAAAGATCTAAGTGCCTTGGAAGTCCAGGGACTAATGTTACCAATCTCACAAACTTGAAATGGGTATAAAAACCCATTTAACAGCCACTATTCACCTTATCCAAACCCTACCCCCACCATCCGCCCCCTCCCTGTCTGCGGCTCCATTTTCGCTGTTTTCTCCGTAAATCGCTGCCACAAGGCGCTCCAAGTCAACATTCCATAGGTAGACGACCACCGTCGTCACTTATTCATCTCATTCCATCTTTCTTTGCATCGGATTCGGGTTTGGGTGTTCCAGAGCGAGCGAGCACTGTTGAGGGCCTTTCGGGTGCATCAATTGCTGAAACATGTTAGAAATCAACTCCTGAGTGCGTTGTGGTGCCACTCAAGTGGTCACAGCGGCCGAAGGCGGCTGTGAGCACTCCGACACATCTGTGACCTGCGTATGCGTCTGTGTTCCGTCTATGCGATTGAGTGTGTGTGTGCGATTGAGTCTGCTTCATACGAATGAGTGTGTGCAATTGAATGAGTGTGTGTGATTGAGTCTGCTTCATACGAATGAGTGTGTGTGATTGAATGTAGGTGTGCGATTGAGTCTGTTTCGTATGAATGGACATGTGCGAATATAAGTATGCGTGCGATTGAGTGTGAGTCATGCGAATAAGTGTATGTGCGAATGAACGTTGTGTCATGCGAATGAGGGTGTGTGCGTATGAATGTTGTGACGTGCGAATGTGTGCATGCGACTGGACATGTGTATGCGAATGAGTGATGTGTCGTGCGACTGAATGGCGATTTGCACGAGTGAAGGTTGATTCGTACGAATGAAGGTTGATTCGTACGAATGAAGGTTGATTCGTGCAAATGGATGTTGAGTCATGCGACTGATGGTTGTTTGTGTGTGAATGCAATCTGGTGTGTAGTGTGTGTAGGTCGTGTAATGCTAAAGTAACTTTGGTGCGGCCTTACCATTGCTAATGACATTATTAATGATAACACTATGATTATTACTAATATTATCATAAATACAAGCAATGTTAACATTTTTACGATTATCAAGACTAATATTGGTAACTACTAATATCCTTATCACTTTTATCCACTTAACCATGCTATCATACTAAGTACACCTCTAGTAACAATGAAACTCTTATACTAATATCATTATCAATGGTGATGATTTCTAGTACCCAAATCTATATAAAACCTTATGCTTATGCCTGCTTGCATGTGTGTGTGACGCGAGATCGATCCAACCCGAACCGACCGAACGCATTTAATCTCTTTAAGCTATTCTTCCTTAATACTTAACAATAATTAATAGTAAGTGTTTGAACGATTGTTACTTCATCTTCTGTCACCCTTTTCATGTTGTACAACTTATATTCTTGGAATTATCGTGTTACTGTTTTGTAAGTCTTTATCTGATACATGCATGAGTTTGTTGTATGGTACTTGATTCACAACCATTTAATTCCGGTGTTGGAACCGACAGATAGGTATTGGTAGTACTATTGGGTTGACACCCCCACCCTCATTTGTTGGTATACTAGTTAATACCAACAGTGGCCAGGGGGCGCTAGGGTGAATATATTCCGACAAATACCTGTGTGTACGTCGTAGGTTTGGTTGTGATGCTCATGTTGTCATGTGATTTTGCTTGCTTATAACTGTAATCACGATGTTTCGCAAAACTATTACACAACATCAATTTTGTTTACTATTAAACCTGCGAACTCAGCAACAATTATGTTAACCATTTTGTGCATGTCTTTTCAGGTGATACAATTAACTAAAGATCCTAGGAGTGCGGCCTTAGTGAAGACTCTAGGATGCATTTTTGAGACTACATCGGCAGCTGAAGAGATGCATGGAATTAACTAAAGATCCTAGGAGTGCGGCTATCAGTTTAGAGGGGGGTCATGGCTTTCTGATCTACATCTATTCTCTTTCTGTCTTCTTCTTAGAGTACTCAGCCACTTCCTTTGGAATCATGCTACCTCCAGCGACAACTGAAGAGATGCATGGAATTTAAGGTCCTGAGGTAACAGACTCCCATATCCTGCTATCTTTATACTTGATGAAGCCTTCTACTCTTAGGTACCAAATGTCAAATTCATCAGAAGTGATCAGTAGGACTTTACCATGATACCAGTTTCCATATCAGACTTAGAAGCTACCATTTGAGATGTTAAGTGATTTGTGAAACTGAGATGATTTAAGATGGTGAGATGTTACCATCAAGAGCCTGAAATGATTTGATACCAATTGCAGGACCAGTTAAGGGGGTCAATACAATCAGACTTATAATAAGAAGATCAAATAGGAAACCAGGTTTATATAGAAGATACTAAGAACACAAGTAATGAGACAGAACAAAAGAACAAGAACAAGATAAGTATGGTTTTCAAGAATGTTGTATATTGCTCTCTAGTTCTATTACAAGTGTTACAAATCATAAAAAGAAATACAAGAACCAGAGATACTTTATACTACATACTATAGTCGGTTATACTTTGAAAGCAGCTGGAAACACTGATCCAGACAACAAGATCAATGTAGAGTCAAAAGGCAGATTACCTTTTGACTAGTGACTATGACACGCCATAGCTCTCATCCTAATATATTATAAAAATGATAAAAGGTACAAAGTAGAAAGTTAAAGATTCTAATTCTTAATCTACAGTTGCAAAAGCATGGACCTTTTCACTAACTAATACAAGACTCAAGACATGCGGTTGTTTATGATAAAAACATGGAGTCTCGGACTCTCGGCTAGTTGGTTAGGCTCATGCACTACATCTAATGGACCCAAAATAGAGTTTTATCATAAAGACACGAGAAGTTCATGACAAACAAAGAAAATCCAAACACACTAAATGAAAACAACACAACATGCTTCACAAATGAAAGAAGATTGCATCAAATGATCAAACAAGCCGTTGTCATATAATATTGAACTTCAAATACTTGAAGATGCATATTTAATTGAAGGAGAGTATTGTACACGTTGTGTTCTTTTTCCTTAACTATGTTTTGTGCCACTAGGTTATTTTAGTAAGATTTTAATGAGGCAACTTAATTGAGCATGTTGTATCAGTTAATATTAGTCATGAATAACTGAGCCAACATTATCTGGTAGTATAATATTGATAGTGTATAATATAAAATGTCTGGAGGTGAATGTTATAAATACAAACTACTTTACACTCAATCTAATATTTATAGAGTTCAGTGTTTGATAATCATATATAAATATATAATAAATGCATTGTCTATAGTAACGTTGATTAATAAAAATCAATTTCTCATTTCTACTTTCTCTTGTTTATAATACATCTTACTTATTTAAATGATGTTTAAGAAAAACTTATTTAAATGGAGATTATAAAATAAAATGAACGAAATCAAATAATAAAGAATAAGAAAAAGAAAAAGAAGACAAATGCATGAAGCGATGCCATTGTTATGCCTTCGTTTACAAGAAATTCCTTCGAGGCATCAACATCAAGCCATAATAAATAAATTTTAAAAATTAAAATATGGATCTAAATTTATGAATTTTAATTCTATAATTATTCATATACACTAATCGAGCAAAATGGTTTTTAAATTTAATAATCATCTTAATTATATCATTTTACTCAAGCATACTCACACTTAATTATATAAACAATCAATTTAATCCGTTATATGGCTTCACTATAGTACTACAATCGCTGTGAATTTGATAATTTCAGGTGAAAATAAGATATTATTATATAAGAACATAAATACACCTTTGGTAACTATTTTCTTTTTACATATATAATTACATATATAAAAGAATAATAATATTTCTTTTTTGCTTATGTAGCATACACATCAATCAAGGTATCACATGTTGCTTCCACTATATATAGTCCCTTAAAGCACCAAAACATTCTTTACAAACAACTCCAAAAGTTACATGTATCCAATTACCATTATAACCCTTTATTTCCTCTCAATCAAAGTCAACTCACAATGAAGGCAGGGGTAATCGTGGTATTGGGTCTTCTGATCTTGGTGATTAACGTATCTCCATCGTGGGCTTCCGATGATCGCCGGCAAAAATGGTGGAAATGGCCCTCGTCTTCGCAGGCCGGAAATTCGATATGTTCATCCGCCATACTTCCCCTATACGGCAACGTTTATCCTCAAGGGTAAACGCTTTGAGTTTTGGATATTTTATAAACCGTTAAAACCGACTGAACAGTAAGTTCGGGTGAATTAGGACTCATGTCCTCATAATATCTTTTTCTCCACAATAGAAGTCAACTAAGCCGGGTTAAAATGACTGGTTTAGTCGGTTTGATATTCATGAGATTAATTAAAATATCGTTTTTTTATTGGATAATTTATTATAAACCGTTAAAATCAACTGAACCATTCAAAGTAAAGCAAGTTGCATGACATCATTACATTTTTTTTCTTGGTAAATTGAGGTCTTATGTCATCACGCACACTCAACGGTGACCCTAGATTATGGCTTCTTTTAAGGAATCATGATGATTTGCTCTTAGATTTAGTTCTTAGGTGTATGAATATTTTGTCGTTTAATGTTTCTATTTATGGTAAAAAAAACAGGTTTTATTACGCTCAGATAAACATAGGACGTCCTCCGAGGCCTTATTTTGTGGATCCTGATACGGGCAGTGATTTGACGTGGCTTCAGTGTGACGCTCCATGTGTACAATGCACTGAGGTTGTTATTCTTGTTATAATTGGTTTTCAAAACAATTGATTTTGTTTTACTAGCATGATGTCTTGATGTTTTATGTTTTTAGGCACCTCATCCTTATTACAGACCAAACAACGATCTGGTTCCTTGTAAAGATCCACTTTGTGCATCATTGCACCCTGGAGATCATAGATGTGATGACCCAGGTCAATGTGATTATGAAGTCGAGTATGCTGATGGTGGTTCATCTCTAGGTGTCCTTATCAACGACGTCTCTCTTGTGAATCTTACTACTGGAGTTCAAGTCACTCCTCGTCTAACCATTGGGTAACTGATATCGTTTTCCTTCACATTATTTCAGCTGAAATAACCTATTGATCCATCGTGTTGATTTATAACTGAAACTAGTAAATGTGTCACGCGTGATGTGGCGGAAGAAGTTTACATTTTGAAATAACAAAGAAATTCTTTATAGCGGTTAAAGGTAACTTATATAAAAATTTCACCATGTAGACAAACGAAAATATCGTAACATTAAAAAAAATCATTTAACTATATTGCCATCGAGAAAATTCAGTTTATTATAATAAATAACTAAAAGTAAATGATTTCATATGAGAATAATAATAATAAATTTGCTAATAATGACATAACTAGAAGAAAAAGATTCGAAAAAAACTAAAAAAGAGAATAAAAAAGACCTTCTAAGGGAAAAATGTAAAAGAAAAATTCAAATATATAAGAAAAAAAACAACTTAAAAGAAAAAATGACATATATAAATAGAGAATATAAAAAGAGATGAGGAAAAAGAACAAATGTTTCAAATGGTGTTTTCTACTTGTCATGATGAAATATATTTAAACGTTTAAGGGTTTAAATAATAATTTCATTAATGTAAGAAGTTGTTTGATAAAATCTGATTGAATAAGTGTTGATTGAATAAGTCTTGAATGAATAAGAGGGTCAGAACCAGTAAGAGTTCTAAACCAGTAACATATCTGAACCAATAAGTCTGTTTGGTTGTAAAAAGAAAAATTAAAAACCATACACTTTATCTACACCCTACCACCTCTTTATCTTCCCCACATTCACCTTACAAATCCAAGAAAACCCTAACCACCACCCGTCATCTCCACCCTACCCAACCGCCGGCGATCACCACCACCACCCCCCCCATTCTTCTTCACACAAACCACCACCATGAACCACCGACTCGGGTCAGACTCAGGTGAGATCCGCAATCGCGAACCACCACCGTGAACCACCACGAACCAGACCCGCCCTCGCCGTTGCAGTGGCTGCCCACGCCATCGCAGACCAGACCCACCGCGAACCACCACCATGAACGACCGACTCCACGTCTGACTCGGGTCAGATGTTGGTTTAGATCTGACTGAATAAGGGGTTCGGTCAGACCTATTATCCGGTATGATGCAAGCAACCAAACAAGACATAGACCCAACCAAACAACCCCTAAGAAACATTCAATAAAGAAAAATTAACAGCACGAGAAACCTGGAATAATCGCTTAAACATGCATTGCCGTAACCATTGCGTTAAAGTCTTTTAGTAGTTATATTTTGGTATAATATATATTTAAACATGAAACAGAAAGTTATTTTTTCGTTCTTCCGAGTGTATTTTTTAAATGACACGAATCTAACATAAAATTCGCAGCTTGAGTTTAGTTTTGGATCGAACCCAAAACAAATTTAGCTAAGTCATATTTACGTTCAAGTCAGTTTTGTAAATCGATATGTTTGTTTTTATAATTTTTTCAAAATGTGTTTAATGGCATAACTTGTATTTTACATCAAAATCTCATAAATAAAAGATAAATTGGCAGAAGATTATTAAAATTTTGTACCGTTAGAGAAATAACATCGAAAAGATAAAAAGGTTAGTCAGGTTGCTTGTCAACCCGAATAATGTTCGTGTTTAGGTTCACGTGTCTCGTAGGATTTTCTAGAGATGTTAGGTCCGAAACAACAATCCCCAAACTATTGTTTAACACCTTAAACCCTCCATGCCCACTTCTAATTTACTTGAAGAAACATTCAGGTTGTCAATACTTTCTCTTGTGTTGATGACAGGTGCGGATATGATCAAATCCCTGGTCCATCTTACCAACCTCTTGACGGTGTTCTTGGGCTCGGGAGGGGTAAAACCGGAATTGTTTCACAGCTTCACAGTCAAGGTCTCATCCAGAACGTTGTTGGCCATTGTTTTAGCAGTCGTGGAGGTGGATATCTCTTCTTTGGAGATGATGTTTACGATCCTTCACGTGTCGTATCAACCCCCATGTCACGCGACTATAGGTTTGAATGCAAACTTTGGTAGAATGTTAGTAGTTCTTTTTATGGAAAATCTGATGCATTTTGGTTTCAGAAAGCACTACTCACCTGGGTATGGAGAAGTCATTTATAGTGGAAAACCAACTGGGCTGAAGAATCTACTTGTAATATTTGACAGTGGAAGTTCATATACATACCTTAGCTCCCAGGCTTATGAAGGGTTACTTTATTTGGTAGGTTTCGATCGATATAATAAGAACATATTATTATTCCTGCGCATGTTTCGTTAACGGGCTGAAGACATAAACTCAACCCATATGTAATATATAATTATATATCAGATACATCAACCCTAACTTCAACAATTAAACTTGTGTAACCCAACATGACCACTAAACCCGTTTATTAAATGAGTTAGCGGGCAGTAAGCAAGTTGTAAATGGAAAGCTTTAAACAGGTTGGTGCTGGTTGTAATGAATGGGTTAACCAGGTCGTAAACCAACCTTAAAATAATTCTAATTTAAATAAGAGTCTACGTGTTTAATTAAACGGGCTAAACAACTCAGCCAGAGCACGACCCCTTTGATTGAACATATAGAACATGTTAACCTCTGTTTATTTATACGATAAACCAATAACTGATTATTTTCAGGTCAAATATAACAAGCCAATACCTGATTATTATCGTGTCCTATTTTCAGTCATGCAATGAATAACCATCCTAGTGTATTACTATTATAACTATTGTTATTATTATTGTGCAGATAACAAAAGAATTGAGTGGGAAGCCTGTGAGAGAGGCAGTAGATGACAAAACGCTCCCGTTTTGCTGGAAAGGAAAAAAAACCATTTAGAAGCATAAGGGATGTAAGCAAGTACTTCAAGCCTTTGGCATTGAGGTTTTCTAGTGGCTGGAGATCTAAAACTCAGTTTGAAATTTCCCTAGAAGGATATCTTCTAATCTCGGTAACTTATCTTTCTTAACCTCCGTTTCCATAACTGATACATTTTCAACTAAATAACAAAAGTTCTAAGATTTGGGGTGTTTCCTGTGCAGTCTAAAGGGAGTGTATGCTTGGGAGTTCTTAATGGTACTGAGGTTGGACTTCAGAATGTCAACATAATTGGAGGTATAATTTCTCAGTTGCTCATCTCGTATAACTAATTAACATAGATGTTTTAAAATGGGCGGGTCAAGTGTGGTCACAAGTTAAAATGATAATATAAACAAATATTTTACATTTTGGTTTGCATTCTGCAGATATATCGATGCAAGATAAAATGGTGATATATGACAACGAAAAACAAACCATTGGATGGACTCCTGCAAACTGTGACCGCCCACCAAGGTCCGACACAATGAGCCTTTGATTAAGAAACATATCATATAAGGGTGTAAAAGGCATACCGGTTACCCAGAATGATGCATACTCTGTATAGGTCTACAGACTGATTAAGAGGATCTTAGTTCAAAAATAACATTTAAATATGTAAACTCCTTAATACAATCTTCAGCCTAGCTGCATTTTAAATTAAACCAACAGTAGAACACACCCATTTTGGCAGACTAGAAGTAGTTCGGTGACATGAAGATGCAGCTTCTTGCTTGTAGGTCAAGTATGTTTATGATATACGCGGTCAAGAAACCAAAAATCATAGATTGTAAGATCCATGAGCTGAAAATAACAAACAAGATATGTTCAAAGTTTAAACCATGACATAGGTTTTGCTTCTTTTTGTTTTACTTATGGCACAGATTTAGTGACTATAGTTTTATGCTTCCAAAATCATTTCCGACGATACCAGATTGCAGAAAAACAGACAACAAAACATTAACAAACTATAATAGATCTATAGATGTGCAGAAACTTATCAACTCTTAGCAACAGAGTAACAGGACCATAGTCCTGGACAATTTCTGATTAGGATTGCACATAAATTGTTGAAAGGGTCCAAGCCGCCCAAACTGAAGCTAGTCTGCTGGTTTAAGATTTACGGTTTTGGCAGTTTAACTATCCAGACGACGGTTTGGAAATTGGAACTTGGAACTGTCATGTAAACTGAACAGCCCCTTTAACCTTTTTTGTTTATTTATTATTTCATTTTTGAAACATACAATTACATAGATATATGGTGGTGTAATGGTGTATAGACTCAGAAGAAAATTGTAACACAGTTTGATGAATCAACTATTTTTCAATATTAAGCTGCTCCTCCGATAGTAATTCAAGATACATTGCACAAACCATAACATACGCAATAAGAAATGCTAGTTTGGGGATGGTTAGACTCAGACAGCAATCGATCTAAAGCATGATCTTAGGTTATGTAATAAGTCTATATGAATGCAACTGAACTTGCAATTTGACCTAGAAACAGAAAACATAATCAATTCACAACAAATCAATACAAAATCCATCTAATTTGCTAGTAGTAGTAGTCAAGTACCTTCAGTTAAGAAAATCAAAAACTCTATTTGCAATAGCGATCAGCCTTCTTCTTGACTCTATCATCAAGCGCTTCTTCAACCGACTTCACCTTCGCTTTCGGATCATACCCGAACTTCTTAGCTTCCACAGGAAACAAGTCGTCATACTTCATCTTCTTCGCTGCATCAATCGTGTAAATACCGTCATCTCCTCCGTCGGCGGCGGAGGAAGCACCGCCCTCTCCGGCGGCGGCGGAGGAAGCACCTCCCTCTCCGGCGGCGGCGGCGGCGGCGGCGGCGGCGTCGTCTCCTGTGAGGATTTCTTCGGTGAAATCAGGGTTTACATCGGATGATTTCTTGTGCTTTTTCTTCTTCTTTTTGTCAATTGATTTGCTTCGTGATGCTAGGGCTCCACCTTTGAAGGTCAGTCTGCCCCCTTTCACTCTCTCGTATGCATCCGACATCGATCAAGGAAGAACAAGCCCTACTCTTTTTCTTTTTCTGCAATATTAACGCCCAAGGGCTTGTAGTCATGTAACCAAGGTGTTTGGCGAGCTCGGGTCTAGGTTCTACGCGAGCTCGTCGTTAAAAAAATCTAAAGTTACGCTCATCGTTAAAAAAATCTAAAAGTTTAGCTCGTATCTAAAAGGTCTAAAAAGTTGAATCCACAGATGGTCGTGTGGTATCTTTAGAAGATGTCTATGAGGGTTTTAGTTCTTCGGATGTGGCATGAGGTTTCAAATTTGCTCGTTGCAATTGTTGTGGGTCACAAAAGGATTCATGTTCCGACGTATAAAAGCTAGAAAAGTATTTGTAAGGCTTCGTTCCCGGGCACCTCTCAGTTAGTTATTCATTGCATCATAGATACATAATAATATACATTTCTTAAAACAATGCAGCGGAATTAATATAAAAAAATCATTCATTCATTAATAAAAGCTGTTGCTAAGCAATACACTCATAATTATTATCAGTTACGAAAGATTGTTTAACTGTATTATAAAGCAACAAAATTATTATTCATGAACGGATGTCAGTCTTACCCTGCCGAGTAGCTTTCCCCGCGTGTCATTCTCAGCGATATTTACCTGCCAACTAAAAATGTATAAAAGTCAGCGTTGTTGAGTGAGTCCTATTTTAAAAGTATTAAATACCTTGCATAATATATATATATATATATGAAAATACTCTTTCGATAAAATACTTTCTTTACTTTTGTATGTTAGCATGCATTAAATATAAATCAAGGTAATACTTTCTTTCTTTCTTTACTGTATGCATTTGTTTATTTCGTACTTTTAACATTATCTTTCACTGTCTATGTGGACCAATGTGCAATACCCCTATCATTGTACACGAAACTGGTGTTGGGCCTGTGGTCTATAAATAGACCACAAACATTGTGCACGAAGCTGACCAAGTCACATTGGGTATGCAACAAGTGTCACACCCCGACCGACGGCGGAATCATCGGAGCGGACGAGGGAATGATTGATTGTTCATAACACATGGTTGTCTAATAGTGGAGATAATATTAAAATCAGATTTCAAGATATCATGAGTTTACACAAGCAAATACAACAATTGAAATCACAAATAGTAATTGTATTTTATTCTAACAAAGTCCGGGTCTTAAATGAGCATGTAGAAGTCCACTAACTTGCTTAACCTGAAATCATGTGAAAAGTAACGAGTCAGCTAAAAATTAGCCGGTGAGTAATCACAGTTTGTTATACATATAGATTGATTGATTGATTGAGAATAATCCAATTCACAATGTAACGTTAAGACTTATATTGCAATAGCGAAGCATATAGATAAACCAACACAATATAAACCCCTTGACTTGACACTTGCATATAATAGACTCCACACATACACCATAGATTGACTCTTGCCTCTGGCACAATCACCACTCGACTATTCATATGGGGTGGGTTATCCAAACCAGTAGATCTACCATTGATACCAGGATTGATTGATTGAATTAGGGTTTTACTGTCATCCAGTTTATCATAGTATGTTCACATAATTGCAAGTAATAACATAACATGTCTTGAATTGAATTTAGAATGAAATAACAATAGAATATCATGATTGAATATTGTATCACATGATTTCCCCCAAATAAGAAATGATATAAAAATGGGATATGAATACTCACTTGATTGACGGGATTAGAATTTGGACGTGATAGATTAGACACCAACGATTTCCTTACGAGTAATCTACGGAACGGTATCTCGAGTTAGACTAATAATGATTTGAGAATTGGGAATGTATTAGGATTTCCATTGGGTTTTGAATGGTAGTTTAAATAAACTAATTTTATTTAGTTTGCATGTCTTGAATTATAATAAATTCATTTCAAGTAATTATATCGAAATAAATCTACAAATACACTTGACCATTTGATTGATTGTTAAATACAGGAGGAATAAATAATTAATTTAATTAATTAATTATATGATAATTAATTAATTTTTTTAATTATTTAAGTGACTAAAAGAGATAAAAATGATTTGGTAAGATTTATATATAAAACTTTTATGTTGATTGAGATAATCATGATTTAAATAATATTACATAAATATTATTTAATCCAATAGTGATTTCAACCATTATTTAAAGTCTATTTTTTATAAAAATTTAAACTAGTTATGTTATTTATTTAAAACAATTAACAAAATAAATAAATAAAACATCAGGATAAATTTTGGAAATTAATTAGGTGGTCTTAAAAATATTTAATGTTTTTAAAAACATTTTTATAATTTTTAGAATTTTTTTTATAATTTTTAAAGCTTAAAAAGGCTTTAAAAATGTGTGAGGTGGCCCGGGGTCGAACCCGGGACCTCTCGAATGACAAAGGGACACGGGACCAGTGAACCAAAGGCCTAAGTCGCGGTTAAGACTGGTTCCAATTGATTATAAGCATGTTTAACCCGCTTCCCCTAAACCCGCGATGAACCCTAGATCGAACCCCCTTCAATTGAGGTTCAATTCGATTCTGAATGCACCTGAATTCATGGGGCTTTTGTTCCCCATGAAAAATCGAGTGTGTGGGTGTGTTCAATTACCCGTATGATGTCGATTTGGAACTGAACCCGATGAAGAACAGGTCGCGGCACAGGTTGATAATCGATTGATGCTCAAACAGTGATTATAATCAAATTAAACTCGAGGGAAGCTTTGAATGATGATCAAAACTAAAAGCCCCTTATCAAATCTTGTTAAAATCAATCGGAAGTTGGGTTTTAAAAGAGTTGCAGGTCGCGATTATGGTGGTAGTCGGATGCAGTGTTTGTGCTTGTTTGGGATGAGATTGAGAGCTGAGTTAGATTAGATATATGTATATGATGATTCACTTTCGATTGATTCGATTATTATAACTGTTAGTGCGCGTTAATGGATGGAATTTTGTCCGGAAATAGGGAAAGGCAAACCAGGGAAGATGGAGGTGGGGTGATGTGTTTTCTGAAATTACACAATGGGTCCCCGAAGTTTGTATCAATTGTCAACTGAAACTAAGATTTTGATTCACTTTAAAATAAGTTACAATTTAACCCCTGAGGTTTGAATTGCTATCATTTTATGTAAAAAAAAATATTAGTTATAGGTCTAATACAACTTATATTTTCATTATTATTATTATTATTATTAACGTTATTATTATTAATATGATTATAGTAATTATGGAGAATTAATATCAACATATTAAATTTAATTGTTCACAAAATTAACTTTTTTTAACGAAAATACACGATGTTACAGTCTCCGCTGCTTTAGGAAATTTCGTCCCGAAATTTTAATCACGGGGAGGCTGAAACGAAAAGATGAGGATACTGGGATTTTATTTGGTCCTCACGTTCCAGGTGAATTCTGGCCCAGGTTTGGATTCCCAGCGGACTTTGACAATAGGTATCCGGCTACGTTTGAGTTGTTTGACTTCCCGATCCATAATTTCCACAGGTTTCTCAATAAAGTGCATAGATTTATCAATCTGGACTTCGTCGAGTGGAATGTGAAGATTTTCATCGGCAAGACATTTCTTGAGGTTTGAAACATGAAACGTCGGATGTATATTGCTGAGTTCTTGGGGTAGTTCAAGCTTGTAGGCCACTTTCCCATTTCGCTCAAGCACTTTGAATGGACCCACGTAACGAGGTGCTAGCTTCCCTTTCTTTCCAAAGCGAATCACTCCTTCCAAGGTGATACCTTAAGAAGTACGAGATCACCGACATTGTATTCCATGGGTTTACGTCTTTTATCAGCATAATGCTTTTGACGATTTCTAGCAGAAACTTCAGACCAACAGATGGGAGATCGACACTTTCGGCCATACAAGGCCTCAAATGGTGTCATCTGGATGCTGGTATGGTAACTGTTATTGTAAAAGAATTCGATCAATGGAAGATGAGAATCCCACGATCCACTGAAATCAATGACACAAGCCCGGAGCATATCCTCGAGGGTTTGTATCGTTCTTTCAGTCTGACCGTCGGTTTGCGGGTGATAGGCTGTGCTAAGATTCAGTTGGGTTCGAGAGCTGATTGGAGACTTTTCCAGAAACGAGAGATGAAGCGACCATCGCTACCAGGGATAATATCTTTACTTGATAAAAGATTGCTTAGGAAGACTACCATCGCGTAATCAAGTGTTGATGATATCTCAAAATGGAAGTTGATAAATAAGGAATAAATGGTTCGATGTAGCTAGATCGAGTCAAAACATGAGAATAAAGGAAAAAAATTGATTTAAGAATTTTAGTGTTACAAGCTTGGAATCAAAATCAACCTAATACGATCGGGTCTCCTTTCAAGTTCAGAGATCATGCTTTGACTTGATAGGTCGAATCACCATCATTGATTCACCCTTCAAGTTACTACATGCTTCTCATCACTTGATTACAACCTTGGTAAGTTGAAGATCAAGAAATGAGAATAGTCATCAAGGTATGGTTTTCACCCCTAACTTGATGGTGTACTCTCAAGGTTTGACCACTTACTTACCAATCAAAAAGTTCGATCCCAACTCATTGTTGAGGATCCACAGAAATAAGACGAGATAACTCACCATTAAGGTAAGGGAAATCACTCCTATCTTAACGATGAATTTTTACAAAAACAAAATATAACAAGATAAACTTCTTCATCAAAATCCAGAATTCACTCCTACTTTGACGAGGTCGTTTCATTTGAGAAAATACAATCCATAAAAATGAAATTATCATCAAAGTATGGAATTCATGCCTATCTTGATGATTGGATTTCATAACAACAAGAAAACAATCGAAGATTGACATTTGTCATCAAAGTACGGGTTTCAATCCTATTTTGGTGAGATCATGTCATTTGTGAAATGTAAGTTTCAATGAGAATAATTGAAGTCAATCCTTAAGATAAGGAAATCACCCTAATCCAGAGGATGAAATTTCATAAAACACATCATTGGAAACCATTTATTGAAATGAATAAAGGATCATCACCAAAGTAAGGGAATCACCTCTGTTTTAATGAGCTTCTAGACCGTGAACGAATTTGACGAGAAGACATTCTGAAATATCATTAAGATATTTTATGATAATTGGGTAATATGAGTTATACAACATGAAAACGACAATCGGGAATTTGACACAATAACAATGAGATGTTCCGAGCGTAATCGTTTGATTCGTAAATCAAAGCAAGTATGTTGACTAATCAAAGTGTTATGTCCAACACAACCTTGTTGAAGACATGCGTACCTATAATTAGATACTCATCCCGAAGGTTCCCAGGTAAGGTAGACGGATCCATCGGTTGATTTGGATTTATACGAATACCTTGCCTAGACAGAACACCCCGAGATACGAGTATCCAACTCTTTCAGCATTACATGAATCCGGTTATGGGACATTGACTTTGACGGGATTTGAAAACCATCAATAACAATCGAGTTTTGGAGTTTGAAATCACCTGTATTAGGCACACAATGCCTTAGAATATGATTTAAGATTCGTGTGTACATTGATAAGATTTAAAGTATAAGAAGAATCACATAAGGCATATAATCACATAATCAAGTATAAACATGTAAGGCACATAAAATCCTATCTAAGCATATAAAATACATGAGAGGACTCATGTGTAAGGGTACTTAGTTATAGTCTAGGTCATTCCATTTCTAATAACCTAATTCCCTATAACCATGGCTCTGATACCAATCTGTCACACCCCGACCGACGGCGGATTCATCAGAGCGGACGAGAGAATGATTGATTGTTCATAACACATGGTTGTCTAATAGTGGAGATAATATTAAACTCAGATTTCAAGATAGCATGAGTTTACATAAGCAAATACAATAATTGAAATCACAAATAGTAATTGTCTTTTATTCTAACTAAGTCCGGGTCTTAAATGAGCATGTAGAAGTCCACTAACTTGATTAACCTGAAATCATGTGAAAAGTAACGAATCAGTTAAAAATTAGCTGGTGAGTAATCACAGTTTGTTATACATATAGATTGATTGATTGATTGAGAATAATCCAATTCACAAGGTAACGTTAGGACTTATATTGCAAACAGCGAAGCATATAGATAAACTGACACAATATAAACCCCTTGACTTGACACTTGCATATAATAGACTCCACACATACACCATAGATTGACTCTTGCCTCTGGCACAATCACCACTCGACTATTCATATGGGGTGGGTTATCCAAACCAGTAGATCTACCATTGATACTAGGATTGATTGATTGAATTAGGGCTTTACTGTCGTCCAGTTTATCATAGTATGTTCACATAATTGAAAGTAATAACATAACCTGTCTTGAATTGAATTTAGAATGAAATAACAATAGAATATCATGATTGAATATTGTATCACATGATTTCCCCCAAATAAGAAATGATATAAAAAGGGGATATGAATACTCACTTGATTGACGAGATTAGAATTTGGACGTGATAGATTAGAAACCAACGATTTCCTTACGAGTAATCTACGGAACGGTGTCTCGAGTTAGAATAATAATGATTTGAGAATTGGGAATGTATTAGGATTTCCATTGAGTTTTGAATGGTAGTTTAAATAAACTAATTTTATTTAGTTTGAATGTCTTGAATTATAATAAATTCATTTCAAGTAATTATATAGAAATAAATCTACAAATACACTTGACCATTTGATTAATTGTTAAATACAGGAGGAATAAATAATTAATTTTATTAATTAATTATATGACAATTAATTAAATTTTTTTTAATTATTTAAGTGACTAAAAGAGATAAAAATGATTTGGTAAGATTTATATATAAAATTTTTATGTTTGATTGAGATAATCATGATTTAAATAATATTACATAAATATTATTTAATCCAATAGTGATTTCAACCATTATTAAAGTCTATTTTTTTATAAAAATTTAAACTAGTTATGTTATTTATTTAAAAAAATTAACAAAAAAATAAATAAAACATCAGGATAAATTTCGGAAAATAATTAGGTGATCTTAAAAATATTTAATGTTTGTAAAAACATTTTTATAATTTTTAGAATTTTTTATAATTTTTAAAGCGTAAAAAGGCTTAAAAATGTGTGAGGTGGCCCGGGGTCGAACCGGGACCTCTCGGATGACAAAAGGACACGGGACTAGTGAACCAAAGGCCTAAGCCGCGGTTAAGACTGGTTCCAATTGATTATAAGCATGTTTAACCCGCTTCCCCTAAACCTGCGATGAACCCTGGATCGAACCCCCTTCAATTGAGGTTCAATTCGATTCTGAATGCACCTGAATTCATGGGGCTTTTGTTCCCCATGAAAAATCAAGTGTGTGGGTGTGTCCAATTATCCGTATGATGTCGATTTGGAACTGAACCCGATGAAGAACAGGTCGCGGCACAGGTTGATGATCGATTGATGCTCAAACAGTGATTATAATCAAATTAAACTCGAGAGAAGCTTTGAATGATGATCAAAACTAAAAGCCCCTTATCAAATCTTGTTAAAATCAATCGGAAGTTGGGTTTTTAAAAGAGTTACATGTCGCGATTATGGTGGTAGTCGGATGCAGTGTTTGTGCTAGTTTGGGATGAGATTGAGAGCTGAGTTAGATTAGATATATGTATATGATGATTCACTTTCGATTGATTCGATTATTATAACTGTTAGTGCGCGTTAATGGATGGAATTTTGGCCGAAAATGGGGAAAGGCAAACGGGGAAGATGGAGGTGGGGTGATGTGTTTTCTGAAATACACAATGGGTCCCCAAAGTTTGTATCAATTGTCAACTGAAACTAAGATTTTGATTCAGTTTAAAATAAGTTACAATTTAACCCCTGAGGTTTGAATTGCTATCATTTTATGTAAAAAAATGTTAGTTATAGGTCTAATACAACTTATATTTTCATTATTATTATTATTATATATTATTATTATTAAAGTTATTATTATTATTATGATTATTGTAATTATGGAGAATTAATATCAACATATTAAATTTAATTGTTCACAAAATTAACTTTTTTTAACGAAAATACGCGATGTTACAACAAGGGTCCTGCCAATCTCAATAATTGACCCTATGTGCATTCTTCGCGGTAGCTAACCCGCATCACAGTTATGTTAATGACAAAATGGTCGTGCACCTCCTATATGCTTGCAAGACTTCCATTATTTCAATTACGTTCCACTTTTCTTTATCATTAATCTTTCATTTTTATTAACGATAATACCTTGCATTATGATAATAACATACCAGGTAAAGTCACACAATAATAATATAATAACAATTAAAAACCCTAAAGTCAAACTTGGGTCAAACCATAATCATTCTGTTTTTCCTAAAATTTCAGAAAATAAGCTAAGTGTTCTAGGTGTATGAGCACTATGCAGGCGCATGAGGCCTATTTAGGTGCATTACAACTATGCAGGCGCATTACAACTATGTAGGCGCATGAGCCTACTTGGGCGTTTCAACACTTAGGCACATAAGACATTTCAGGCGTATGGGCACTATTCGGGCGTATGGGGTACAAAGGCGTCTAAGTCCTAGGCGCATGGACTACTGTTCAGGCGCATGGACTTATACTTAGGAATTCTAAGGTATTTTCTAGACGCATGGGGTACTGTTTAGGCGCATAAGCCCTATTTGGGCACATGACCCTACTTGAAACATTTCTAAGGAAATTTTGGGCGCATGAGCCCTATTTGGGCGCATGGCCAACCTGTTGAACACATTTCTAAGTTGTTTCCAGTCCCAAACATCATATTATCTTATTCTAAGCTTACTCATACCATTCTAAGCATGAACATAACCTAAAACATTCATAAACATCATCATACATGCATGGATACATACGGTTGCTCATTCAACATTTGTAAAAAATCGTTTACATACATTTTCAGCCCTAAGAATTTATAAAAACATGTAAAGATACGGGGTCTAGAACTCACCTTAGCTGCTCTCAAGTTCAAACTCTTCAACTTGAGCTTTTCCAAAGGATTCGAACGCCTAAATGTGTCTAAAACACACAAACCTGAACACACATGCACATAAGAACATATATCCTCGGTTTCTTAGCCAAAACACAAATAATATCGAGTTAATTTTACATCAAATGCTTACCTCGTTGAAGATCAGACTCTTTCTCTCTCTAGAACCGAAGAAATATCGGTTTTCTTCTTCTCCTTCTAACTTGGTCGACAAAAGCAGATGGGATGGAGGCTTTATGGGCGGTCATACCCATAATAATATAAAATAATTTGACTTTTGTACTTTTATACTTTGCACCCCTTCACTTTGGCTTCATTTCTTTCTAACAAAAATATATTTTTTACCTCTTATTTCTTTACTTTCTTTATTCTGATAAAATTTCCGGGTGTTATAGTATCCCATGATATTTGGACCTAAATCAATCAAAGGAAGTTCTAAACTACAGGTACTGTCAGATATGACATGTGGTAATATGGTTGGAGGTGGATATAGGTAATTATAGAAGGATGTGTAATGATGGGAAATGTGACAATCGTGAGGGTATGAGAATTAGGAAACATACTAGTGAGGCAGTTTGGCCCTTGTTGGGATCTAGAGGAATAGGGATCGTAAGAGTGTCTATCGTCATTTGTAGGTGTCTCGTCCTCAGAGTTTTCGAATGAGTCTGATTTTAAAAAATATTTTTTTTGAAATTTATTTAGAAAGGTTTTTCCTTTACCCTTAGTGGTCATAATTTTCTGAAATTAATATTTTAGTAACATAATATCTTAGCAAGGTTTGATACTAGCTATTATATCTCCACTGGTTATAGTTTGTATAATCCCAAGCTTTTAGCAACTTACTTATCATGCTTAAATACCTAAGTTAGATCTAGTAATGCATAGTCTATCATAGATCTCGCAAGGTACCAACTTTCAAATATTATATGATAGATCTGGGTTAGATCTATGCCTGCTGAGTGTTTATACACCTTTTAGATAGATAAAGTTAACATCTTTACGTGTAAATATGTAGATGTTGGTTTATACTCATGGTGTTAGGGTTTCTTTCGAGTTCTACGTGAAAATTGAATTATAGATCCTCACTTTTAAGCTTTTCACTGATTTTGGGGATGATATACATGCTTAAACATGTTTTATATGTAGATCTAATATTTAAATTAATAGAGTTACCATCTTTATTTTTAGGGTTCATGTTATACAAATTTTATGATAATACTCAAAGTCTATGTAAGAACCCTAGATTACATGTCCGTGTTCTAATGGTTTTAAAAGAAAGTAATGGTATATTCTTGCATGATTTCCACCTTAACCGTAATAGAAAACCCTTAGCTACTGCTACCGCTACTATTACCCGTGTTATCTTTCCAAGCGCATTGACTATTTTATAGTCCACATGTAGTCAATACGGAAGAAGTTTCAACCGCATTCACTATTATCCACGTTCACTCCTGCATCAGCATTAACCTCTTAGTTAGTCTAAGTATGGTCAACGCGGAAGAGTGAATTATTACCCGGATTAGTTTACTCAGCCGCATTACCCAAATTTTACCCGCATTGGTTTACTTGGTTGCATTACCCAATTATTACGTGCATTGGTTTCGATCAACCGCATTCACTATTACCCATATTAACCTAACACTTGGCCAACTTAAATTTCACCTACATCAAGCCAAACCATCCGCATTGGTGTAACCATATGCATTTGATGCCAACCATCTAGATTAAGCCACTTCATCCGTATTGATATAACCCATTTGTATGGATGCAATACTTAGTTGACATAGGCCATTGGACACCCATATTGGTTAAGAGTATAGTTATCAGTATTGGATAACTTACACCCGCACTCACCTTACTTTGAGTATTTTCCTATGTTCATGTTAGGATCGTGTACGTACGGAGTACTGACGGATTCTGCGTGAAACCAGATCAAATAGCGCGGAATTCTATTTGATTGGCGATCCAATCAGTGAGAACGAATAACCCGATCGATCTTACGATGAAACAAACGTTAAGAATGGATTGAAATCGATCAGGAATGATCTATGAACTTGGATTTACGACATGGGACACTCTGGACGGCTAGGGTACGAAGTATTGTGAAGTAATTCAAAGTGTTATATTTTTCCATGAATTATGTGGTATTTATAGGTTATCAATGTTCATTCGTACGACTGAAGTATGCGATTGACTCATACGCACGACTGAAGGTTCAGTCGTGCGATTGAACCAATCTTATATCTCAATCATATAACTGATCCAGTCACCTGGTTCAGTCGTGTGACTGGTCCATAAGCATGGTTCATTCATGCGTATGGGCCATAAGTATGGTCCATTAGCATGAATGTCCACATGACTAAGTTAAACATATTTCTAAGTTCTTAATGACTTAGAACTAGGTAAAACAAACATCAAACCTATATAGTTAGTTCATATATGTGAATCACAATCAATATAAATATAACATGACATAATCAATCACATATAACCATCAAAATACATTTTATATATATCAATCACTTTATTACATTTGATTACACATGTGTAAGACATGAAAGACTTTTACATTTCAGAACATAAACTAGGTACATGAATATGTATCAACAAACTCCCCCTTGGACCTAGTTTAGCTAATGTCTAATAGTCTTCACATGCTCCTGAAACTTCTTGTACTTCTCTTCTCTTATGATTCCCGCGTGAATCTCAAACGCGAAGCAGAGTCGTATGACATGTTGGAATTGAAGAGCTTGTATAATGTCTTGTGAGTTATAGAATAGTGGCCACTTGTAGAGTGTGTAGACATCTTCAGCCGACAAGTTGGTTAGCCACATTGGGTCAAATACCCTGATAGTCTCGATCTTGCTCTCTTTGTGCAAAACTATGACTGCTTCTCCCGTCCGTCACTCGTAATACACCATTTGAAGTGTGGAGTGAAGTCCTGAGGCATTTCCCTAAATGGGATCTTTGACATTGTGCGCGGAGGACTCCACTTCAGCACTACTTTAGGCTTTCCAGTGTGAGGATCAACTTCGGTCTTATTTATGAACCGTTTAGGCTGTTGAGGCCTGAAGTTGACCCACCTAGTGTGGTATTCCCTCTTTAACGCCGTCTCGAACCACCTCGACATCTTTCTGGGGTTGGCGTACAAAAGGTCTAAACAGACAAGCATGTTTAGCTCAAAACCGGGAAGAGTCT
Organism: Flaveria linearis; assembly: GCA_024085815.1. NCBI lineage: Eukaryota > Viridiplantae > Streptophyta > Magnoliopsida > Asterales > Asteraceae > Flaveria > Flaveria linearis. Next base: position 26,529,674 of record CM044009.1, on the reverse strand, counting down.
TCAGATCATGAGGGAATCTGAAGTACTCTATCCCCTTCTCCCTCTTTATGGCGTAGACATCCAAGTCCTCAAAATACGCCCAGCTAATAATCTTGCCAGACACCTTCTGATGCTTCTTAACTCTGTAGAGTTTGGTGTAGGCGTTAGACTTTGGCGATTGTCACTGGGCTCTCATTTATTGTAGACACACAACCCACTCAGCCTTTTTGATATCGACATCAGCGTCCGTGGCTTGGGCTTTCCCTTCTTCTTTCTCTTTCTCCATTGCATCAAGAGCTCCAAACGTATCACTGCCAAATATTTCACCCAGATCGGGGATAACATTTCCCTGTTGGTCAGTATACTGTGGATACTCTTGTGCAGTGATATCCTCGATATCAATCTCATCGACGCCCTGCAGCTCTTCATCACTTATGACATCAACCTCGGGAGCATCCTTGACTAGCTCATTCGGGTTGAGTCTAAACATATCAGCCAGCTGCTCGTCTGTGAGATCATGAATGATCTCTCCCTCTTTAGGGGTGTAACTTACAGATCGTCGCATGATCCCTTGCAAATCAAGAATCATTGTTAGCTGAGTCTTGATTTGCTGAAGGGGTGTGACGTTGTAGTCGTCTGCTTGTTCAGCTTCATCTGTTTGATTAAACATTTAAAAACACAATCTCACACATCAGTAATTAGGATAATTAAACATAATAAACATTAATTACCTTAGTGCAATAAATAATTCAAGTACAAAATTTTTTCAAATAAATAGAAATCTAATCATTACTTTTGCCTTGGGAGCTTGACTCTTTAGCTTGGGGAGCTGAGGTGGAGGGTCGCGTATCTTGATTCCTTTTGGTGCGCCTCTCCGAGCCGATGGATTTAAGGCTGATGCAGATGCATCACTTTCATGCTCTGGCTCATCATCATCTCCCCCATCCTTGTCCTTTCCACTGCCTTCAGCCTCATCCACTTCATTATCATCATCATCTGATTCATCATCGGATGAATCATCATCATCATCATCTCCGTCATCACCATCACCCTTGATCTTTAGGGCTCACCCTTCATCCCTTTGAGTCTGAGAAGAAACTTCTTGTTCTTCTTCTTGACCTCTTCTATCCTCTTGACCGGGCCATCAGCAGCTCATTCTGTGCTGTCAGAGCACTATGAACTCTAGCCAAGGCTCTCTCGTGGGTGGCATCTCTCTTAATCAGATGGGTAATCTGTTGACTTTGAGCTACATCCTTCTCTGTCAACAGGGCTATTTGCTTGCCCTGTGCAGCGTTGACTGCCATCAACTGGTTCATCTGGTTCGCTCAAATGTCATCAATAGCAAGAAGTTTAAGAACCAAACAGTTGAGGCTAGCCAGCTGCTCCTCTAGCCCAATAGTGGGCAGAGGAGATCCCTGTGGAGGGATCGATCATATGGAAGGGCCAGTTTGGGGCATGGAAGATGTGTTGGTGGTTGATGTGTATGTGGGAGTATGGATGAATGTGAATGGTGAAGAAATGGATGTGGGTATGGTACGTGTGGTGTTAGGAATAGTGGTGGTTGAGGTAGTGGTAGTAGTGGTTGTTGGAGTGGTGGTGGTAGTAGTAGGAGTGGTGGTAGTGGTATATGATGGAGTGGGAATGAAGGTGAATGGTGGTGGAATAGATGTGGTATGGTATGTGTGGTGGTGGGAATAGTGGTGGCTGTGGTGGTGGCAGAAGTGGTGGCTGTGGTGGTGTGAGTGGTGGTAGGAGTGGTGGTAGTGGTGGTGTGAGTGGAGGTAGGAGTGGTGTAGTGGTGGTGTGAGTGGAGGTAGGCATGGTGGTAGGAGTAGTGGTGGTAGCTGTGGTCATGGATGTGGTAATCAGTGTGATATCTCATAATTTTTGATAACTTAAAATTTAACTTTGTTAAATCTTAAAAGGGCCTTTTATGTCAATTTGAAACTTTGGGGACTTAGTATGGTTAATAATTAATTGGTGGTTAACAAATTAATATAATGGATAATAATAACATTATAAGTTCTATAATGTTTATTTAATTTTATCAAACTTAAAGTGTTAATAATCCTAGAAATAATAATAATAATAACAACGATAATAATGATATTATTATTACTATTATCAATAGTAATACTAATAATAATAATAATGTTAATGTTAATAATAACATTAATAATAATGATAATATATGTTTAATATATTAATGCTTATAATTAATAACTTTTTATATAAAATAATAACTTTTCAAACTTCAGGGACCAAACTGTAAATTATTTAAAACTAAATCAGAACTTTAAAACTAAAAAGACAACTTCTAAAACCGCAGGGACCATAAGTGTACAATTCTTCAAAACATCCCCCCCCATTTTCCTTTCACGTTTTCCGGCTGCAATTCCGGCCGCCGGCCGCGGCTTCGACGAAGCCAAAAACGGCTTTAGGTCACGGTTTCGACTCTAGAACGCACCAAATTCAATCGGGGGATTAATACGAACCTTTACATGGTCATTAATTGCGTTTTAATCATGGTTTTGATGGTTAATACTTGTAACCGAAAGAACCTTGAATTCTCGAAGCGGTTATGCATCAAAAACCTAAAATTAAACAGATTAATCGAACAGAAACGTTCGCATAACCAATGCGAAGATGAATATGTGGTTTAATTCGAGTTAAGTAAGCAATAATTTCTCTGATCATAACCGAAGCAAACGAATTGAAGATGGAACATGTTCGGCACTTTAACCCTTAAATCGTAGCTAATTAAAAGAGGGCAAATGAGGCTTTCGACCCCTTTCAACTCTCTGCAACAAAAATTTCTCTAAAATCATCGCACAAACATCGAATTCGTAGCTTTGTTCTTGCAAAGTGAACCGAACCTAAGCCAAAGCATAAATATTTCAATTCGATCATAATCGGGTAAGTTAAGATCATGGATATGTTCGTTTGAGCATGGGGAGCAAAAGCCCCATGGTTAATTTGATTAACAGAATCGATTTGATATTCGATTTAGGATTTCACGATTCTAGGGTTCATATGTAATTGGGAAACCTTGAATCTATGTTTATAATAATTTGAAACGGAGATAAACCGCGGCTGTAAGCCTTGGTCTACCGGTTCCCCACTCACATCCAAACCTTGAGGACCCGGGTTCGAACCGGACTCCCTCATTATTATTATTATTTTTAACTATAGTTATCAGCCTTTAAAATTTCATAAAAATTCATAAAAAATTCTAAAAAATTATAAAAATCAGTTTTACAAATTTTTCTTTATTTAGATGTTAATAAAATTTTTCTGAAAAAAAAATTATTTCTTTTAATATCCTCTAACATTTTTATTTTAATTAAAACAAAGAATATAATTAGTTAAATATTTTGTTAAAAAGACTTTAAATATTGTTTATCTTATAAAAAAACATTACATGATCAATCATACAATTGGATTCTTTTCTGGTTTTAGTTTATTTAAATAAATCATAAAACATTGATCTAAATGCTATTCTTTTAAAAGTTTAATTATTTTTCTTTATATTCATTTAACTTTATATATTCAAATGAATTCTTTTAAAATAATTATGTTGGTACACATGTCCCCAGTTCTAGTCTAGTGAACTTAAATGTAATAGAATTTCTTCTTGTAACACATATGTAATGTTCAATCAATATAATGAGAATCTCTTCTATATATGTGTATTGGTGTTTAATGTTATATCTATCTATAATGTTTATTGTTACACACGTATATGATAATGTTATATAGGTTTACAGTTGTTAGACATAGTTCTAAACCATTAAAGGTTCATGAATATGTTTAACTAAGTTATCTGATTCAGTCGCACGACTGGACCATGCGAATGGGCCAGTCACACGATTGAACCAGAAGATTGAGTCAATCGTACGATTGAGTCATAAGACTGACTCAGTCGTCCGAATGAACCAATCGTATGATTCAGTCGCATGACTGAGCCAGTCGCCTGACTCAGTCATACGACTGATAGCTGTAACCTATAAATACCACTTAATTCGTGGAAAAACGTAACACTTCGAATACTTGAAACCCTAGTTGACCCAGAACGTCCAGATCGTCCATTCCAAGTTCATAGAACGTCCCAGATCATTCTATTCCATTCTTAACGTTTTCTAATCGTTAGGATTGATCTTGATTTCGTTCTCCCTGATTGGATCGCCAATCAAATAGGATTCCGCACTATTTGATTAGGTATAACGAAGAATCAGTTAGTACTCCGTACGTACACGGTCCTAACAAGTGGTATCAGAGTATAGGCTCTTGATTCTTCGTTGATTCAATCGTTTTTTTTGTGAAAAAGTCTACGTTTTTACGCGAAAAGATCCAATCTTTCTGCTAAAAATTGAGTCTTTACGTGTGCATGTTCTGAAAAATCAATATTTTTCGAGTTTCAGCCGTCTAGGGTGCAAAAACTTGCGTACTAGGTCAAAGTGTACGAAAAAATCCCGTTTTTTGCAGACCCAGTCGCACGATTATCTCAATCGTACGACTGAACCCAGTCGCCCAGGTCATTCGCCCGATTGAGTCAGTCGCTGTGTCAAATCGCCCGATTGAGTCAGTCGCCCATTCCAGTCGCCCGTTTGAGTTCAATTGCACGATTGTATCTCAGTCGCCTTTTCAATCGCACGTTTAAGTCCAATCGCATACTGTTAGTGTCAATCGCATCCCATCGTACCTCCCAATCGCATAACAGTCTGTTTAAGTCAACCTTCATTATGGACTCCGAAAACTTCGCATTCTCAGCAGGGAAAGACTCAAGGATCCAGAACCTACTGCTTCTGGAGAATGAGATTGGTAATCACAATAAGCCGCCTAAGCTTCTATCCATTGATGAGTTCCCGCAGTGGAAGCAAAGGTTTGAGATTCATCTCAATGGCGTGGATACTAATCTATGGAATTCTATTGAGACTGGTTACACCATGCCAGTTGGTGCTGATGGTTTGCCATTAACGTTGAGTGGAATGACTGATGCTCAAAAGACTGCCTATAATGCTGAAAAGAAGGCTTATGCTATGCTCACCCAGTCTATTCCTAAAGAGATCTTCCATCAGTATTCGGATCAGAAAAAGAGTAAAAAATTCTGGAAAGCTCTCGAGAAAAGGTATGAAGGGAGCTCAACTCTGAAATCCTTGAAGGCGAAAGCTCTCAAAAAGGAGTTTGACAATTTCTCTGCTATTGGGAACGAGAGCTTGGACGACATCATTGACCGCTTCTATCATCTAATGAGTGAACTTCACACTCATGGGGTTACAATGTCTAAAGAAGAAAAGGTCGCCAGTTTAGCTGAAGGTCTTCCAAAAAAATGGGATTCATTTATTTCCGCCTTGAGACACAATTCAGTTCTCGAGACTTTGGATATAAATGACTTTATTATGAAACTGCGAGAGGAAGAGGTCAGACATAAGTATAAGGCGAAGAAGGGTGCATATGCTCAGGATCCTACTCTTTACAATGTAACTCCAACTCCAAAGGAGTCAGGTAATTGGTACCAAATGGGTACTAAAGTGCAAGAAGGATGACCAGGGTGTTGTTATCAGAAACAAGGCACGGTTGGTTGTTCAAGGCTTCAGAAAAGTCGAAGGAATCGACTACAATGAAGTCTTTGCTCCCGTAGCTAGAATAGAAGCAATTCGTATCTTTCTAGCCTACGCCTCTTACATGAAGATCAAAGTTTATCAACTAGATGTTAAGAGTGCATTCTTGCATGGGAAATCCATGAAGAAGTATATGTAAGTCAACCCGAAGGATTCGAAGATTCTTATCATCGGGACAGAGTCTACAAGTTAGACAAGGCTCTGTATGGGCTACATCAGGCTCCTCGAGCTTGGTATGAAAAGCTCTCCACCCATCTGTTGAAACATGGCTTTCGCAGGGGTGTGATTGACTGTACATTGTTCATCAAAGAGAAGGATGGTGATTTGCTTATGGTGCAGATTTATGTGGATGACATAATTTTCGGCTCATGAAACGAAGGGTTATGTAAAGAGTTTGAATCTGTGATGAAGGCTGAGTTTGAGATGAGTGCCATGGGAGAAATGAAGTTCTTCCTAGGATACAGGTGGACCAAACACCTACCGGCATCTTTTTGCATCAAACTAAGTATGTCGGTGACATTCTTAGTCGCTTTGATATGGACAATGTTACTGCAGCGGTACCCCTCTCGCCACAAATCACGATGTGGCTCCTGATGAGAATGGGGATTTGGTGGATGCCACCATGTATCGTGGGATGATCGGATCTCTCATGTAACTCACTGCCTCTCGTCCAGATATCATGTATGCCACATGTTTATGTTCCCGATATCAGGCAAAACCTAAAGTCAATCATCTGATTGGAGTCAAGAGGATTTTTCGTTATCTGAAGGGTACTCCAACACTGGGTTTGTGGTATCCTTATGATGATGACTTTGAGCTAACGGCGTATAGTGACTCGGATTACGAAGGCTGCAAAATGAATTACAAGTCTACGTCAGCAGGATGTTAATTTTTAGGGAGAAGATTGGTAACTTGGCAGTGCAAGAAGCAGACATCAGTTGCTCTGTCTACCTGTGAAGCTGAATACGTTGCCGCCGCCAGCTGCTGCTCTCAAATCATTTGGATTCAACAGCAAATGCGGGATTACGGTTTGCATTTCATTTCTACTCCTATCTATGTTGATAATTCTGCTGCAATTGCAGTAACTAAAAATCCGGTTCAACATCCTAAGACCAAACACATAGGCATAAAGTATCATTTCATACGCGATTGCTATGAAAAACACTTAATTGATATGGTTAAAATTAACACGGATTTTCAACGCGCTGACCTCTACACCAAACCATTTGATAAACCAAGATTTTTCTATCTGCTAGAGGTCAACGGGGTTAAAAGAAAAGTGATGTTATATTAGAAGAAACAGATACATAGTCCGACACCGTTTTTTTTTTTTTCGTCTTTTATTTTATTTTATTTTTTTTTTAATTTCCTTGTTGTTATAAAAATCCAAAAACACAAAAAGATTTTCTGTTTTAGAATATTTGGGAGAGATTAGGTTTAATTCAGTATTTATTTACTTAAAAAAAAGGGGGAGGGGAAGGTGAGTAAAGCTGAAAAGGCAAAGACAACAAAATAGGAAATGTGACTCGACAAAAATTGGAAGATGATAGTACACAGGCATCGAGTTATTTGGAACAACAAAATGATTTTGAGATCAAAAATGTTAATTAACTTACTGAAAATGTAAAAATCAGAGAAGTCTAACTCTAACAAAATGGGAAAATGATAGTACGTTTGATTGTTACTGTAATTACACAGAGAAAGTTGATCTAGGGAGGTGCTAGTTCATTATATGATGTGTCAGTAGATTCAACACAATAGACAAGTAGACGTCATTGGTAAACTTAATCTAAACTAAATGGCTCAATCAACTGTGGGTTCCCATCTTATCACTGGTTAACACAATCAGCTCTTCCGATAAGGGATAACGAGCAAATAAATGCCACCAAAGGTGTGCAAATGACCACAAAAAGAGCAAAGCATGAAAAAATTGAATACTAGCGTAATCAAGCTGATAACTTATGTTGTTGGTGCACTATGTGCAAAAGAAAATAAGAAATGCTCTAACAAGGAGATAGGTTGTGTGCCTCTCTGCTGTACGATGGCACTGACCTGAGGATAAGCATAACCTATATATTCTAGACTTCATTGTTGTTTGCCGCCTCTCTGCTGTGCGATGGCACTGACCTGAGGATTGGCTTCTCTTTGAAAGATCTAAGAATAGTCTCTTCTTGCAAAAATACCTAAAGACCGCTCGAAAGTCCATTAAGGAATGCTGATTACCATATAAGCGTGGGATACACAAATGCTGTTTGAAATAATATAACATAATTCATTACCAATGTGTGTCAAAAGTCTGTGTATGAATTTAAGTGGACAAGTATACTGACAATCGTCTTGTATGCACCGACTGAAGTTGACAATCAAAGTGTGTTACGTATCATATCAAACATGATTCCCAGTTAGTACTTAGAAGTCTTAGATCTGAACAAACTGTGATATGTCATCATGAAAGGTGAAATCAACTCATAATGTTCCAAGTAATGGTGTATATGCCTGTCTGATTCCAAATGAGTCTGTTCCTGACATAACGTCAATGCTGATAGGCTACACAAACCTGACCTAACAAAAATCACAAAAAGATGTTCATTTTGTTCGTAGTTTAATATTTTAAATTTGTTAGTACTAGTGTGTCAATGTCGGACTGTGTGTATGGTTATCTGTTAATGTCACTAAACGAGCTTAATGTTATTTAAAATTGTTTCTGAAAGGATAAAAATATCACGTCTGAGGTGATAAGTTGGTTAAAAGGATCACGTCTGAGGTGATCGGGTGGTTAAATGGATCACGTCTGAGGTGATCGGGTGGTTAAATGGATCATGTCTGAGATGATCAATTGCACATAATGTTTTATCAAATGTTGAAGGAAAACTATGTGTCAATAACTGAAATGACTAAGATGGCACAAGTATAGCCCAATAGCACAACTTCATGTTGAGTATGATCAGTCATACGAATGGGCTATACGATTGAAGACAATCGTACGATTGGGACATGTGAATGAGCCCAATCGGCCGATTGAAAGTGACCGATTAGGTCAAACGTGCGAATGGGGTGTGCGAATGAATCTAATCGAACGATTGGAGGTGACCGACTGTAACAGTCGTTTGGATGAACCTCAATCGCCCGATTGGAGATGAACGATTGGGTAGATTGAACGACTGAGACTGAGTCGCCCGACTGACCAAGGCGACTAGGCTCAGTCGCCCGACAGGAATTGGCCCTAGTATAAATACAGGCCGAATCATCATCAGTCACTCATTCACCCAAATCGCCCCTCTATTCGCCCGACCTAACGAACCACTGCCAAAATTTCAATTGATTCATATTTACCTTCGTTTTGTGCATTCTAACTTTCATTAGTGCTAATACAGGTAATATTCGTGGTGTTTCATCTTTGAAACCGATCATGACATCAAGAATCACTCGAATTCTGACCAAACAGTACCCGAGAACATAATGAACAAATAGGCTGTCCAAACTAACCTAAACGTTCAAATAAAAGTTAAAACATGCTTAATCGGTCATTTCTGAGTTTAATGAGCCAAAGTTCGACATTTAACATCAAGTATAACTCAAACTCGAATTTGAATGGACAAAAAGTCGAGTAGGCGACTGGACGCGCTGATGAACTCCAATCGCCGACTAAGAAGACGATTAGTCTCAGTCGCCCGACTGAGATGGACGAATGATTCAATCGCCCGACTATGTCCATTCACTTGACTTAGTCGCCCGTATGGATCAATTCACTCATTTAAAGCTCAGTCGTTCTACTCAGTCGCACGGCTATGTTCATTCGGTTGCTCAGTCTCCCGACTAACCAAAGTGGGAAACTCATTGATTTGTTTACTCTCTTCTGCGTGTACTAACGTATACTTACATTATGTGACAGATGGCTAGTCGATGGGTTATGAGCACGAAGCACAACATTTGTGCTCATTTGGACTTGACCTCTAGGAATGCCGCCGACTTTTCTGGCATTATCACATTTCTGAGAAGATCGAGGATATACAGAGCTATCTCAGCACAGTGTACACAATACAGGTCGATACAACAGTCGTTTTGGGAACACGCTGTGGTCGACAGATCCAGGGAGCCCTATACTATTAGGAGCACCATTCTTGGGCATGCTATGGAGATCACAGAAGAGGACCTAAGGACAGTCCTCGAGTTTGGAGATGATGGTGACTGTCCTACTCGTTTACACCCAATGACTGTTAGAGGGTGTTTCCTACGAGCGAAGTACACTGGGGACATCAACTCAGGGATGCTCAACAAGAGCAATCTCTGCCCCCAGTTCAAGTATCTCGCCCACGTCATACTCAGATGTATTGCCTCAAGGAAAAGAGGTTTCGATGAACTCTCTGAGCAGATGCAGAACGCCTATGTTGCGTTAGTGCTGAACCATCCGTTCAGCTTCTCCCGGATGATCTTCACTTACCTAGTGGAGAACATAGAGGTGAAGGGCAGAGAGGGATTCTGCATGTATCCTTGCTTCCTTCAAATGATCTTTGACCAGAAGCTTCCTATGTTACCGAAAGAGAAGGAGGATACGGTTGTGCTCGAGGTGATGGATGATACCACCTTGGGCAGGATGAAGGTTTACAGGGGAAAGCAGGTAAAACCCCCTGTCAGGCAGTTATTTGGGCATCTGGACCAGGAGAATTATGTGGCGCCGGCAAGAAGGAGATGGCGCCACGAGGACAGTGACTCTGATGTAGAGCAGGTGGCTCTACCCTCCGATGATTCTGACGATGATGACCAAGGTACTGATCAGGGTGGAGATGGTCAAGGAGGACCTGAACCAGCTCCAATCCACCCTGACTTCATGCAGGAGGAGGAGGATTCAGATGAGGCGCCTCTAACCCGGACTGTGGGCAGTCGGGTAGTGGCCACTAAGGAGGGATTACGGGCGGTTAGTGGACGCCCAGGAGAGTCTGGGAGCTCCGTAGCTGATCCATCATACACCCCAGCCTCTCCCAGCAGCCAAGGGGGAGCCTCCGCGTCAAGGGGAACACGGAGGAAACATATGGCTTGTCCTCATGGGATGAAGCCCAAATGCAGGAGGATCACGCTTATCACTACCTCCTCTGCACCTACCACTTCCACCACCCCTACCCAAACCACCCAAACCACTCAAACCACCCAATCCACCATATCCCAAACACCCCAAACCACCACCACTGTACCCCCCACTACAGCCTTCCCATCCTCTCCCATCTTCACTACAGCCACCACAACCACCACTCACCAAACACAACCCTCATCTGCACCCTCGAGCTCAAGTCTACCACCTGTCTCTGTGGTTGAACAACTGGCTGCGCTGAACAGCATGGTGCTCCAGTTGCTAGCCTCCGACAAGGCCAAGTCTGCTCAGATTCTATAGCTGCAAGAGCAAAGTTCTACACAAACAGCAGAGATTGAGAGACTGAGGGAGTTGACAGCTTCACAAGCCCAGTTGATCACTGCACAGACTGATCAGATCACAGGCTTGCTTCAACACGAGGCTAAGACTGATGAGAAGATGGGGAAGCTGGAGGCGGCTCACAAGACTCTACTGCTAAAGCTGAAAAGCACTCAGAGTGAGCCCCTCAAGATAGGAGAAGGTGAAGGTGATGATAATGAGGAGGATGAGAAAGAGGATGATAGTGATGCTGATGACGAGGAAGGTGATGATGAAGATAATGATGATGACGATGATGAAGGGGACGGAGATGCATCTACCTCTGCCTCTGGTCATGAGAAACGAAGCAAGAAAAGACAAGACCAGGGAGCATCAACTGCTGCCCCACCTACCTCCCCTTCTGCTGGAAGTCCAGAAATGATCCAAGACAAAAGTACTGATTAGATGTTTTATTTCTAAAGCTTTTGTACTTGATTCAGATTTTGACTTATATGAAACTCTTGTAAATATTTAATGATTAATGTTTAATTAACTTGAGTTTATACTAATGTTTGATACTCTACATGTTGATCTTAAACAGATAAGGGATTTCAGCAAGATGAGCATGATGTTGCTCCCCTCCAACATGTCAAGACTCAACTCACAATGATTCTTGATCTGCAGGGGATCATCAGAAGGTCAGTGAGTTATACTCCTGAAGAAGGAGAAATTATTCACGACCTTACTGATGAGCAGCTTGCTAAGATATTTCGTCTGAATCCAGACGAAATTGTTAAGGATGCTCCAATTTTTGATGATGCTGATGATGACGAGCTCAACGATGTTGAAGAAATTGAAATTGAAGACATCACAGATCAACATTATCCAGAATACACTGTTCAAGAGGGAAACGTGTTTCCAGATTTGGTAAACAACCTTGACAGTGACATTCTGGATAAACTCAGCAATAAGGAGAAAGGAGCTGAAGCCTCAACAAGTCAAGCCCAAGCCTCGGACGCCGAATTCGATATTCGAAAGGCTGAATGGGCGGCTTGCTTCGCCGAGGTCAGAGCTCTACGTGCTACAGCGACACAGAGTACCTACACCAAACTCTACAAAGTCAAGAAAAACATGAAGGTGTCAGGGAAGATTATAGCATGGGCTTACTTTGAGGATCTTGGGGTCTATGCTGTGAAGAGAGAGAGGGGAATAGAGTACTTCAGATTCCCTCATGATCTGAAGACTCTCCCTGGTTTTGAGCTCAACTAGCTGGCGTGCCTGAAGCTATTATATGCTGATCCGAAGAAAATGTCAGGCTGGTTTGAGGCTGCCCTGAAAAGGGAGTATAGGACTAGATGGGTCAACTTCAGACCACAACAGGCAACACGTTACATCAGAAGGTCTGAAGTGAGCCCCATTACTGGTCAACCAAAGATAGTCCTGAAGTGGCGACCTCCGCGCACAATGTCCCGAATTCCACTGAGGGAGATGCCACAGGACTTTACCTCACACTTTAAGTGGTGGTACTATGACTGGCGTTCAGGAGAGGCAGTCATTGTTTTGGAGAAGGACGGGTTGGTGGACACAATAAGGGTGTTTGACCCTATGTGGCTAATAAACTTGTCGGCGTCCGATGTTTATACGCTATACAAGTGGCCACTGTTTTTTGATACGCAGGATATAGTGCAAGCACTACAGTTTCAGCACATCATACGTCTATGCTTCGCACTTAATATCCATGCTGGGGTTCTAAAGAGGAGAGAATAAAGAGATTTGAAAAGTTCAAGAAAGAAGTAAAAGTCTAGATAGAACTAGGTCCAAGGGGGAGTTTGTTGGTACACATATCCCCAGTTCTAGTCTAGTGAACTTAAATGTAATAGAATTTCTTCTTGTAACACATATGTAATGTTCAATCAATATAATGAGAATCTCTTCTATATATGTGTATTGGTGTTTAATGTTATATCTATCTATATTGTTTATTGTTACACACGTATATGACAATGTTATATAGGTTTACAGTTGTTAGACATAGTTCTAAACCATTAAAGGCTCATGAATATGTTTAACTAAGTTATCTGATTCAGTCGCACGACTGGACCATGCGAATGGCCCAGTCACACGATTGAACCAGAAGATTGAGTCAATCGTACGATTGAGTCATAAGACTGACTCAGTCATCCGAATGAACCAATCGTATGATTCAGTCGCATGACTGAGCCAGTCGCCTGACTCAGTCGTACGACTGATAGCTGTAACCAATAAATACCACTTAATTCGTGGAAAAACGTAACACTTCGAATACTTGAAACCCTAGTCGACCCAGAACGTCCAGATCGTCCATTCCAAGTTCATAGAACGTTCCAGATCATTCCTATTCCATTCTTAATGTTTTCTAATCGTTAGGATTGATCTTGATTTCGTTCTCCCTGATTGGATTGCCAATCAAATAGGATTCTGCACTATTTGATCAGGTATAACGAAGAATCAGTTAGTATTCCGTACGTACACGGTCCTAACAAATTAAATAATATTTATATAACATTGAACTTGAAACAATAGTTTAAGAATCGTTAAATTATTAATGGACACAATATTAACATTATCCTTTAATGAATTACTTTTATTGTGGAAATTATATATCTTATAATTTCATAAAATTATTTGCAATATTATTTCTTATAACAATATACCATAACAAATGGTTTAGATTGATATTATTGATATTAATCTATATATTATTCTAATTATTTGTAAATAATTATAAAGATTTATTTATACATTAAATCATAGCAATATTTATACTTAAAGGTATTTCTAAAATATTTACATATATAATTCTTCTAATGGATTAAGAATGTAAATAATTGTTGTGTAAATTACTATTTATCAAAAACCCCATAATCCTATTGAAACCCTAATACGTATTGAACGTCAAACTTATTATTAACCTTAAACTTGTAATACATTTTAGGTGCTTTGAAATGAATACTTTGGATTATCTTTTGGATCTTACTTTAATATTTTATATCATCTTCTAATGCCTATATCAATGTGAGTTCTCCATACCCCTTTTTCTTATTTTCACACTTTGGGGTGAAACATGTTAACTTATATTATTGCACTTGTAAACCTGTTTGAGACTTGTAAAATTTATGGCAATTCATCATGTAAAGTTGTGGTTAGTTGAACTTTTGTGGTTACCATGTTATGGCGTTATATGTACAATCATTAACTATTGCTAGCCTAGCGAAGTCATAGATCTATGGGCCAGACAAGCCTGCTTGGTTGATCCAAGTACACTTAGCTAATCGTATAATCTTGTAAACGTTTGAGACTTGTAAAACTTTGTTGAGGTTTGATTGTTGCATTGTTCATAACATCCCTAATCACTTTATTCACTAACTTATAACTTGAATTGCCATCTTTTATATATTCTATGTATTGAAAACTATCGAATGCTCACCAACATTTTTATGTTGACCTTTTATTTTTAACATGTTTCAGGAATAACCCAAGTATGCGTTCTACTCTTTGAAGCTTATCTCACTTAGACTGGACATAGAGAAATAAACATGATCTTGTTACTTTCAACCTTATATTCATGATGTATCTTTGTTTGAGCATACAATTGAATCTTGATTAATATATTTGGAATTAATAATAGCGTTATGTGGCTGTGAACAATCGTAACCCTCACATCTCGACGTTTCCACCGTCAAGGTTGGGGTGTGACAGATTAGTATCAGAGCCCATAACTATAGGGATTTAGGTTATTAGAAATGGTGACCTAGACTATAGCGTATGCATGAACCTTATAGAATCATATCTCAATTCTTGTAAAAATATATGGTATACATACTACATAATGCTATGCTTCCTTATGTGCAACTTGATGCCTTAGCATAGGATTGCCTTATGTATGCTTAAACTTTGTTACCTGTCTCCCTAAACTTAACTTTGACTTTTTGATTCTCCCCGACAAATGAACTTCCTAAACCTATTCTCAACGACATGTGGAATCTACACTTATCATCGTGGGTTCAATTCTTTAGACTCTATGTCTAATCTATGAAAATCTCATCAAGGTTTTGATTCTATGAACCAAAGAAATTTGTGTGACACATAGACACCTGTATTCTGGATTTCATGGCAAAAAGCCTTTGGGCTAAGGCAAGCATATCGTATAAATCTCATTGCGAGACCAGTTATGCTTACCTGGGGATTTTTGGGATGAGTGATAAACTATGGTCAACATACACAAGTCTCTAAGGCAAATGGGTCAATTTACCTTGACGTGTCAACGATTCCAAATGGTAATGTGTTACCAAATGGAACCATCCTCTTGTATCTTAAAATATCAAGAATCCTTGATTCATTAGACTGATTTATCACCAAAACTTTGATATCTTCTTATTCTTATCTTACAGAATGTCCTTGTTGATATTAAACTCGTTTTACATTTCAACTCCTACGTTTAAATATCGTTATACGTTGGGCGTTTCATGTAACTATCTCTATACCTTGACCAACGTGTACATGGATCTTAATATACCCAAAAATATTGAGAATCTAAACCGTATGGTCTTCAAAACTTTAAACCGTTACTTATGGTTCTCAAAATCTTCTTAAGGATGTGTCCCTTACTAAGAACATGTAATGCTGTAGGTGGAATTCCTACATCTCGGGATACTTTGTCTAGGCAAAGTGTAAATGGTGATCTGACTCGATCATTAAATCCATTTACTTGACTCGAAACCCTTGAGATGTGGCATACTTGATTCTTTGGCTGTCGAGGCACTCATTGATGTCAATTACTGCCTCCATCTTTTCAAGCCACCTAGTTAGGGCTATCGCCCCACCTTTCCCATCAAAATCTCAGGGTTTGCAGGCCACAAATTCCTTGTAGGAACATCCCCGTCTAGTATTATCAACCCCAGTTTCATTCCCAGTTGTTCCACCAATCCCAGTGTCTTCCCCTGTTCCTTGATTATGCTCATGGTGAGTATCATGATCCCCGTGGAGATTATGATTTAGAAGAGTGTCGCTCACTTGCGTCACTATAGTAGGAATCAGTGCGGCTAGCTGCTGAGCGATCATAGTAGCTATATCAGGGTTGTCAGTTCCTTGATTATTGCCAGCTGGAGCACCACCTGTTCTTGGTGGTCTGCCTCTACCTCTGCCTTGTGAGGTCTCACCCTCGCGATTAGTGCTACGGGTGACTCTTCAAGGCGGCATTGTCTAATCATAAAAGGAGTAAACATGTAAACTTTAGTAAACATGTAAACCTTAGTCACTTGAAGATACATGTATGGTTCGACTCATCAAGTCCCAACAATCCATGCTTCAGTCCATCAGGATCATCACGTAGCCCAGTTCAAACATATTCTTAGTATACCGATGATGCTTATATATAGGGTTCCCCGCAGCGTTCCCACCACACCCTCAATATACATAGAATGATGCTTAAACCGGTTACATGACATCCTAATTTTCCTTAGCATAATCCCAATGAATAACATAATGTATGTGTAGAGAGTATCATCACTCCTCTACATTTCTTGAAGTCCACTTTCATTCTAAGCATTCAATCAGTTCCTTAGTTACTGAAATGCTAAGTGGAGGAATTTTTCATGAAAGATAGAATCAATGTCATGATTGGAAATACCATGAAGGCTCTAAGTAGGACAGGACTTATGTAATAGTAGATGTTAGTAATGTTTTGTTACCCTTAACAAGGTCTTACTAGAATTATGATCCTAGCACACCCTAGGGTATAGAATAGAGAACTTGTGATACTCCTGATCGTTACCTCATGGTAAGATTTGCTAGACTTCTCATGCACGGCGAATTGCAATTACGTGTGCACCCGTAATGGTTATTTACCTTGCATGGTAACCCTAGCTCCACTTACCCCAAGTTAACATCATAGTATTCTTAACACTCATCAAGCATGGTTCGTGTAATGTCCTTATGTCCATGAGCCATTAGTATTCCAATAGTAGTATGTAATAGCATATAAACTCCAAGCATATAAACACAAATTGCTAATGATAGTTGTCTGTCCGTCATACTTTCAGGATCTCAGACATACTATCTTAAGGTCAGATTTAGTATTTGAGATCAACGCTACGCATGATCTGTGAAGTTTCCCTTCACGTGAGTGTTCCGACCTAATGATATAATGTAGTGCGCATACAATGTAAGATTCTAGTATAATGGTATCCCATGGAGAAAGACTAAGCGTAATAGTGTCTTCCTCAGGATGATCAGATAACAAGCACATATGTATAGAATCATGTATAGAGACAAGAAACAAATATAGATGAACATACATGTAATATCAAATGCAAGCCAGTCCTAGCATGCATTCTACATGATGGTTCCTAGGTTATAGTCTAGGTCAAGTGAATTGCCTAATTCTTTATAACAAATGGCTCTGATACCAGTCTGTCACACCCCCGCTGATAGCGGAAACACGGGATGTGAGCTAGACGAGATCGTCATAACACATGGTTAACAATAGAGATGCAATATAGATATGATGACAAGCGTTTCATGACGACACCCGAACACAACTGGAGACTTGTGTCATTTTCAGTCAATGTTCACGACAGCATAGCCATAAGCACAACATAAAATAATCACATAAGCATTGATGATAACTTGTATTATAAATTCCCATAACCCGGGAACAAGTATACAGTGTACAAGTTAAGCAACCAAGATATTCCAAGAATCAATGTTTAACAAAAATGCTTAATCCTCCAAAAATGCATCCTAGGGTCTCCTCTAAAAGGCAGCACTCCTAGAACTTCAATTACCTTCATCACCTGAAAAGACATGCTCAAAACGATCAACATAATTGTTGGTGAGCTTCGCAGGTTTTAAGTAATAAAAGATGTTAAGATGAAAACAGTAAGTAAGTTTAATAAGAGCTCCGCAACTACACTTATGTGTAGGCGGTTTTACCAGTTGTAAATAGCTACAGCCAAACCTATTCATTGGTTCCAAACGAGAATTGATGGCTGTAAAGAAAGCTTTCCCAAAGCGTAAATAGTTTAATATGACGTAGCAAGATCCACAAAGCGCATACATATGGATTACAACCAAGCCAATCCTTAGGTCCCGTTACCGGGATTAAGGGTTGTATTAAAAGACAAGTTTCACATGACGTAGCTAGATCCACGAAGCGCATACGTATAGGTTTAAAAGACAAGTTTCACACCTAGTATTAAAAGACAAGTTTCACAAGTTTCAATCCTTAGGTCCCGTTACCGGGATTAAGGGTTGGATTAAGGGTTGTATTAAAAGACAAGTTTCACACCTAGCATCAAGTAATAGCGCATAGTAATGTAAAGCCACCAAGTAACATACAAGGTAGCAACATAGCATAGAGTCAAGTGTCATAATAGCATCATTCAACAAGATAAGCAAGATAAGTTAACCATAGGTGTTGCAGCAGACTTCCACTAGGGAAGATGCTTGAAAATGTGTTAAGTAAGCGAGCATTCTTTTCCTCCAAGTTTGAAAATGTTTAAAAGTTATATAAGCGTAAAAAGGGCCACGAAACTCACAGTTAAGTGGCAAGTATGTATGATGAACTCCCCAAACTTGTATGTATGATATAACTTCCCAAACTTCTATGTATGAACGATCAATCACCTATTAACAGTTATATTAAGCATTAATGATATGCCTGCTGTTAATAGTATTGTTTAGTTGAGTCGGGGTATATTGGTTCGGTCGTGGGTAACACTTGCATACAAACACACACAATAGATCTTATGTAGATCCGAGTACTGGAAGCGTTGCCATTGTAGATGATATTTGTGTAAAAGTGTTATTGTTTTCAGAGAAGTATTTGTTAAGTACTTGTGTTATAAATCGTTTGTTACTAATTGCAAAATGTTAAGTTGAATGGATTTTTATATAACATTAATAAGTCCAATAGTGTTAATCTTAAATATCGTCATTAGCAATGGCAACCGAATAGTGTTAATCTTAAAGATCGTCATTAGCAATGGCAACCGTGTCGATGTCACCTTAACATCAGACGACAACACACACCACACACAGGAAGAATTTACACACAATGATTCCATTTGCACGACAAGACCAGACGCACGACTGGACACTTCATTCGCACGAATCAACTCTCAGTCGTGCGAATCAGCTTCATTCGCACGATTGAACCCTCATTCGTGCGACTAAGCACTCAGCCGTACCACACAGCACCCAATCGCATGACTCAACCTTCCATTCGCACGAGTCAGCCTTCATTCGTACGAATAAGCTTTCATTCGTACGACTGAACTCTCATTCGTACGACTGGACCTTCATTCGCGAGATACACACAGTCGCACACATTCATCCGCATTGACTCGATCGCACACACTCTCAATCGCATGCATTCATTCGCACGACACACACTTACGCATGGACTCAGTCGCACGACTCACCCCAGTCGCACCACTCAGTCGCACGATAGACTCAGACGCATGGACTCAGTCGCACGACTCACTCAGTCGCACGGCTCAGTCGCCTGAAAGACCCAGTCGCCTGAACAGTAAGTTCGCGACTGCTGAAGTGCAGAGCAGCATCCAGCTGCTCCGGGAACGAGTTTCACATATCAAGAACCTCCAGAAACACTCATCTAACATGTCTAAGTAAGAAGCATACTCAAAAAGGCTACACACGCACCCCCACGACCTCTTGTGCTCGGGTTGAATCCCGAGCACCCGAACCCTAAAAATCGCAGCTGTAAAATAAGTAAAAATGGACAACCGAGGTCGTCTACCTGCTTGAAACGTGATGTCTAAGCTGTGGTAGTAGTCTAAAAGGTGAAAACACGAAGAAAACGGGGCGGTTCTAGGTGCAAGGATGAAGAAGAGCGATGAAGGAGAAGATCAGGAAGAAGAAGAAGAGAATGTGAAGGCTAAAGGCTGGTGTGGGGTATTTATACCCAGCCTAGTTTAGTAATTCGTCAAGTTTAGTCCTTGCAGTTAGCACCCGAGTCCCCAAACTTGTTTTGGTTGATAACGATGTAGATACGCGTGTTATACTAATTATAAGGATGTGTTTAATGTTGTTTATATCTTGAATATGTTGTTGTTAATGATGTTTATATTATATAACATAATATAATTAGTGATGTCAGTTGTGATATTCGTGAGCGTTTTGGATGATATGATTGCAAATATTGATAACACCACTGAAACGGAAAACAAATCAAACATGATGTCCTCACGAATAATCTATGAAGATGAAAAATGAACGCTCTAAGGATAGTTAACGTAATTTTACGCTAAATGACGGACCTTGAGGTGACGGATGTTATAGTATCCCCCAGTTGAGAGAATTTCGTCCCGAAATTCAACTGGTGCTAGGTCCAAGAGTGTCGTCCTCGAATAGATGTGGATACTTGAGCTTCATCTGATCTTCTCATTCCCACGTGAATTCTGGTCCTCGTTTGGAGTTCCATCTCATACGAACGATCAGTATCTTGCTGCGTCTCATGCGTTTGACCTTTCGGTCCATGATCTCGATAGGTTCCTCGATAAAATGAAGCTTTTCGTCAATCTTGATTTCCTCAATTGGTACGTGTAAGGACTCGTCGGCCAAACACTTCTTGAGGTTCGACACGTGAAAAGTATCATGTACACCGCTGAGTTCTTGTGGCAACCTCAATCGGTAAGCCACCGGACCGATTCTTTCTGTAATCTCGAATGGTCCTACGTATCGAGGGGCTAACTTCCCTTTCTTTCCAAATCGTACAATCCCTTTCTAGGGAGAGACTTTGAGTAAAATGTGATCTCCAACATTGAATTCTAGAGGCTTCCGACGGTTGTCGGCATAGCTCTTTTGGCGATCTCTTGCAGCTTTTAGTCTGTCTTTGATTTGGAAAATCTTGTCAGTCGTTTCTTGAATGATCTCTGGGCCTGTAAGTTAGCTTTCACCAATCTCAGCCTAACAAACTAGGGATCTACATTTCCTCCCGTACAATTCCTCAAATGGAGCGCATCCAATGCTAGTATGGTAGCTGTTACTGTAGGAAAACTCAATCAGCGGTAGATGAGTATCCCAACTACCACCAAAATCAATAACGCATGCCCTCAGCATGTCCTCTAGCGTCTGTATTGTTGGTTCACTTTGGCCGTCTGTCTGGGGGTGATAGGCGGTACTCATATCTAATCGAGTGCCCATCGCATTTTGTAATGTTTGCCAAAATCGTGAAGTAAATCGACTGTCACGGTCGGATATGATTGACACCGGCACACCGTACCGTGTCACGACCTCTTTAATGTACAACCTCGCCAACCTTTCCATCTTGTAATCCTCCCAGATCGGTAAGAAATGAGCGGACTTCATCATCCGATCCACTACGACCCATATCGAGTCGTGCCCACTACTTGTTCTAGGGAGTTTGGTAATGAAATCCATGGCTATGTTCTCCCATTTCCACTCGGGAATTTCAGGTTGCTGTAATAATCCTGATGGTTTCTAGTGTCCAGCCTTGACTTTCGAGCATGTCAAACATTTGCTCACATACAAAGCTATGTCTCTCTTCATGTCTGGCCACCAGTACAGATCTTTAAGATCGTGGTACATCTTGTCTGTACCAAGATGAATAGAATATTGCGTCTTGTGTGTTTCATCCATGATTAGGGTACAAACATCTCCCCATTTTGGTACCCATATATGATCCATGAAGTACTGTATACCATCATCCTTTCGAATCATCTGTTTTTCTAACCCTCGGAATTCTTCTTCCGCAAGGTTTTCTTCTTTCAGTGCCTCACCTTATGCAAGTTGGATCTGAGCTTTCAAGTTCGTTTGAATAGTCAATCCCAAAGCTCGTGCACGTAGTGGTTTCACACGTTCTTTGCGGCTTAAAGCATCAGCCTCCACGTTTGCTTTCCCCGGATGATACCGGATTTCACAATCGTAGTCACTAAGTAACTCTACCCAATGTTGTTGTCGCATATTAAGTTCCTTCTAATTCAGGATGTGTTGAAGGCTTTTATGATCTATGTAGATGATACATTTGGTTCCATACAGATAGTGCCTCCATATCTTAAATGCAAATACTATAGCGCCCAACTCCAAATCATGAGTTGTGTAGTTCTTTTCGTGCACCTTAAGTTTTCGTGAGGTGTGGGCAATCACCTTATCTTTCTACATTAGCACACAACCCAATCCTTGGTGTGAAGCATCGCAGTACACCACAAAATCATCAGTCCCGTCTGGGAGGGACAATATCGGTGTGTTGCACAACTTCTCCTTCAACGTTTGAAATGCTTGTTCTTGGGCATGTCCCCAATCAAACTTCTTGTCTTTCTGAGTCAACAGGGTTAACGGTTGAGCAATCTTGGAAAAATTCGCAATGAAACTACGATTGTATCCTGCCAATCCTAAGAATTGCCGTATCTCTGAAGGTGTCTGGGTGTATCCCATTTCTTCACTGCTTCAATTTTGCCGGGATCTATATGAATCCCATTCTCGTTAACCACATGCCCCAAAAACTTCACTTCTCGAAGCCAAAACTCGCACTTCGAGAGTTTAGTGAAAAGTTTCTCTTACTTGTAACAAACTCAGTATGGCCCGAAGATGTTCCTTGTGGTCTTCTTTCGATCGAGAGTAGATAAGTATATCGTCAATGAATACGATCACGAACTTATCCAAGTATGGTTTACACACCCGATTCATCAGATCCATGAATACAGTCGGTGCGTTAGTCAGTCCGAGCGGCCGACTAAGAACTCATAATGACCATAACGAGTCCTAAACGTTGTTTTCGGTATGTCATCCTCGAAAACCCTCAATTGATGATATCCAGAATGAAGATCAATCTTGGAGAAATATGAAGCTCCTTGCAACTGATCAAACAAATCATCGATTCTGGGAAGAGGATATCGATTCTTCACAGTCAACTTGTTCAACTCGTGATAATCGATGCACATGCGGAACGACCCGTCTTTCTTTTTGACAAACAAGACCGGTGCTCCCCACGGTGAATGGCTCGGTCGAATAAAACCCTTCTCCAATAGCTCTTGCAGTTGGCTAGATAACTCTTGCATTTCGGATGGGGCCAACCGATATGGTGCTTTTGCTACCGGCGTAGCTCCAGGAACCAACTCTATACGAAATTTCACCTGTCGTGGAGGAGGTAAACCTGACAAGTCATCAGGTAATACTTCCGGATAATCTCGTACTACAGGAATATCTACCAACTTGTTGCCTTCTTCTTTTTTTTCCACTACATGGGCCAGAAATGCATAGCACTGCTTTCGTAGACATCGACGCATCTTCATGCAAGAAATAAACTTTAGAGTTCTTCCCGGTCATTCTCCTTGAATCTTGAGTACCTCCCCGTTTGGCATGGGGATCCGTACTACTTTCTCCCGATAAACAATCTCGGCTCCGTGTTTCGACAACCAATCCATCCCCACAATCACATCGAAGCTCCCTAACTCGAAAGGTATTAAGTCTATGTCGAAGGCATGGTTCTCCAATATCATGGGGCACTGTCTAATAATCTCATCTGCTTGTACAACTCTACAGTTGACCATTTCTACAGAGAAGCTAGTTTCTAGTCTACTACGGTTCAAGGCAAGCATGTGTGCAAAATCAGAAGATATGAAACTATTGTCTGCCCCAGTGTCAAATAGCATGGATGCGAAGTGGTGATTGAGCAAGTACATACCCTAATAACATTCGGGTCCTGGCGATCATCGTTAGCTCCAATAACAAATGCACGTCCCCGTGCGGCATTCCCTTAATTAGCTTGGCCTGGATTCCCAGCTATGGCCATCACTTGTTGCTGATTAGTCCCTGGTTGACCCGGTACCCTATTCAGTCTGGGACACATGTTCCGGTAGTGACCAAGACCTCCGCACTCATAACAAGCCCTGGCATTCCCGGCGGGGTTAACCGCGTTGACGGGTCCAACCAGATTCGGCGCAATCCTACAATCTCTCGCTAGGTGTCCCGGGCGCCTACAGTTCGCACACGCCCGACACGGCGTTGCTGGGGAATGATGAAGAGTGCACCTGTTACATTTAGGGTGCGGCCCAGTATATTCTTTCCTTTCTTGAGTCACAACCATGAAATTTCGGGTCGTCTTGGCCTTCTTATCAACTCTTCCGGCATTAGACCGGCTCGTTTCCCCAGCCTCCTTTCTCTTCTTTGCTCCCCTACCCAACATCCCTGTTCTCACCATCTCATTAGTTAGAGCACCGGCCTTTAGAATTGCGCTCTGAATCTTAGGAGGAGCAGCTGCTGTTACCAAAGCTCGGATTTGAGGCGTGAGTCCCCAAATATACCTTTCAATCCTCTTTGACTCCGGTGTTACCAGGTGTGGAACCAATCTTGCCAACTCATGGAATCGATCAGTGTAAGCTGCATGCCCAGCCCCCACCATAGCATGATTCCAGAATTCATGCTCCAGCTTCTGCATCTCGTTGAATGGGCAGTACTCCTCAGTAATCAGTGCTTTGAATTCATCCCATGACATCCGTATCGCGGACTCTCATCCTCTTGCTTGTACCTGGGTGTTCCACCAGGTTAATGCCTTGCCCTGCAGTGAACATATGGCATACTTGATTCTTTGGCTGTCGAGGCACTCACTGATGTCAATTACTGCCTCCATCTTTTCAAGCCACCTAGTTAGGGCTATCGCCCCACCTTTCCCATCAAGATCTCGGGGTTTGTAGGCCACAAATTCCTTCTAGGAACATCCCCGTCTAGTATTATCAACCCCATATTCATTCCCAGTTGTTCCACCAATCCTAGTGTCTTCCTCTGTTCCTTGATTATGCTCATGGTGAGTATCATGATCCCCGTGGAGATTATGATTCAGAAGAGTGTCGCTCACTTGAGTCACTATAGTAGGAATCAGTGCGACTAGCTGCTGAGCAATCATAGTAGCTATATCAGGGTTGTCAGTTCCCTGATTATTGCCAGCTGGAGCCCTACCTGTTCTTGGTGGTCTGCCTCTACCTCTGCCTTGTGAGGTCTCACCCTCGCGATTAGTGCTACGGGTGACTCTTCGAGGCGGCATTGTCTAATCATAAAAGGAGTAAACATGTAAACTTTAGTAAACATGTAAACCTTAGTCACTTGAAGATACATGTATGGTTCCACTCATCAAGTCCTAACAATCCATGCTTCAGTCCATCAGGATCATCACGTAGCCCAGTTCAAACATATTCTTAGTATACCGGTGATGCTTATATATAGGGTTCCCTGCAGCGTTCCCACCACACCCTCGATATACATAGAATGATGCTTAAACCAGTTACATGACATCCTAATTTTCCTTAGCATAATCCCAATGAATAACATAATGTATGTGTAGAGAGTATCATCACTCCTCTACATTTCTTGAAGTCCACTTTCATTCTAAGCATTCAATCAGTTCCTTAGTTACAGAAATGATAAGTGGAGGAATGTTTCGCGTAAGATAGAATCAATGTCATGATTGGAAATACCATGAAGGCTCTAAGTAGGACAGTACTTATGTAATAGTAGATGTTAGTAATGTTTTGTTACCCTTAACAAGGTCTTACTAGAATTATGATCCTAGCACACCCTAGGGTATAGAATAGAGAACTTGTGATACTCCTGATCGTTACCTCATGGTAAGATTTGCCAGACTTCTCATGCACGGCGAATTGCAATTACGTGTGCACCCGTATTGGTAATTTACCTTGCATGGTCACCGTAGCTCCACTTACCCCAAGTTAACATCATAGTATTGTCAACACTCATCAAGCGTGGTTCGTGTAATGTCCTAATGTCCATGAGCCATTAGTATTCCAATAGTAGTATGTAATAGCATATAAACTCCAAGCATATAAACACGAATTGCTAACGATAGTTGTCTGTCCGTCATACTTTTAGGATCTCAGACATGAGATCAACGCTACGCATGATCTGTGAAGTTTCCCTTCACGTGAGTGTTCCGACCTAATGATATAATGTAGTACGCATACAATGTAAGATTCTAGTATAATGGTATCCCATGGAGAAAGACTAAGAGTAATAGTGTCTTCCTCAGGATGATCAGATAACAAGCACATATGCATAGAATCACGTATAGAGACAAGAAACAAGTATAGAGGAACATACATGTAATATCAAATGCAAGCCAGTCCTAGCATGCATTCTACATGAAGGTTCCTAGGTTATAGTCTAGGTCAAGTGAATTGTCTAATTCTCTATAACCAATGGCTCTGATACCAGTCTGTCATACCCTCGCTGATAGCGGAAACACGGGGATGCGAGCTAGACGGGATCGTCATAACACATGGTTAACAATAGAGATGCAATATAGATATGATGACAAGCGTGTCATGACGACACCAGAACAAAAATGGAGACTTGTGTCGTTTTCAGTCAATGTTCACGATAGCATAGCCATAAGCACAACATAAAATAATCACATAAGCATTGATGATAACTTGTATTGTAAATTCCCACAACCCAAGAACAAGTATACAGTGTACAAGTTAAGCAACCAAGATATTCCAAGAATCAATGTTTAACAAAAATGCTTAATCCTCCAAAAATGCATCCTAGGGTCTC
Organism: Flaveria linearis; assembly: GCA_024085815.1. NCBI lineage: Eukaryota > Viridiplantae > Streptophyta > Magnoliopsida > Asterales > Asteraceae > Flaveria > Flaveria linearis. Next base: position 26,503,103 of record CM044009.1, on the reverse strand, counting down.
CTCTAAAAGGCAGCACTCCTAGAACTTCAATTACCTTCATCACCTGAAAAGACATGCTCAAAACGGTCAACATAATTGTTGGTGAGCTTCGTAGGTTTTAAGTAATAAAAGATGTCAAGATGAAAACAGTAAGTAAGTTTAATAAGAGCTCCGCAACTACACTTATGTATAGGCGGTTTTACCAGTTGTAATTAGCTACAGCCCAACCTATTCATCAGTTCCACACGAGAATTGAAGGCTGTAAAGAAAGCTTTCCCAAAGCGTAAATAGTTTAATATGACGTAGCAAGATCCACAAAGCGCATACGTATAGATTACAACCAAGCCAATCCTTAGGTCCCATTACCGGGATTAAGGGTTGTATTAAAAGACAAGTTTCACATGACGTAGCTAGATCCACGAAGCGCATACGTATAGGTTACAACCAAACCAATCCTTAGGTCCCATTACCAGGATTAATGGTTGTAATGGATGTTCGGCAAAGAAGAACCACAAAGTAGACCCACAAAGAAGAACCACATCGCCGAGAGCATCCAAGGTCAATAGCATTCACAAGTAACATCATACAACACCTAGCATCAAGTAATAGCGCATAGTAATGTAAAGCCACCAAGTAACATACAAGGTAGCAACATAGCATAGAGTCAAGTGTCATAATAGCATCATTCAACAAGATAAGCAAGATAAGTTAACCATAGGTGTTGCAGCAGACTTCCACTAGGGAAGATGCTTGAAAATGTGTTAAGTAAGCGAGCATTCTTTTCCCCCAAGTTTGAAAATGTTTAAAAGTTATATAAGCGTAAAAAGGGGCCACAAAACTCACAGTTAAGTGGTAAGTATGTATGATGAACTCCCCAAACTTGTATGTATGATATAACTTCTAAACTTGTATGTATGAACGATCAATCACCTATTAACAGTTATATTAAGCATTAATGATATGCCTGCTGTTAATAGTATTATTTAGTTGAGTCGGGGCATATCGGTTCGGTCGTGGGTAACACTTGTATACAAACACACACAATAGATCTTATGTAGATCCGAGTACTGGAAGCGTTGCCATTGTAGATGATATTTGTGTAAAAGTGTTATTGTTTTCAGAGAAGTATTTGTTAAGTACTTGTGTTATAAATCGTTTGTTACTAATTGCAAAATGTTAAGTTGAATGGATTTTTATATAACATTAATAAGTCCAATAGTGTTAATCTTAAAGATCATCATTAGCAATGGCAACCGAATAGTGTTAATCTTAAAGATCGTCATTAGCAATGGCAACCGTGTCGATGTCACCTTAACATCAGACGACAACACACACCACACACAGGAAGACTTTACACACAATGATTCCATTTGCACGACAAGACCAGACACACGACTGGACACTTCATTCGCACGAATCAACTCTCAGTCGTGCGAATCAGCTTCATTCGCACGATTGAACCCTCATTCGTGCGACTAAGCACTCAGTCGTACCACACAGCACCTAATCGCACGACTCAACCTTCTATTCGCACGATTCAGCCTTCATTCGTACGAATAAGCTTCATTCGTACGACTGAACTCTCATTCGTACGACTGGACCTTCATTCGCGAGATACACACAGTCGCACACATTCATCCGCATTGACTCAATCGCACACACTCTCAATCGCATGCATTCATTCGCACGACACACACTTACGCATGGAATCAGTCGTACGACTCACCCCAGTCGCACCACTCAGTCGCACGATAGACTCAGACGCATGGACTCAGTCGCACGACTCACTCAGTCGCACGACTCAGTCGCCTGAAAGACCCAGTTGCCTGAACAGTAAGTTCGCGACTGCTGAAGTGCAGAGCAGCGTCCAGCTGCTCCGGGCACGAGTTTCACACATCAAGAACCTCCAGAAACACTCATCTAACATGTCTAAGTAAGAAGCATACTCAAAAGGCTACACACGCACCCCCACGACCTCTTGTGCTCGGGTTGAATCTCGAGCACCCGAAACCCTAAAAATCGCAGCTGTAAAATAAGCAAAAATGGACAACCGAGGTCGTCTACCTGCTTGAAACGTGATGTCTAAGTTGTGGTAGTAGTCTAAACGGTGAAAACACGAAGAAAACGGGGCAGTTCTAGGTGCAAGGATGAAGAAGAGCGATGAAGGAGAAGATCAGGAAGAAGAAGAAGAGAATGTGAAGGCTAAAGGCTGGTGTGGGGTATTTATACCCAGCCTAGTTTAGTAATTCGTCAAGTTTAGTCCCTGCACTTTGCCCCCGATTCCCCAAACTTGTTTCGGTTGATAACGACGTAGATACGCGCGTTATACTAATTATAAGGATGTGTTTAATGTTGTTTATATCTTGAATATGTTGTTGTTAATGATGTTTATATTATATAACATAATATAATTAGTGATGTCGGTTGTGATATTCGTGAGTGTTTTGGATGATATGATTGCAAATATTGATAACACCACTGAAACGGAAAACAAATCAAACATGATGTCCTCACGAATAATCTATGAAGATGAAAAATGAACGCTCTAAGGATAGTTAACGTAATTTAACGTTAAATGACAGACCTTGAGGTGACGGATGTCACATATATTTTGTTTTTGTAAAACTTCACCGTTAAGATAGGAGTAATTTCCTTTCTTAATGGTGAGTTACCTCATCTTATTTCTATGAATCCTCAACAATTAGTTGGGATTGAACTTTTGATTTGGTAAGTTAGGGGTCATACCTTGGGAATACACCATCAAGTTAGGAGTGAAAACCACACCTTGATGACTATTCTCATTTCTTGATCTTCAACTTATCAAGGTTGTAATCAAGTGAAGAGAGGCATGTAGTAACTTGAAGGGTGAAACAATGTTAGTGTCTCGACCTATCAAGCCAAAGCATGATCTCTGAACTTGAAAGGAGACCCGATCGCTCTAGGTTAATTTTGATTCCGAGCTTGGACCATTTAAATTCTTAAATCGATTTCTTTCCCTTTAACCTCCTGTTTTGACCTGATCTAGCTATAGGGAACCATTTATTCCTTACTTATCAACTTTCATTTTGAGATATCATCAACATATGATTGAGTGATGGTAGCTTTCTTAAGTAATTTTTCTGCTAAATAAAAACATTATCAACTTGTGATTATGTCCTTCTAGACATACGAATGTTCTCGACTGTACTTATGGGTTTGATGAATTACGTATGCGATCTGCATTTGGAAATTTGTTACCTTGCAAAACATGGTTACAAATACCTTTCTTATTGTTTGTATCACTTCTTGAATCGCTTTTGAATCCGTAACATTGGAAATATTTAAAACTCTATCTTGATTTCGAACAGCAAGACTCGTTATTATCCTCATTGCAATGTGGATATAATGGTTCATAAAATTTCGTAATTTGTAGTCATAGGTTGGCATAAAAGAAAAGACCTAACTTGGCATGTGTCCAAGTGTCTTACCTTTACATATGACAAAACCTAACCTCTGTGTTTCCGTGAATCTCCTGTTTAATTCTTCATTCATTAAATGCTTCTTATTTTAAATGTCATGATGACAATTGGTGCATTATAGACCGATTGGCTAAAATCAATTTGATTTATGTAAGATAACGGGTCGAGAAATTGACCTGTATCTGTTTCAAATAATCGTTTACTGTGGTATGTCGTTAAAACATCGATCGTCATTTTGGATGACCGATTCATTTTTCTGCTTTTAATAATGTTCCTAATCATTGTCATGAACTCATTCCAAAATTTCCGCATATCGTATTATACTCAGACCGATGGTTGGTCAAGGGAGAAATACATATTCATAAGATATGCGTTAAGATCGTTTCATTATATATAGGGACGTTTGGGATCCTTAAATCCTGACGGTTAACCTTTCTTATCATTGTTGGTCTTTTATTGATTTTTAGACATCATTTTACTACGAAATTATATTCTATAAGTTGTGGCTTATAAATATAAGGTACCACGGTAACTCGTCATCATTTTCCAACGTTTCAACTCAAAACGTCTTGTATTTCACTGGAAGAGTTCAAGTTGGCATATATTATGTCAAGAACCTTGTAAGATTCCATAGAGTAAAGAGTTTCATCTCTAATTAAACGTCAACCACTGTTCGTTTGTACACTTATCTTCCATTTTAACTCCTTTTGTTTATTTAAGTTCATTCTTAATTTCGGGATGAAATTCTTTTAAGTTGGGGAGACTGTGATATCTCATAATTTTTGTTAACTTAAAAGTTAACTTTGTTAAATCTTAAAAGGGTCTTTTATGTCAATTTTGAAACTTTGGGGACTTAGTATGGTTAATAATTAGTTTGGTGGTTAGCAAATTAATATAATGGATAATAATAACATTATAAGTTCTATAATGTTTATTTAATTTTATCAAACATAAAGTGTTAATAATTCTAGAAATAATTATAATAATAATAATAATAATAATAATAATAATAATAATAATAATAATAATAATAATAATAATAATAATAATAATAATATATATTATTACTATTATCAATAGTAATACTAATAATAATAATGTTAATGTTAATAATAACATTAATAATAATGGTAATATAGGTTTTAATATATTAAAGCTTATAATTAATAACTTTTTACATAAAATAATAACTTTTCAAACTTCAAGGACCAAACTGTAAATTATTTAAAACTAAATCAGAACTTTAAAACTCAAAAGACAACTTCTAAAACCGCAGGGACCATAAGTGTACAATTATTCAAAACACACCCCCCCCCGTTTCCTTTCACGTTTTCCGACCGCAATTCCGGCCGCCGGCCGCGGCTCTGGCGAAGCCAAAAACCGGCTTTAAGTCGCGGTTTCAACTCCAGAACGCACCAAATTCAATCGGGGGATTAATACGAACCTTTGCATGGTCATTAATTGCGTTTTAATCGTGGTTTTGATGGTTAAAACTTGTAACCGAAAGAAACTTGAATTCTCGAAGCGGTTATGCATCAAAAACCCAAAATTAAACAGATTAATCGAACAGAAACGTTCGCATAACCAATGCGAAGATGAATATGTGGTTTTATTCGAGTTAAGTAAGCAATAATTTCTCTGATCATAACCGAAGCAAACGAATTGAAGATGGAACATATTCGGCACTTTAACCCTCAAATCGTAGCTAATTAATAGAGGGCAAATGAGGATTTCGACCCCTTTCAACTCTCTGCAACAAAAATTTCTCTAAAATCATCGCACAAACATCGAATTCGTAGCTTTGTTCTTGCAAAGTGAACCGAACCTAAGTCGAAGCATAAATATTTCAATTCGATCATAATCGGGTAAGTTAAGATCATGGATATGTTCGTTTAAGCATGGGGAGCAAAAGCCCCATAGTTAATTTGATTAATAGAATCGAATTGATCTTCGATTTGGGATTTCACGATTCTAGGGTTCATATGTAATTAGGGAAACCTTGAATCTATGTTTATAATAATTTGAAACGGAGATAAACCGCGGCTGTAAGCCTTGGTCTACCGGTTCCCCACTCACATCCAAACCTTGAGGACCCGGGTTCGAACCCGGGCTCCCTCATTATTACTATTTTTTTAACTATAGTTTTAAACCTTTAAAATTTCATAAAAATTCATAAAAAATTCTTAAAAATTATAAAAAACAGTTTTACAAATTTTTCTTTATTTAGAAGTTAATAAAATTTTTCTGAAAAAAAAAATTATTTCTTTTAATATCCTCTAAAATTTTTATTTTAATTAAAACAAAGAATATAATTAGTTAAATATTTTATTAAAAAGACTTTAAATATTGCTTATCTTATAAAAAAAATTACATGATCAATCATACAATTGAATTCTTTTCTGGTTTTAGTTTATTTTAATAAATCATAAACATTGATCTAAATGCTATTCTTTTAAAAGTTTAATTATTTTTCTCTATGTTCATTTAACTTTTATATACTCAAATGAGTTCTTTTAAAATAATTAAATAATTATTTATATAACATTGAACTTGAAACAATAGTTTAAGAATTGTTAAATTATTAATGGAGACAATATTAACGTTATCCTTTAAAAAATTACTTTTGTTGTGAAAATTATATATCTTATAATTTCACAAAATTATTTACGAATATTATTTCTTATAACAATATACCATAACAAATGGTTTAGATTAATATTATTGATATTAATCTATATATTATTCTAATAATTTGTAAATAATTATAAAGATTTATTTATACATTAAATCATAGCAATATTTATACTTAAAGATATTTCTAAAATATTTACATATATAATTCTTCTAATGGATTAAGAATGTAAATAATTGTTTTGTAAATTACTATTTATCAAAAACCCCATAATCCTATAGAAACCCTAATACGTATTTGAACGTTAAACTTATTATTAACCTTAAACTTGTAATACATTTTTAGGTGCCTTGAAATGAATATTTTGGATTATCTTTTGGATCTTACTTTAATCTTTTATATCATCTTGTAATGCCTATATCAATGTGAGTTCTCCATACTCCTTTTTCTTATTTTCATACTTTGGGGTGAAACATGTTAACTTATATTATTGCACTTGTAAACCTGCTTGAGACTTGTAAACTTTATGGCAATTCATCATGTAAAGTTGTGGTTAGTTGAACTTTTGTGGTTACCATGTTATGGTGTTATATGTACAATCATTAATGTAGATACATGTGTACCTAGTTTCTGATCTTAATGTAATATGTCTGTATTGTCATACACGTATGTAATCGCTGGGTACTTAATGAAATGCAAACGTTTGGATGTGCTTATAATGTTTAATATTTCATTAATGAGGTGTTTAACGCATATTGAATTAACTATATAGGTTTGTGATTGTTTGAATTAATCTTGGTAATGTAATGTTTAAGAAATGTATTCAAACTTAGTTATGTGAAGTTCTCATGCGAATTGCCCATGCGAATGGACCATACGCATGAACAACTTCATGCGAATGTCTCAGTTGCGCGACTGAACGAGGAGACTGGGTCAGTCGTGTGATTGTAACATAAGATTGGCTCAGTCGCACGACTGAACACTCAGTCGTACGAATGGATCAACCGCATGGCTCAATCGCATGACTGAACCATACAAATGGTTCAGTCGCCCGAATGAGAAACACTAACCTATAAATACCACTTAATTCGTGGAAAAACGCAACACTTCGAGATTTATCAACCCTAGCAGTTCCTGTTCGTCCAGAGAGTCTCTTCCAACTTCATAAAACGTTTCTGATCGATTCTAATCAATTCTTAACGTATTCCATTGTTAGTTTTGATCGGATTAACGTTCTCCCTGATTGGAACGCCAATCAAATAGGATTCCGCACTATTTGATCTGGTTTCATGTTTCAATCAGTTAGTACTCCGTCGTACACGGTCCTAACAAGTGGTATCAGAGCCTTGGCTCTTGATTCTTCGTGGATTCAATCGTTTTTGTGAAAAAGTCAACGTTTTTAAGCGAAAAGATCCATTCTTTCTGCTCAAAATCAAGTTTTTGCGTGTGCATGTTCTGAAAATTGAGTCTTTTCCGAGTTGCCGCCGTCTAGGGTGTAAAAAATTGCGTTTTTAGGTCAAAGTGTGTGAAAAATTTCAATTTAGTAGTCTCAGTCGCGCGATTAACTCAATCGCACGACTGAACTCCATTCGCCAGTCCAATCGTACGACTGAATTCAATCGCACGATTGACTCAGTCGGTCTGTCCATTCGCACAACAGCCCTAATCGCCTGCCCAGTCGTACGACTAAGCTCAATCGCACGATTGTGTTTCAGTCATCCCCCAGTCATCCATCCCAGTCGCATAAACAGTCTGTTTGTCAAGTCTTATTCTAATTCATCATGGACTCAGAGAACTTTGCATTCTCAGCTGGTAAAGATTCAAGGATACAGAACCTACTGCTACTGGAAAATAAGATTGGAAACCATAATAAGCCACCTAAGATGTTATCGATTGATGAGTTTCCTCAATGGAAGCAAAGGTTTGAGATTCATCTCAATGGAGTGGACACTAATCTCTGGAATGCTATTGAGACTGGTTATAATATGCCAGTTGGAGCTGATGGTATACCCCTAACATTGAGTGGATTGACAGATGCATAAAAGATTGCTTACAATGCAGAAAAGAAAGCATATGCCATGTTAACACAGTCTATTCCTAAAGAAATCTTCCATCAGAGCACAAGCAAAGTAAAAAGTTCTGGAAGGCTCTTGAGAAAAGATTTGAAGGGAGCACAACTCTTAAGTCCTTAAAGGCCAAAGCACTAAAGAAAGAGTTTGATAATTTTTCTGCCATCGGGAATGAGAGTTTGGACGATCTCATTGACCGCTTCTATCATCTGATGAGTGAACTTCGCACTCATGGTGTTCAAACGTCTAAGGAAGAAAAAGTGTCAAGTTTGGCTGACAGGCTTCCAGAGAAGTGGGATTCGTTTATTTCCACCTTAAGATACAACTCAGTACTTGAGACCTTGGATATAAATGATTTCATCCTGAAACTGAGAGAAGAAGAAGTGAGACACAAGTACAAGGCTAAGAAGGGTTCATATGCTCAGGATCCGACTCTCTACAATATGACTCCTACTCCAACTGCAAAATCTTCAAATGCTCCTCTGCAGACTGCTTTTGTTTCTGATACATCTGCAACTGGTCAAAGCTCATCGTCTGGTGGTGAGTCAACTGTCTCATCAGGGGTTCAACACAGTGTTACTGAAACTCAATCGACAAAGTTAGTGACAGAAAACTTGGGAAAAGTAACTGTGGAAGTGGCTAAAGAACACATGGATCTACTTGCTGCTGTTGTTCATTCCTATGATGGCTTGGTAGTAGGAAAGATAGGTAACTGCCACTTGGCTGATGAAGACTATGAGCAGGTGGATGAGAATGAGTTGGAGAGAATGGATATAATGTGGGCTCTCGCTAGTGCTGCGTGACGAGCTAAGAAGTTTGTGAAGAAGACTGGTCAGAATCCGGTGGCTACCAAAGATACTACTTTTGGCTTCGACAAGTCTAAAGTCACCTGTTTCAATTATGGTGAAAAAGGACACTTCAAGCAGGAATGTGTCAAACCAAAGAAGACTGGAAATGGGAACCCGTTTTCGTCCTTCACAAAACAAGATAAAGAGAAAAATCCAGCGTCAACAAGCAGTGATTCAAAAGCAATGGTGGCTCAAGGTGATGAAGGACAGGACTGGTCCTTCCGATTTTTATCTGATGGTGAAGCCAACATTGCATCTGTTGAAGGTCTGAATGAAGATTCAGCGAGTGAGGGGGAGAACTCAGCTAAACCTGACACTGCTGACTTGGATGCAGACATAGCTGCTGTTGATCAACTTGTGGAAAATGAACTGAATACTAAATCTGAAGCACAATCTGAACCTTAAAAGGCATTCATGGCTGGAACGTCTACATCTGCACAGGTAGAATCCAAGGATGATTTGTTTATTAAACATGCTTGTGTTGATTGATAAGTTTAGGGAAAGCATTGATCTGAAATTTGCTAGGTTATTAGATCACAATGATAACTTAGTAAATGACTTAAAATTGTGCACAGAGGCAAACAGAGTTTTAAAACAAAATGAAAGTAGCTAAAAGAAAAGATTGATGCATTAAAGAAACAGTTAAAAGAAACTGAGGTTGTTGTGTTTAACCAAGAAAATGATATAAAGTTTTATTTAAAGCCAATTGAAGAAACTAAAAAGGACAGAGCAGTTTTGCAAGTTGAAAACAAGTCTTTGAAACAAAAACTCCACAATCTAGCTAGTTCTTCACATATTTTGAAAAACTTGGTTAAGGAACGCAACAACGGGGAAAGTGGGATACAAAGTTGTGCCTCCACCACATGAGATCCTTTTAAACACCAAACAACGTCCAATTAATAATAATCCAATAAAGGATCATGTGGTGACAACTCCACTGGTCAGCGATCCGGACACAGCAATTAAATCTGCTTCTCCGGCTACTGATCAGAAAGCATCTACATCAGGCACAACTGGTAAAATTATAACTGAAAACAGGGTGGAAGAGAATGTTCAAGCATCTCTCGGGTTGGGTTCAAAATCTGCTACAACACAACCTAAGATTTCCAAGACCACCCAAACTAAATTGGTTAAGCAAGATAACTACCATCTTCTAAGACAAAACACCCATAATGTTAAACAAGTAAAATTTGTCAAGGAAGGTGAAAATCCTAGAAGTGACCAATAAAAAAGTGCCTGAAGTTTACTCACCGCCCCACAAGAGATCTCCTAGTCCTGTTGAAAGGAGGTCATGCTAGACTTGTGGCCAACGCGGTCACATCTCTTCAAATTGTCCACGCTATCAGACACCCAAAATTAAAATTGAACTAGACAACGAAGTAAAACAAGTTTCAAAACAAAGATCTAAGACACCCATTAGGTCAAAAACACCTATTCAGTCTAAAACACCTTCTAGGTCGTTTACATCTCCTACATGCCAAAGACAACACAGACAAGTCACTGGCAAGTCTATGATGCCTGAGGTAAAACCTGTTCTTGAAACGAAACCAAAGGTTCAAACTGTAAATCAGTCATCGGTTTACCACAAACAATCCTTTCACGGGATTGGTTTGTGGAAAGTCAAATCGACTGATGTGTCTGAAAGCAAGGATAAGTTGAAAGTTGAGGTACCACCCACTGATAAAGGACAGTGGGTCGATTTCATGATATGTGATGCCTCAGGGAAACCCAAGCCAGTCAAGGCTTGGGTCCCCCTCCTTAACTAATAAATATCTATTATGTGCAGGTTGTCCGCTATAGTGCTTCTACCAATACATGGATAGTAGACTGTGGAGCTTCCAGGCACATGACGGGAAATCAGTCCCTCCTTTACAATGTCAAACAAATTAAAGGGGACATGTTTATTTTGCTGGAAACAAAGGAGGATACATTACTGCTCAGGGAGAAGTAGGTAATGCAAGGTAAGATTTGATAAAGTTAATTTTGTTCAGTAATTAGAAAACAATCTTCTTTCAGTGTCTCAGATATGTGACAAGGGCTTCAAAGTTATGTTTGATAATCGGAAATGTTACATTCTGAAGAAAGAGATGGAAATTCCAGAGGAACAGGTATTAATGTCAGCATCTAATATAATGACTTGTATGTTCTAGATATGTCTAATGCTTCTACTAGTGCTTAACTATTCAATGTTTCTTGTCTAAAGCTACAGAGAAGGACTCCATTTCATGGCACAGGAGAATGGGACACATTAATCATAGGAAGATGAATCATCTGATTCATAATAACTTAGTTGATGGAGTTCCTGTAAAGAACTTCAAACTTCCTGATTTTTATGTCTCATACAAGAAGGGAAAGCAGACCAGGAAATCTCACAAGACCAAACAAGTCAATTCTATTGAGATGCCCCTGCAGCTATTACACATGGATCTATCGGTCCAGTCAGCACGAAGAGTATCGCCGGAGACTGGTACTGCTTTGTAGTCACAGATGACTACTCACGGTTCTCCTGGGTGATGTTTCTGAAAGCAAAGTCAGAAACCTTTGAGTCATTCAAGGTGCTCGTGACAACACTGGAGTCTCTCTACAAGCTGAAGGTTAGGAAGATTCATTCAGACAATGGAACAGAGTTCAAGAATCAGTGGATGGATGCTTTCTGCAAAGAAAAGGGAATTGTTCATCAATTCACCTCTGCATACACACCACAGATGAATGGAGTTACTGAGTGAAAGAACAGGAGCTTGATCGAGACCACCAGGACTATGTTGGCAGATTCAAAGCTACCAGTACAGTTCTGGAACGAAGCTGTTGCCAACGCATGCTACACACTCAATCGTGTGTCAGTAGTGAAGAGGCATGGAAAGACTTGCTATGAGTTGCTATAGAAGCGTAAACCCAACCTGGAGTATCTGGAACCATTCGGTGCTCCTTGTACGCTTCTGAAGAAAACTCAAGAGGGCAAGTTCAATGAAAAGGCAGATCAGGGGATCTTTCTAGGATACAGCATACCAGACAAACGAGTTTACAACAACTCTACTGGTCAGGTAGAAGTATGGTGCAATGTTGACGTTCAACGATTCACCATCCCCCCTGCTGGAAAAGGTCCATCGTCATTCTTTGACTACGATGGCTTTTTTCAAATCATTCAATCTTCCTCAGATAGATTCGGATGAAGATATTGCTACTCAGATGATGCACGATGTTCTAAACACACCGAATCTAGATACTGGCAATACAACACCTGCGAGTGGCTCATCGGGATCTTCACCAACTGATCAGGACGAGAGTGAAGACTCATCAGATGATGAGGAAGCAGCTGAGATAGGCCTTGCACCAAACGTTGATCAAGTAGGAAGCTCATCAGCTGCTGAACATGCATCTGGAAATACGGATACTGAACCTCCAGTCACAAATCTAGATACTGAAGTTGTCATCCCTACTACACCTGTGACTAGGATCAGAACAATCATCCGCCAGACGCTATCATTGGAGATCTACACTCCGGCGTGCAGACGAGAAATCAGTTATATTCTGTTGATTATGCTGCAATCATGTAAAAGGGCTACGTGAATAATGGGGCTTTCAGATGCTTTGTCTCTCATGTCGAACCCAAACACGTAAGCGATGCCCTGAAGGATGAGGCCTGTGTCAACGCTATGCAAGAGGAGCTACTACAGTTCAAGAAGCTTGGAGTGTGGACACTCATTGACCGCCTAAAGGCGTAAAGGTTATTGGCACCAAATGGGTGCTACGCTGCAAGAAGGATGACCAAGGTGTCGTTATCAGAAACAAGGCACGGTTGGTTGTTCAAGGCTTCAGACAAGTCGAGGGAGTCGACTATAATGAAGTCTTTGCACCAGTAGCTAGAATGGAAGCTATCCACATCTTTCTAGCCTACGCCTCTTACATGAAGATCAAAGTCTATCAACTAGATGTAAAGAGTGCATTCTTGCACGGGGAAATCCGTGAAGAGGTCTACGTCAGTCAACCCGAGGGATTCGAAGATCCTTATCATCGGGACAGAGTCTACAAGTTATACAAGGCTCTGTATGGGCTACATCAGGCTCCTCGAGCCTGGTATGAAAAGCTCTCCACTCACCTGCTGAAGCACGGGTTTCGCAGCGGTGTGATTGACTGCACGTTGTTTATTAAAGAAAGAGACGGAGATTTACTGATGGTGCAAATTTATGTGGATGACATAATCTTCGGTTCGCGAAACGAATATCTATGTAAAGAATTCGAATCTGTGATGAAGGCAGAATTTGAAATGAGCGCCATGGGAGAAATGAAGTTCTTCCTAGTACTACAGGTGGACTAGACACCTACCGGTATTTTTCTGCATCAGACTAAGTATGTCAGAGACATTCTTAGTCGCTTTGATATGGAAAATGTCACTGCTGCCGGTACCCCACTCGCCACAAATCATGATGTGGCTCCTGATGAGAATGGGGATTTGGTGGATGCCACTATGTATCGTGGGATGATCGGATCTATTATGTATCTCACTGCCTCCCGTCCAGATATCATGTACGCCACATGTTTATGCTCCAGATATCAAGCAAAACCGAAAGTAAATCATCTGATCGGGGTGAAAAGAATCTTCCGTTATCTGAAGGGTACACCAACTGGGGTTGTGGTATCCTCATGACGATGACTTTGAGCTCACTGCGTATAGTGATTCAGACTATGGTGGCTGCAAAATGAACTTCAAGTCTACATCAGCAGGGTGTCAGTTTTTTGGAAGGCGTTTAGTCACGTGGCAATGCAAGAAGCAGACCTCGGTTGCCTTATCAACCTGTGAAGCTGAATACGTTGCTGCTGCAAGCTGCTGCTCTCAGATTATCTGGATCCAACAGCAAATGCAGGACTACGGTTTGCAATTCTCTAACACCCCTATCTATGTTGATAACTCTGCTGCCATAGCTGTAACTAAAAATCCGGTTCAACACCCTAAAACTAAGCACATCGGCATAAAGTATCATTTCATACCCGACTGCTATGAAAAACAATTAATTGATGTGGTAAAGATAAGCACGGATTTTCAACGCGCTGATCTCTACACTAAACCGTTTGATAAACCCAGATTTTTCTACCTGTTAGAGGTCAACGGCGTGAAAAAGAAAAGTGACATTATCTCTAACGACACAGAAGCATAGTCCGACACTAATTCTGTCTTTCTTTTAAAAATCCAAAAAGATTTTCTGTTTTAGATGTTTAGGGGGAGATTAGGTTACTTTCAGTATTTAGTTACTAAAAAAAAAGGGGGAAGGGCAGGTAAGCTAAAAGGCAAAAACAACAAAGATAAGACTGTGATTCTACACAAATGGAAAGTGATAGTACACAGGCGTCCAGCTACTTGGAACACCAAAAAGATTTTACATTTTTTTAGAATTTAAGTTTCATTAAATCACAGAAAATTGTTAGTCAGAGGATTCTAAGTCTAACAAGATTGGGAAAATGATAGTACGCTTGTGTGTTACTGTAATTACACGGAGAAAAATGATATAGGGAGGTGCTAGTTCACTATACGATGTGTCGGTAGATTCAACACAATAGACGAGTAGACGTCATTGGTGAACTCAATCTAAACTAAATGGTTCAACCGACTGTGGGATCCCATCTTATCACTGGTTAACACAATCAGTTATTTCCAATAAGGGATAACGAGCAAATAAACGCCACCAAAGGTGTGCGAATGACCACAAAAAGAGCAAAGCATGAAAAAATGAATACAAGCGCAATCAAGCTGATAACTTATGTTGTTGGTGCGTTATGTGAAAAAGAAAATAAGATATGCTCTAACAAGGAGATAGGTTGTGTGCCTCTCTGCTGTGCGATGGCACTGACCTGAGGATAAGCATAACCTACATATTCTAGAATTCATTGTTGTTTGCCGCCTCTCTGCTGTGCGATGGCACTGACCTGAGGCTTGGCTTCTCTTTGAAAGTTCTAAGAATAGTCTCTTCTTGTCAAAATACCTGTAGACCGCTCAAAAGTCTCCTGAGGAATGTTGATTACCATATAAGCGTGGGATCCACAAATGTTGGTTGAAATAATATAACTTAATTCATCACCAATGTGTGTCAAAAGTCTGTGTATGGATTTAAGTGGACAAGAATACTGACAATCGTCGTGGATGCATCGACTGATGTTGATAATCAACGTGCGTTACGTATCATATCAAGCATGATTCCAGTTAGAACTTAGAAGTCTCAGATGAATGAAAAACTGTGATATGTAAATATGTTAGTTTCCTTTTTGATAAATATAAAAGGTTCCAAGTAATGGAGTTTATGCCTGTCTGATTCCATAAGAATCTGTCTTGGAAATGATGTTAATGCTAAGAGGCTTATCTACCCAACCCTAACAAAATCAAAAAAACATTTTCGTTTTGTTATTTAGTTTAGTATTGTATTTTATGTGTTAAGTGTGTCAGTGTCGGACCGTGCTATGCTACTCATTGCAGAAAATGTCACAAAATGAACTTAACGTTTAATCTATAATAAATTGTTTCTGAAAAAGGTAAAAGGATCATGTCTGAGATGATCAGGTGGATAAATGGATCATGTCTGAGATGATCAGGTGGATAAATGGATCATGTCTGAGATGATCAGGTGGATAAATGGATCAAATCTGAGGTGATCAAACGGGTTGTTTATTAAAATGGTCATGTCTGAGATGATCAAATTAATTATAATGTTTATCTATTGATTAATCGAACTAAGTGTCATATGGTAAAATGGTCAATATGTCACAAGTATGGCCCATTCGCACGACTGGTACTGAACCATAACTATGGACCAGTCGTACGATTGGAGCATACGAATGAGTAAAATCGTACGATTGGACCATGCGAATGAGTCCAATCGCACGATTGGAGGTGACCGACTGTGTCAAACGTCTGAATGATCTCAATCGTACGATTGGAGATAAACGATTGGGTGAATCGTACGACTGAAGCTCAGTCGCATGACTCACTCATGCGACTAGGCTCAGTCGCACGACTGACTTATGCGACAGGGCTCAGTCGCACGACTGGGAGTTGCCCTAGTATAAATACAGGTGAATCGGCCATCAGTCGCTTCATTCACCCAAATCACCCTTCACTCGTACGATACGTCGAATCTCTGCCAAATTTTCTAATATCCCTATTTACCTGAAATTACTGCTCTCTAACGTTGGATATCGGTTATACAGGTAATAATCAAGGTTCATCATCGTTTAAACCGGAACAGACATCAAGAATCACTCACATTTTGACCTAACAGTAACCGAGACTTAAACTGACCAATAAACCATCTAAACTGAACTTTAAGATCAAATTAATGGTAAAATATACTCAGTCGGCCTACTCTGAGTGTAATGAGCCTAATTTCAACGTTTAACATCAAGTAATGCTCAAAACATGATTTTGATGGACACACAGTCGAATGAGCGACTGGACATCAGGATGAACTCCAATCGCACGACTGAGTGGACGATTGAGCCAATCGGCTGAACGACCTATACGAATGAGGTCAGTCGGTCGAATGAACCAATCGTATGACTCAGTCGCACGATTGAACTCAGTCGCATGATTCAATCACCCGAATGAGTTCAATCGCATGAAAGGTCAACCGACTGAACTCAGTCTTATGGCTCAATCGCATGATTGACCAGACTGAGTTCTACCAGGTTAACTAGAGCTGATTTGTGTTGTATGGGATCTAATGTCTATATGTCTTGTGTTACAGATTGATGGCTGACAGGTGGACCATCAACCCTAAGCACAACATATGTGCCAACTTAGACGCTACGACTCGGAATGGTGCCGAGTTTGCAAGGGTCATTGCTTTTCTCCAGCGCTCCAGGATCTACAGGGCGATTTCCACACCATGCACTCCCTACAGGTCTATTCAGCAGGCCTTCTGGGAGGGTTCATCGATTGACCGCTCACGGGAGCCCTACTGCATCAGAAGTTCCATCTTTGGTGTTGATATAGAGATTACTGCTGAAGACATCAGACGAGTACTTGGTCTGGGTGATGATGCAGACCACCCCACCAGACTTCACCCACTGACAGTTAGAGGGTGCTTCTTGAGGATGAAGTATGCTGGGGACATCAACTCAGGTGTACTGAATAAGAGCCACCTGTGTCCCTAGTACAAGTACTTAGCACATGTCATCCTCAAGTGCATAGCTTCGAGGAGGGGTGGGTTTGATGACCTATCAGACCAGATTCAAAATGCCTACGTGGCACTAGTTCTGAACCACCCTTTCAGCTTCTCGAATATGATATTCTCATACCTGATAGAGAATCTAGAGGCTAAGGGTAAAGATGGATTCTGCATGTACCCTAGATTTCTCCAAATGATCTTTGATGAGAAGCTGCCAACACTGCCCAAGGAGAGCCACGACGCGATGCAGTTGGAAATTATGGATGATACGACACTGGGTCGTATGAGAGTGTATAGAGGAAAGCTAATCAAACCCCCAGTAAGAGACTGATAGGGCATTTGGCAAATGCTGAGTACGTGGCGCCTGAGAGGAGAAAGTGGGGCCACGAGGAGAGTGACTCAGATGTTGAGCAAATTGCTCTTCCATCTGACGACTCTGATGATGATGGTGATACGAGCGGAGACTCAGGGCCTGCTACTTCACAGGGCCCCACTAGACAGTTCACTCATTCACCACCTACACAACCAGATGCCTCCACTGCCAGTTTTCACCATGATTTCTGTCCGCTCGATGAGGAGGAAGAAAGTGATGAAGAGCCTCTGATGAGGACTGTGGGCAGCAAGGTTATGCCACAGAGAGAGGCATGAGGGCGGTAGGTGGACGCCTAGTGGAGTCCGGGGATGCTGCTGCTGAATCAGATCCCTCATATGCCCCGGACCCGCTCAGTAGCCAAGGGGGAGCCTCTGTATCTAGAGGCAAGAGGAAGAAGACTATGCACACCCCTACGGTAAGAAAGGGAAGAGGTTGAGATTTACTTTGACATCATCCACCAGCACAGCCACCACCTCAGCCACACCCTCCACCACTACCACCACCACTGCTTCTACACCTCCAACCACCACCTCTACCACCTCACACACCAGTACCACACCTACTCCACCACCAACTTCATCTATACCACCACCAATATTCACCACCACCACAGCTACCACCACAGCCACCGAGCCAACCCATCCTCCTTCCCATCTGGATCGTCTCTACCTCCAAGTGGAGTAGAGGAACAACTGTCAGCACTAAATCGTATGGTGCTGAAGTTGTTAGCTGCAGATGAAGAGAAGACAGCTCGACTTAGACAGCTTAGGAGCAAAATGCTTCTCAAGTCCATGTTATTACTCAGCAAGCTGAGCAGATCTCCCAACTCCAGGAGCAACATGTCCAGTCAACAAAAAGGATAGAGGAGTTGGAGATGGCCAACAAGACCATAATGTGAGGCTGAAAGGGTCTAAGGAGGAGCCCCTAAAGATCCGAGAGGGAGATGGAGATGATGGAGATGATGATGACAGTGATGATGATGATAATGGTGATGATCAAGGAGATGATACTGATGCTGGTAATGATTCTGATGATGATGATGATACATCTGCTGCGGGTGCCACATCTGCGAGTGAAAGGAGGACAAAGAAACCACAAGATCGAGGTGCCTCCACATCCGCCCCGTCAGCAGAAGAGCACATGATACAAGACAAGAGTAATGTCTAGTGGTTTATTTTATTTAAAATCATGTGTAACTGAATTTTGTATCACATTAATGTATAAAATGTTTATATATTGGTTAATGTGTGTCTGTATTGATAATTTACTAATGTTTGATGTGTTACATGTCTAATTCAAGCATATCCAAATTTTCAGAGGGACGAATACGATGCTGCTCCCCTTCAACAGGTCAAGTCTCAATTAACAATGATTCTTGATCTGCAAGGGATTGTCAGGAGATCAGTGAGTTATACCCCTGAAGAAGGGAAATAATTCATGATCTTACTGACGAGCAGCTGGCTGAAATGTTCAAGCTCAATCCCGATGAAATTGTCAAAGACGCTCCAACGTTTGAGGTAACCAGTGACGATGAGCTAAATGACATTGATGAGATAGAAATCGAAGATGTAACTGCAGAGCACTATCCAGAATATGCTGATGCAGAGGGTAATGTGGTCCCCAATCACGGTGAGTCTCTGGTCAGTGAAACATTTGAGATGCTTGATAAGATGGAGCAAGAGTCCGATAAGGTTGAAGAAACAGCCCAAGCCTCAGACATAGATGTTGATATCAGAAAGGCAGAGTGGGCTGCATGTTTTGAGGAGATCAGAGCCCAACGCTCTGCTCCTAAACCGAATGTCTACACCAAGCTCTATAAAGTGAAGAAACATCACAAGGTGTCAGGCAAGATTATCACGTGGGCTCATTTTGATGATCTCAATGTGTACGTGGTAAAGAGAGAGAAAGGTATTAAGTACTTTAGATTTCCACATGATCTAAAGTCTCTACCTGGTTTTGAGCTCAACCAGCTAGCTAAATTGAAGCTGCTTTATGCTGATCCGAGAAAGATGTCTGGCTGGTTTAAGGCTGCACTGAAGAGAGAGTACCACACCAGATAGGTCAACTTCAAACCTCAACAACCTACGAGGTATATCAGACGATCTGAAGTTGATCCCATAACTGGAAAACCAAAGATAGTGCTGAAGTGGAGTCCTCCGCACACAATGTCAAGAATCCCTCTAAGGGAAATGCCACAGGACTTCACTCCACACTTTAAGTGGTGGTACTATGATTGGAGAACAGGGGAGGTGGTCATAGTTCTGAATAAAGAGGGTAAAATGGATACTATCAGGGTATTTGACCCAATGTGGCTTACCAACTTGTCGGCTGAAGATGTCTACACTCTATACAAGTGGCCACTGTTCTATGATGCACAAGATATTGTACAAGCTCTTCAATTCCTAAACGTGATAAGACTCTGCTTTGCATTTGAAATACATGCAGGAGTTACAAGAGAGGAGAAGTACAAGAAATTTGAAGAGGTTATGAAGAATGTAAGACAATAGATGAATCTAGGTCCAAGGGGGAGTTTGTAGATACATGTGTACCTAGTTTCTGATCTTAATGTAATATGTCTGTATTGTCTTACACGTATGTAATCGATGGGTACTTAATGAAATGCAAATATTTGGATGTGCTTATAATGTTTAATATTTCCTTAATGAGGTGTTTAACGCATATTGAATTAACTATATAGGTTTGTGATTGTTTGAATTAATCTTGGTAATGTAATGTTTAAGAAATGTATTCAAACTTAGTTATGTGAAGTTCTCATGCGAATGGCCCATGCGAATGGACTATACGCATGAACAACTTCATGCGAATGTCTCAGTCGCACGACTGAACCAGGAGACTGGGTCAGTCGTGTGATTGTAACATAAGATTGACTCAGTCGCACGACTAAACACTCAGTCGTACGAATGGATCAACCGCATGGCTCAATCGCACGACTGAACCATACGAATGGTTCAGTCGCCCGAATGAGAAACACTAACCTATAAATACCACTTAATTCGTGGAAAAAACAACACTTCGAGATTTATCAAACTAGCAGTTCCTGTTCGTCCAGAGAGTCTCTTCCAACTTCATAGAACGTTTCTGATCGATTCTAATCAATTCTTAACATATTCTCATCGTTAGTTTTGATCGGATTAATGTTCTCCCTGATTGGATCGCCAATCAAATAGGATTCCGCACTATTTGATCTGGTTTTACGTTTGAATCAGTTAGTACTCCGTCGTACATGGTCCTAACAATTAACTATTGCTAGCCTACCGAAGTCATAGATCTATGGGCCAGACAAGCCTACTTGGTTGATCCAAGTACACTTAGCTAATCGTATAATCTTGTAAACGTTTGAGACTTGTAAAACTTTGTCAAGGTTTGATTGTTGCATTGTTCATAACAACCCTAATCACTTTATTCACTAAGTTATGACTTGAATTGCCATCTTTTATATATTCTATGTATTGAAAACTATGGAATGCTCACCAACATTTTTATGTTGACCTTTTATTTTTAACATGTTTTAGGAATAACCCAAGTATGCGTTCTACTCTTTGAAGCTTATCTCACTTAGACTGGACTTAGAGAAATAAACAATGATCTTGTTACTTTCAACCTTATATTCATGATGTATCTTTGTTTGAGCCTACAATTGAATCTTGATTAATATATTTGGAATTAATAATAACGTTATGTGGCTATGAACAATCGTAACCCTCACATCTCGACGTTTCCGCTGTCAAGGTTGGGGTGTGACAATCAGTACTATCCTCCGTCTCTTGCCCTTCTTGCCGTAGGACTGGGCCATTCTCTTCAGCCTCGACCCCCTGGCAAGCTGGGCTCCCCCTGGACTAGTTGGATAGGGAGGTGTGTAAGTGGGATCTACAATCTCAGCACCTTCACCCCCAGCCTGGCGTCCCCCAACCGCCTCTTTGCCCTTTTCGGTAGCCACTACTCGGCTACCGACAGTCCTTGTGAGGGGCTCGTCATCTGACTCATCCTCCTCATCGTCAATCAAGAAGTCTTGGTGGATGGCAGCTTGCCCCGATCCACCGGGAGCAGAGGTACTACTATAGGGAGGTGGTGGAGATATGGTAGATGTGTCAGTGGCCGTGATTGAGTAGGGCCTGCATCTCCACCACCTTGACCATCATCATGGTCATCGTCGTCATCATCCTCGTCAGCAGGAGCCACAATCGGCTCAACGTCAGAATCACTATCGTCGTGACGCCACTTCTTACGAGCTGCGCCACGTATCCCTCATTGGCCAGATGGCCAAATAGTCTCCCCACCGGGGGCTTCACCTTCTTTCCCCGGTAGACCTTCATTCTGCCCAAGGTGGTATCATCCATCACCTCTAGGGTCACTGCATCGTCCTCCTCCTTAGGCAACATAGGAAGCTTCTTGTAGATAATCATCTGCAAGAATCTTGGGTATATGCAGAAGCCTTCCTTGCCTTTGGCCTCAATGTTCTCCGTCAGGTAGGAGAAGAACATACGTGAAAAACTGAATGGGTGGTTCAGCACCAGCGCAACGTATGTATTCTGGATTTGATCTGACAGCTCATTAAATCCTCCTCTCCTGGAGGCTATGCATTTCAGGATCACATGTGCTAGATACTTGAATTGAGGGCACATGTTGCTCTTGTTTAGCACGTCGGCATTGATGTCGCCGGCGTACTTGATCCTGAGAAAGCATCCATGTACCGTTAGGGGATGCAACTTGGTTAAGTGTGTTCCATCATCACCCAAGTCCAAGACTCGCCATAGGTCGTCTTCTCCAATCTGTATATCTTGACCGAAGATAGAACTCCGGATGCGGAAAGGCTCAAAAGACCGGTCGAAAACAACATTCTCCCAGAATGCCTGCTGGATCGACCTGTAAGGAGTGCAAGGAGTGGAAATAGCCTTAAAGATCCTCGATCTTCATAGGAAGGCTATAATCCCGGTGAACTCAGCAGCATTCTGGGATGTAGTGTCTAGATGAGCGCATATGTTATACTTGGTGCTCATCGTCCATCTATCAGCTATTTTTGCTGCAATACAAGAAACCAACACATTAGTTCCATGCATAAGTGATAAACAATTTACTTGGAACAGATTTAGACAAACTGGTTCAATCGTGCGATTGAACCATACGACTGAGTTCAGTCATACGATTGAGCCTGCGACTGAACTAACCCATCATAGATTGAATCATCATAGGATTGAACAACGACAACTAACTAACAACTAACCCATCAACTAACCAGCAACTAACCCATCATACGTCTGGCTCAAAAATCCATCAACTAACCTGCAACTAACCCATCATAGGATTGAACAACGGCAGCTAGAAGATCCATATGTTCTTTAGCAACTTCCACAGTGATGTTTCTGAGATTCTCGGTCTTTAACTTGGTATTATTTTCCTCAGGAACAATATATTGGGTGCTAGTTGACCCTGACGTTTCGGTTCCTAATGAGTTGCTATGGGAAGGTGCAGAAGAGTTAGACACAAACGTCGTTTGAAGCGGTGCGCCTGATGTAGAAGGGGTTGGAACTGAGTTGTAGAGTGCAGGATTTTGAGCATAGGATCCTTTCCTTGACTTGTATTTCTGATGCATCTCTTCCTCCCTCAACTTCATAATGAAATCATTTATGTCTAAAGTGGCAAGAATGTCATTTTGCCTTAAAATAGACATAAATGGATCCCATTTGTCTGGCAGACCATCAGCAAAGCTAGAGACTTTATCTTCCATGGATGTGGTCACGCCATGAGTGTGCAACTCACTCATCAGATGATAGAATCTGTCGATGATATCATCCAAACTCTCTTTTCCAATTGGTGAGAAATTATCGAATTCCTTTTTAAAAGCTTTTGCCTTCAGTGCTTTCAGAGTTGCATTGCCTTCGTATCTCTTTTCTAAGGCTTCCCATAACTTCTTAGACTGCTTATTCTTGGAAAACTAATAAAATATATCTTTAGGTATTGACTGAGTCAACAAGGCATATGCTTTCTTTTCAGCATTATGCATAGTCTTCTGGGATTCACTCATTCCTACCAAAGTAAGCTTTACCCCATTAGCACTAACTGGTACCATGTAACCAGTCTCAATAGACGTCCACAGATTAGGATCAAATCTATTTAGATAGATTTCAAACCACTGTTTCCACTATGGGTATTCATCCAACGTTAATAGCTTCGGCGGTTTGCTGTGGTTCCCGATCTCACTTTCCAGAAGTAGAAGATTCTGGATGCGTGAGTCCTTTCCAGCAGTAAACGCAGAAAACTGATCTTCCATTTCTTGAAACTTGGTGAACTAACTTGGTGAACTAAGAACAGGACAGATTAACTTATGCGATTGGACAAGTCGACTGGTTCAACCATGCGATTGAAGGATGCGAATGGCTTCAATCGTGCGATTGGATTCAGTCATGCAAATGAACAAGACGAATGAGGTCAACTGTATGGAATACTTCAACCGTGTGAATGAACTGTGCGAATGAGTTCAGTCATGCGATTGAACTATGTGAATGGGATTCAGTCGTGCGATTGGGCCAATCGTGCGACTGAAGCTGCTACTGCGGGAAAATTAAATTTTTTGAACACTTGACTCAAAATTACGAAGTTTCACGAACTCTAATCTGCCGTGTGGGAAAGAGTCGAAACTTTTGACACAGAGACTCGACAAAAACAATTTTTGAAGTGAAAAAGTGTATCTTTTGACTGAAAACGTTAGTTTTGACACCAAAACCAATTGAATCCACGCAAAATCACCAGCCTATGCTCTGATACCACTTGTTAGAACCGTGTACGTACGGAGTACTAACGGATTCTGCGTGAAACAAGATCAAATAGCGTGGAATTCTATTTGATTGGCGATCCAATCAGTGAGAACGAATAACCCGATCGATCTTACGATGAAACAAACGTTAAGAATGGATTGAAATCGATTAGGAACGATCTATGAACTTGAATTTACGACTTGGGACACTCTGTACGGCTAGGGTACGAAGTATTGTGAAGTATACGATTGACTCATACGCACGACTGAAGGTTATCAGTGTTCATCCGTACGACTGAAGTATGCGATTGACTCATACGCACGACTGAAGGTTCAGTCGTGCGATTGAACCAATATTATGTCTCAATCATATGACTGATCCAATCACCTGGTTCAGTCATGCGACTGGTTCATAAGCATGGTTCATTCATGCGTATGGGCCATAAGTATGGTCCATTAGCATGAATGTCCACATGACTAAGTTAAACACATTTCTAAGTTCTTAATGACTTAGAACTAGGTAAAACAAACATCTCAATATAAATATAACATGACATAATCAATCACATATAACCATCATAATACATTTTATATATAATCAATCACTTCATTACATTTGATTACACATGTGTAAGACATGAAAGACTTTTACATTTCAGAACATAAACTAGGTGCATGAATATGTATCAACAGTTCACCTACTATCCTAGCCCAAGTAATCCATGCTTAGTTATGCCTACTGCTATTAATCAAAGTCAGAGGGCTAAAATGGATTTTTATATGCTTTACCCTTTTTTCTTAGCTTGCCTAGTACAATCATTAGCTTGCTTTGCTTAGTGCACTTCATGGTTATATTAGCTTGCTCTTGCTTAGTGCTTGCATGCAATATTACCTTGCTTTGTGCTTGTATTAGCTTGCCTTGCTTAGTCCACTTCATGGTTATATTGGCTTGCTCTGTGCTTGAATCAACTTGCCTTGCTTAGTGCATTTCATGGTTATGTTAGCTTTCTCTATGCATGTATCGGCTTGCTTTGTTTGGTGCATTGCATGATTATATTAGTTTGTTGTGTGTTTTTATTAGCTTGCCTTGCTAAAAGGCATGATTATTGTATGCTACCCAAGATGGTGTTCACTAGGTAGGTAAGCTATGTTTACAAAGTTAACTAAACAGATCGACAGAGACTTTATTTGTAACAAAATCAAAAGTTGAGATTAATATTAACTAAAGGCAAATTGGATTTAATAGTCCAAACTATTATTTATTGGCCGATAATAAACCATACTATTAATTTGCCCGGTAACACTTCGAACTTTTACTTTTATTACCAACAACATTCCCAACGATATAATTTTCAACTTTTTACTTCTAATTTAGACTCGATTGCAGTCGCAATAATGATTATGAACGAAATGAAGAAACATACAAGTTAATTAAATCTAAAATTAATACAAATTAAATATAAAATTTGAAAATTTGAAATTTTGTCATTGTGACTGTTGTTGGTAACAATAGTGAAAGTTGAAAGTGCTGCTAGTCAAATTAGTAGTATGAATTATTATCGACTAATAAGCAATAGTTTTGATTATTAAAATCTAATTTGCATTAACTAAATTGTTAGTTAGAATTAATACAGTTAATACTAGCTAATAATATATTGTATCTAATAAAAGAATGCTTTTTTTGCCACTAATCAATCTTTAATTCCACAATTTTACCACTTGTCATTCTTATGGACAACCTCAAATCATTTTCTTTTAAAAGAGTATTATAGTAATTTAAACATTTAAACTAATTTTCTTCTCTTATTAAAATTAATTTTATTAATTGTTATGTTTTATCTCTCTTATTTAGATTTTTGAAAATCAAATTATCATTTTATAAATAGATTTATTAAGCAAATTAAAAATCACGTATTTTTATTAAAATATAATAATAAAAAATTATATAATATTAAATTTTCTAAAACGCTAAACCTTTTCAAACAGAAAATATTTTAAATCGTTTGTTTACTAAAGATTATAAAAAAGTAAAATTTTCTAATAACAGTCTTATTAAACAACCAGAATAAGTACAAACTAGAGTTTTTAATAAACAAATTTTTATATAAAATAATTTTTATAAAATGTATTAAAATGAATGTTTAAAAATAAAATTATTTAGATAAGAGAGTTAAAAAATAGTATAATTGTTTTAGTTCTTGAACTATTACATATATATAATTTTAATCATATCTTATATTAAAATATCATACTGTAACCTTCCGTGTTTATTGCTAACTCTAATCCGTTTATTAGATAAGTTTCTAGACTATTTATCTATCTGACTGTCTATCTATCCATCTATATATCTATCTACAATTAAGAAAATTAAGATAAGTCGTAACACAATTGTAAGTGTTATCATACTAATTTTTATATTTCTCTCTATTATTAATTATAGTATTGAAGACTAATAATATTACTCATACCATTTTCAAACTAAAAATATATAATTTAATAAATAAAAACTTATTTTTAATTAAAAACACAGTTTTAAAAAACAAAAATTTTATAAAATACAGAATAGAATGAGTTTTTTTAAAGAAAATTCATTTTTCTTAAATAAAATATTTGAAAACCATAATTGTTTTATAAAACTGTAACGCCCCGAATTTCCCGAAACAGGCTATTTAATATAATGAGTTTTTAAGGGTTAATTTAAGAAATAAAGGGGTAAATTAGTGGGCTATGGGTAAAATTAGCCTTAATGGGCTAGGCTTGGTGGTTTAAGGGCCCTAATCAGCCTTTAAACCATGCATGATTAGATCCATTCCACCATTTCAAACCCTAGCCACTAATTTCGTAGAGAGAGAAAGTAGAGAGAGAAAGTAGAGAGAGAAAGTGGGAAGAACTCAAGATTGAGCTTGGAAGATTGAAGGATTGAAGAGTTGGGTGTTTGGAGCATCAAAACTAAGGAAATAGCAACAAAACAAGGTAAGAATCGACCCCTAAGACCTTCTGTAGATCAAACCCGATTCTAGGGTTTTGGGGTTTTGAAAAGTTCAAAGAAACACATAAAGGTCAAATTTTTACGTATAAAAACGTGTAAAAAGCTTAGATTTGGGTTCATGGAAGGTAAACCAAGGATTTGGACGTAAAAAGTTAAGATTTTGGGTTAAAAGGGCTGGTTCTTAGTTTTTATTCATCCAGCGAAACTGGGCCCCGATCCAGCGAATTTAAGTATTCATCCAGCGAAACTGTGCATTTATCCAGCGAAACTAGGAGAGTATTAGCGAAACTACAGTTTCGCTACAGCGAAACTACAGTTTCGCTAATAGCTTCGCTAAGTACTTAGGCTGACCTTAGACATTGCGAAACTAGAAAATTCCAACGAAAGTTGGGCGCTCATGCCAGCGAATCTGTCCAGCGAAACTGACAGAAGTGTTGCCCAGCGAAACTGGTAGCGAAACTGCCAGCGAAACTGGCAGCGAAACTACCAGCGAAACTGTGGGCGAAACTATGAAGAAAATGACGTTTTTGCATATTAACTTTCGTGCAGCTAGAGTATTCAGGCTATAGCTTAAGAGGCTTAGAATTTAAGCTATTGGACAAGTTCATGTGAGTTCTAGACCCCTCCTTTACCCGTTTTCAATGTTTTGGGGTGATATGCATACTAAAATACATACTTTTATAAGAACGGTTTTTAAGACCTTTTATCAAGAAAATAAAATTTTCTAAAGCAAAATGTGTCATTTAAATAGTTCAAAATAATTTTCGAGCGCGCTGACAGCCCCAGCCAGGGGCGTTGCCCCTTGGACCCCACTAGGGGCTGCCGCCCCTAGAACCCAGCTATCAGGGGCTGCCGCCCCCGAACCCCCGCTGTCCCGCGGAGGGTCAGTTATCTATTTTATCTCTCATGATTGATGAAATGTGAATGCTTAGACTAAGAGTTTGCTTCTTATTATGTGTTAAGTGTATGTGAAAACTAAAGATATAAGTGAAACTTAAAGAACTGTTATTGGGCCCATAACATGTACCTTGATAAGGTGATAAAGTAAAGCCTTGCAAGCAATTGATAAAGGAGGGCTGCATTCGTTATGCCCTCACCAGTGATAAAGTGATAAAGTATGCTCGAACAGGCAGGTCAGTAAGTCCTGAATTGGCATGACAATAATGGCCTGATCGGGTACGACAGTAAGCCCTTAATTGGCATGTCGGTAAAGTCCTAGGCGAGCCTAGGCACCGATTGTGACAGATAATTGACAGATAAAAAGAGTAATAAATAACAATAAATGATAAAGTATTGATAAAGTGATAGCCTATGTGTACTTATATTGTGATACACAATGATTATTTTCAACTGATAAAGCTAATATCTCTTACGAAAGTTATTTAGCAAAGTAAACCTAGAATTCACTCAGCGAAGCTGACTTTTGTATGCATATTAGTTGACAGGTAAGAGTAGAGCTATGGAATAGAGGCATGGGATTGAAGCTTCATGGCACTAGAAGACTGGCATCCCTGAAGAAGAAAAGCTAAACAAAGGACTCCTAAATAGTTTTGAGGATTAAAGACAATGTTTATATTTTATTTGTAATGAATTGAAATTACAGTATTTTTCGCTGCAATATATATATATATATATTATATATATATATATATATATATATATATATATTTATACATATATGAGTAAATGATTGTCTTAAACCAATGTTAAGCTGTGAATGACCAACTGTGAGGTCCCCCTGAGAAAGGTGGGCCTTACAAGTTGGTATCAGAGCCAATGTTTAAGAGATTTGGGAAAATTATTTTATAAACCTAAACTTAAACAGATAATGGGACCAAGTGTCAAGGATGCCAGTCCAAGAAGCTCCATGCCAAGAGGTAACAATTAGGTTGTAAGTATTGTTATAATGGGTAGTGCCTTCTTATTTAAGTTAGAATCGAGGTAGGGTATGATAAGGATATCTGTGATGCCTATCTGAATTTATGTGACTTATACGTGCATAGATTAGGTATAGTAGGTTCTGGTGTTAGTGTGGTTCAGGATAGGAAAGTTTAGGGCACGAGAAGTTCTGTAAGTAGTTAATCACAACTGGCCACTGTTTTTAAAAATTTACAAAACTTGTCGTGAATTGAACTTGCCTTGAAGGACCATACTAACATTCTGAATCTTATAGGAAGTAGAAATAATGGCACCAAAGAAAGCAGTTCCAACCATGGTCACCCGGAGAAGCACTAGGGAAGCCCCGACTAAGGCAAAAGAACTGCAAGTGCAACTATGAAGCCAACAAAAGGGTCAACCAGAAAGCCGGTTGACGAACCAGTTAAGGGAGGAGGTTGAGTTAGAACCGGGAGCTGAGGGGCCTACCACTGACCAAGCAAAACTGAAGGAAACAGTAAACGAAGCTATTGCCCAAGAGGTGCACCTAGTCCTGTCTGGAGTGATGCCCGCTCTGCTTGCGGAATTTGTGGAGCAGGTTAAGGGCGACAGTAAGAAGAGTACGGCTTCAGAAAAAGTTGATAAGAAAGGGCGGTAAAGACTGAGGAGTTGAGCGACGAGGGAGATCGTCTGGGTAACCATGATGGTCCTGAGGTGGAAGAGAGGGTGAAGGGGTGCAGCTACGGGGATTTTCAGAGGTGTAAGCCCCCAACATTTGATGGCACTGGTAACGCTGCCACTGCCCAGCGTTGGATCAGGGAAATGGAGGCCGTACTGAAGATCAGTGAGTGCCGTGAAAACCAAAAGGTGAAGATTGCTTCCCATTCCCTTTTGGATCCAGCACTGTGTTGGTGGGATAACATTGCTGAGTCTTACAGAGAGGAGGCTATTGAGAGGATGAAGTGGCCGGAGATGAAGAGGTTGGTGATAGAGGAGTACTGCCCGGAAAGGGAGCTTGACAAGATTGAACAAGAGTTTATGAGTCTGGAGGCTGGAAACATGACGCATCAGGAATACACCATGAACTTTAATGAAATGGCACGTCTGGTGCCTGACTTGGTGACTCCCGAATATAAGAGGATCAAGAGGTACATACAAGGTTGCCTCTGGACATTCGTAGGGACATGGTCACTGCCCGACCTGGTACCTTCAGATCGGCAGTGGACCTCAGTGGAAGGTTGTATGATCACCGCAGGCCTGTGACAGTGGGTGAGACGAGGAAAGTGTGTAATAATAATGGGAAGTGGTATGGAAGCGGTAACTACCAACCGGGAAACAAGAAAGCAAGAGTGGATGCAAAACAAGCGATTGTGAGGGGGGTCGAAGAAGTCAAGGAATGTGGGAAGTGTGGGAGGAGGCATCCCGGAGAATGCCGAATGGGCAGCCCTGGATGCTATCGTTGTGGGAAACTGGTCACATGGCGAGAGAGTGCCCGAAGGTGGACAAGTGCTTCAACTGCCACGAGTCGGGGCACCGCAGCAGTGACTGCAAGAAAGCCAAGCCGGGAGGCTCGGGAACAAGCGGGGATAATGACAAGGGGGATGATGGAAAGTCCAAGGTCAGGGCAAGGGCTTTCACCATGAACAAGAAGGAAGCAAGGAAAGACCCGGACGTAGTGTCAGGTACGTTCCTTGTCAATGATGTTTGTGCATCCATATTATTTGATAGTGGTGCCAGTAAGAGTTTTGTATCTGTATCCTTCTGTGCTACACTAGATGCCCAAACTAAGGAAATAGATGATGCCTTCGAAGTAGAAACAGCCGATGGTAAGTCCATTAGAATAGTCAGAGTGATAGAGGATTGCCACATTAAACTAGGAGGTCATTACTTTCCCGCACAATTGTTTACCATGCCCTTAGGAGGTTTTGATGTCGTATTAGGGATGGATTGGTTAGCTGCCCACGATGCCAACATAGTATGCCAACAGAAGATGATCCGATTAACGGCTCCAGATGGTAGTCCGGTTACGATCTACGGTGATAACGATTGTAAGGTTCCAAGGATCATTTCCATGATCAAGGCGGAGAAATGTATGAGGCGAGGGTGCGGAGCTTATCTAGCGTACGTCAAGGATGTTAAAGATAAAGCGAAGGAGTTGTCCGATGTACCAGTGTTGCGGGACTTTCCTGACGTATTCCCGGAGGATCTGCCCGGAGTACCACCGGACAGGGAGATAGAGTTTCAGATTGATTTACTGTCAGGAGCCCAGCCCATTGCCAGAGCACCCTACCGCCTAGCCCCGTCCGAGATGAAGGAGCTCATGTCATAACTATAAGACCTCCTTGACAAAGGATTCATTAGGCCCAACATTTCTCCCTGGGGCGCTCCTGTATTGTTTGTAAAGAAGAAGGATGGCAGCATGAGGATGTGTATAGATTATAGGGAGTTGAATAAGCTGACCATAAAGAATCGATACCCTCTACCCCGAATAGATGATCTGTTTGATCAATTGCAAGGGGCAAGCTGGTTCTCCCGAATAGATCTCTGATCCGGATATCATCAACTGAATGTGAGGGAGCAAGACATCCCGAAGACGGCCTTCCGAACGCGCTATGGCCACTATGAGTTTCTGGTTATGTCTTTCGGGCTAACCAATGCTCCTGCGGCGTTCATGGACTTAATGAATCGCGTGTGTCGCCCGATGTTGGACCGATCCGTGATAGTCTTCATTGACGATATTTTGATATATTCAAAGAACGAAGGAGACCACGCTTGTCATATCAAGGAGGTGTTAGAAACTTTACGAAGGGAGAAACTGTATGCGAAGTTCTCTAAATGTGCCTTCTGGCTACGGGAGGTACAGTTTTAGGGCACATTATAAATTCCGAGGGAGTTATGGTAGATCCAGCAAAAGTCAAGGCAGTTACGCAATGGAATCCCCAAGACGCCATCCGAAATCCGTAGTTTCTTGGGATTGGCTGGCTATTATAGAAGGTTTATCAAAGATTTCTCGAAGATAGCTTCCCCATTAACAAGGTTAACGAGGAAGAACGTGGTGTTCGACTGGGGAAAAGAACAGGAAGATGCGTTTCAGGAGTTGAAGGATAGACTAACCAAAGCTCATGTGCTAACCCTACAGGAAGGAGATGAAGACCTAACGGTATACTCCGATGCTTCTTACTGCGGGTTAGGCTGTGTGTTGATGCAAAGAGGAAAGGTTATAGCTTACGCATCCAGACAGCTAAAGGACACGGAGGTTAATTACCCGGTTCACGATTTGGAACTTGCCGCAGTGGTGTTCGCATTGAAGATATGGAGACACTATTTGTATGGAACTAAGTGCGCCATATTTACCGACCACAAAAGTCTGAAATATTTGTTTGAGCAGAAGGACCTAAATATGAGACAGAGGAGGTGGTTGGAGTTGATAAAGGATTACAACTATGAAATCCATTATCACCCGGGTAAGGCGAACGTGGTAGCCGATGCCCTGAGCCTAAAGGAAGGATATGAACCGATCCGGGTGAAGGCGTGCCAACTAATAGTGACCCCAGATGTATGAGGATGATAAGCAAAGCTCAAATGGACGCTTTAAAAGAGCAGCAAATCAATAAGGAAAGGATGGTGGGAAAAGTGGATGAATTGGTAGAGAACACCTTGGGTGTTAAGACCTTCCATGGCAGGATATGGGTTCCGAAGCATGGTGACTTGCGGGAAAAGATTATGGATGAAGCGCACAAGACCCGCTACTCATACACCCAGGCGTAAATAAGATGTACCACGACTTGAAGAAAGACTATTGGTGGCCTGGGATGAAGAGAGATGTGGTTGCATATGTAAACAAATGTCTAACGTGCCTACAAGTGAAGGCTGAGCACCAAAGACCTTATGGTTATGTTCAGTCATTAGAAGTGCCAGAATGGAAGTGGGAACATGTTACCATGGACTTCATCACTAAATTACCACGCACGACAAAAGGCCACGACGCGATATGGGTGATAGTTGATAGACTGACTAAGAATGCGCATTTCCTTCCAATCAAGGAAGCAATTAGTTCAGAAAAGCTTGCCGAACTGTTTATCCGATAAATTGTGGCGCGGCATGGTATGCCCGTATCGGTTGTTTCAGATAGATATACGCGGTTCACCTCAAAGTTTTGGAAAAAGTTCAATGAAGAAATGGGTGCGAGGTTACATGTTAGTACCGCATACCACCCGCAGACCGATGGGCAATCGGAAAGAACGATCCTGATACTACAGTTTCGCTAATAGCTTCGCTAAGTACTTAGGCTGACCTTAGACATTGCGAAACTAGAAAATTCCAACGAAAGTTGGGCGCTCATGCCAGCGAATCTGTCCAGCGAAACTAACAGAAGTGCTGCCCAGCGAAACTGGTAGCGAAACTGCCAGCGAAACTGGCAGCGAAACTACCAGCGAAACTGTGGGCGAAACTATGAAGAAAATGACGTTTTTGCATATTAACTTTCGTGTAGCTAGAGGATTCAGGCTATAGCTTAAGAGGCTTAGAATTTAAGCTATTGGACAAGTTCAGGTGAGTTCTAGACCCCTCCTTTACCCGTTTTCAATGTTTTAGGGTGATATGCATACTAAAATACATACTTTTATGAGAATGGTTTTTAAGACCTTTTATCAAGAAAATAAAATTTTCTAAAGCAAAATGTGTCATTTAAATAGTTCAAAATAATTTTCGGGCGCGCTGACGGCCCCAGCCAGAGGCGTTGCCCCTTGGACCCCACTAGGGGCTGCCGCCCCTAGAACCCCGCTATCAGGGGCTGCCGCCCCCGAACCCCCGTTGTCCCGCGGAGGGTCAGTTATCTATTTTATCTCTCATGATTGATGAAATGTGAATGCTTAGACTAAGAGTTTGCTTCTTATTATGTGTTAAGTGTATGTGTAAACTAAAGATATAAGTGAAACTTAAAGAACTGTTATTGAGCCCATAACATGTACCTTGATAAAGTGATAAAGTAAAGCCTTGCAAGCAATTGATAAAGGAGGGTTGCATTCGTTGTGCCCTCACCAGTGATAAAGTGATAAAGTATGCTCGAACAGGCAGGTCAGTAAGTCCTGAATTGGCATGACAATAATGGCCTGATCGGGTACGACAGTAAGCTCTTAATTGGCATGTCGGTAAGTCCTAGGCGAGCCTAGGCACCGATTGTGACAGAGAATTGACGGATAAAAAAGAGTAATAAATAACAATAAATGATAAAGTATTGATAAAGTGATAGCCTGTGTGTACTTATATTGTGATACACAATGATTATTTTCAACTGATAAAGGTAATATCTCTTACGAAAGTTATTTAGCAAAGTAAACCTAGAATTCACTCAGCGAAGCTGACTTTTGTATGCATATCAGTTGACAGGTAAGAGTAGAGCTATGGAATACAGGCATGGGATTGAAGCTTCATGGCACTAGAAGACTGGCATCCCTGAAGAAGAAAAGCTAAACAAAGGACTCCTAAATAGTTTTGAGGATTAAAGACAATGTTTATATTTTATTTGTAATGAATTAAAATTACAGTATTTTCCGCTGCAATATATATATATATATATATAATATATATATATATATATATATATATAGGGGAGGGATCCTAAGAAAACCACAAAGTTATGTGAAAACTAGAGAAAACTAATTAAATTGATCACATAACTTAAATTTTTTTTATCATTACTCTTATATTTGTGTGTGCACATATATAAATAAGGGTATGAGTCAAATGAAAACCGTAGCATGGTTTTACATATACGTCACATATAGGTTACGTATACGTAACCATTTTTCATTTGAAATTGTGTTACGTATATGTAAGAATCTTCATTCTCGTATTTATGTTCAACATATATGTAACAAATACTTAAATACCCTTTTAACAATTAAAATAACATAAAATTTATGAATTATATTATTGGTTTCCGTGGTTTTCTTTGGTTTTCACATAAATATTGGTTTTCTTAGGAACCATCCCCTATATATATATTTATACATATATGAGTAAATGATTGTCTTAAACCAATGTTAAGCTGTGAATGACCAACTGTGAGGTCCCCCTGAGAAAGGTGGGCCTTACAAAAACAAATATAAAAAATATATTTTTATTTATTTACTTAAATAACTATTTATACGTAATTATAATCATATTTTATATTCAAACATGGTTTGATTAATTTATAAAATTTTATTATTAATTATTTAATATTTTATTTAATCAACTAAATAATAGTTTAGATTATTAAAATTTATTTTTTTTAATTTTAACATTTTTCAAAGGGAGGCAAAATAAAATATTAAGTAAATTATAAATTTTGTCCTTTAAGTATTGTTAAATTACGGATCTTGTACTTAAACTTTGATAATTACACAGAGTGTCCTTTATTAGAAAATTTATCTCATCTTCTATCCTTTTAACTAACAGAAGTTAAAATTTTCAGTTACTTTTTTATAAATGACAGTTTTGCCCTAAATATGTAGTTTTTATTAATCACTTCTTTGTTCTTTTTTTTGCTCTTTTCCTTTTATTACTTTACTTTTTTTTCTTTCAATTTTTTATAAATATTATCTTAACTATTACTAATTAATTAAGTTTATTTTTTTTAATATAAATTTTTGTATGAATGTTTTAAATATTCGATGTAATTTATAACCCAAATATAAGTTATCTTACATACAAATAATAGTAAAATAACACAAATGTGTTTAAAATTTAGGATGGATTTTTTAGGTCCATTGTGGTAAAACATTTAGATCATTCTTTGTTTATAATTAAATTTATAAGTTATTTGAAATACATCATCTATTTTCTTATTAAATATCTAAAGAATTGATTTAAAATAAAATTAGTTTTATTAAAACATATTTTATAAATTTACATAGTCATTATTTGTATCTAAATATTGTGTAGTATATATGTCTAAAAACTTTAACTTCAAAACATTTCATCCAACGATATAAACCCAAGTTACTCTACGTTTCAATTTAAATTTAGTTCGTAAACAATTGTAATCTATGTGCTTTTCTTATGTACAGTTCGATTTGATCAACATATCGACAAAATTTTGTTTCGGAAAAAAGTGGGTCAAGTATAATACGTATTTGTTCAATGGTATATATTCGAGTTACTTTATGATTCGACATTATTTTAGTCCGGAGACAAGTTAGCTCGATTGTTAATCTATACTTACCACGTCGCGTACGATGTCGCAGCAACGTGTGATGAGTAAAAAGCTAGTTAATTAAATTTTGGTAATTATGTATTTTTATTTTTAGTTTAAAAAATATTATAATTTCTCTAAGTTTTATTGATTTTAATAGAAACGTAAATAATTAAATTGAACAAATAATAATTATAATAAATTTAAATCTATAAATAGAAGTATATTTATACAAAATAATTAAATTAATTAATAATATTTAAGATAATCTTGTAAGATTAATTGATAAGGAAAAGAAAAAAGAAAAACAAGTAATAATATTAAAGAAAGAAATAAAAGATAAAAGTATAACTTACAGATTTTGTCCTGTGAATAGTAAGGGTAAAAAAGTCATTTATTAAAAACTTAACAGAAAAAGTTAACTTCAATTAATGTAAAGAACACATAACATAAAAAACTTTTAAATAAAGGACATTCAGTGTAATTATAAGATAATATCCATAATTTTAATAATACTTAAAGCATAAAATTTGTAATTTACTCTAAAATATTTGGAACTCAAGAGGAAGAAAGAGAGAGGAATATATAAACGGAGAACACCGTTACAACCCGAATTCCCACAACGAACACTCACTCATACCATTCATTACCCACACACAATCGAGAACGATGTCGTTCGACTCTTTCACCGTTAACGGCAACGACTCCACAATCCCACCTTCCGGCGACTTCGACTTCGACTTCGACGGCAACGACTCCTACGCCACCGCCCGTGCTCCGCCCTACGCCACCGCCCAACACCACCTTCCTCCTCATGCATCCGATCCCGATCCCAACACCTTCCACGTTTCCTCTCTTCCGATCTCCAACGCCAATGCCAATGCCAATGGCAATGCCAATGGCTACAGTGCTGGAGCTGATGCTGATGGAGTTTTGTTTACATCTGATGGAAATGGACCGCTGCTTCCGCCTCCCACTGAGATGATGCGAGATGAAGGCTTTGCTCTTCGTGAATGGCGCCGGTGAGCTTCTCTCTGTTTATAGATCTTGTGTTTTTTTTGTAGATCAGCGCTCTTTTAGAGATGCTAGAAGAGAAATTTAATGATTAATTGACAGTTGACACTGGTTTATTTCATGAGGTGTTAGGATTGGATTTGGGATGTGAATTGTAAGAAAGAGTGGATCCAGGGAGAGTTCTGGAATGTGGATAATAAGCTATCATCTTAGCATGGTTTGATGTGAATAGTCTGATAATTGGTAAAACTGGATTGAATCCATTTCCGTGTGTATATAGTGTGCAATATACAATTTCAACAACACTACAGTTGTCCGATACTTTAATACTTGGAGATGGATCAACCGATCAATATTAATCAATTCAGTTTTACCAATTATCATAGTGGAATTTCTTGTCGAAAATGGACTGATGATTATTTGCATCTAGTTCTCCATGACAATGTAGGAGAGGATCTTCAATTTGTAGGTTTTTGGTTCTTAGAATGAGTGGCTTTTGTGTTTAAATGTTTTGCTGTTAGTCTTCATTTGGTCTGTTGATTTGGATTAAAGAATTAGGGATGAGATTTTGAAGGAATCCTACGGGGTTATATTGCTATAGTGAGGATGTTAAAGATGATAATTACTCATCAAGATCCATATGATCTTCACTCAATTCTGAATTAGGGATGAGATTTTGAAGGAATCCTACGGGGTTATATTGCTATAGTGGGAAAGAGATCAATCTATGGTTTCATCTTTATCATCTTATGATTCAAATGCTGAATTGACATCCTCAATTTAGTACTACACTAAACTAATTATGAGAAAGAGAGTTGCAAGCTGGAATACAACACTAGAAAATTTGGTTAAGATCATATATATCAGGCATGTAAATAATCAGTCTTTAGAGCGTCTTATCTAACCCATCAGTTAAACATGTCAACCCGTCAACCTATTTACAAGCTTAAAGGGGTTTGTTTCGGTTACCCGATTATAAGCATGTCCAGGTTAGGGTTGATGTATGTCATGCATAAAGTTTTCGTTGTTTCCTGGTTGAACGATTCAGCCTGCCAACTCCACACGATTGCCACCCCTAGTTTTAACCTTAGTAGAGGTAGTACCATAGACCATAGTCATAAGGTGGCTTGGGTTTTAGAAGTTAGGTCCTTGGATTTTGATATATCTTATTTAAGCCATTTTTCTTCATTCTACATTTTGTGGGTTGTATATTCATTTCTTTAAAATTCATGTAAACGTGATCCATGTTCACATCTTGTTTCTACATCATATAATTTGAAAGGTTAGGTTTGTTATGAACCGTAGGAATACCGTAAGTGGTTATCTTGAACTTCTTCGGCATAAGAAGTTTGCAAAACTTGCTAAGCAAGAAAAGTGTTTTAGAATGCAAATTTGTCTTTTTTGTTCAGGCAAAATGCAATCCGCTTGGAGGAGAAGGAAAACAAGGAGAAGGAATTACGAAATCAGATCATGGAAGAAGGTGAAGTGTACAAACGAGCTTTCCATGAGAAAAGACTTCAGAACATTGATACTAACAAGCTCACCAATAGAGAAGGAGAAAAGGTAATACAGATTAAAAGGATGTGTCAAAATGTCAAATAGGGTTCGATTCCAAACTGGTCAAGTCGGATAAAGCCAACTTGTTAAAAACTTTTTGTCCATTTCTATGGGTTTCAAAATAAGGACAACCCTAGTTGCTGTTGGCAGCACTCAAGAACCATTGTAAACACTTCGGGTGACTCTTGAGTTTTAACCCATTCCTTTTTAGCTAAGTTTTCATAGTTTATCCATTTGACCCTTGGTTGTAATATATAACCCAAAACGATCAATGTTTAGTTAAATGGGTCGAATTCCACACCTCTAAGAGCTGTCATGCATGTTTTGCTGTATCTGAAAGTGAGTAAACTAGTGTGATAAAAAGTTCAGCAAAACCAATATTTGAGTTTTCTGATTTAGATCATTTTAAAATTCTGAAGATCTATTTGCTCAATGATTGGTTTCCTTAAAAGATAAAATAGAAGTGGGCTTCAGGTTTCATAGTAGTAGTTCTATACACATTTGTACATTTGCTTGTAACTTTGTAATTTTAGAGTATTAATATTCAAAAAAATGTAAAACATTTTTATCGGCTTAAACAGTTTGTGCTCTACATGTGCTGTGTTTGGGTTACATGTCCAGCACGATTTCGGGCTTGTGTCGTGTTCGAGTTTGTGTGGAGTTCAACCCGCCAGCCAACCAGGAAACACAACCCATTTTAGCACCCCTTTAACTCACATCTTTGTGATTTAATTCCCATTTATTTTATCATTTCTTCTTTAAACCAGTGTTCTTGTTTAAAACAGTTATATGTGGCGAAGCAAGAAAAGTTCCACAAAGAAGCAGATAAACAGTACTGGAAAGCAATAGCCGAGCTGGTTCCTCGTGAAGTCCCTAGTATCGAGAAACGAGGCAAGAAGGATAACGACAAGAAACCATCAATTGCAGTCATTCAGGGACCCAAGCCCGGAAAACCAACTGATCTCTCCAGGCTGCGACAGATCCTGGTGAAACTGAAGCAAACACCGCCAGCACACATGCTTCCTCCACCGCCACCTCCCGCCAAGGTTTCTAAAGACACAAAGGATTCAGCAACAGCTACCACATCTGCTAAAGATGATGCCGCCACTGAAGCTTTGATTGCACCAGCTGACCAACCTGTCACCGCCATTGCCGCCACCTGATTTCTTATGGTAATAAGATTTTGTGTCCTGGTTAGTGTGAATGACTGTATACCTTTCTTGTGGTGTTTGAGTGTTTACAGAAATGGTTTTAGTTGTGTTTGCTGGACACTGATTGTATTGTTTTCAAAACGATGGTTCTGAGAGTTGATTCTATTATTCATTTTGTTTATGATATATTTGTTCTTAATATAAATAATTATAATTTCTTTTGATATGTGGTTCCGTTGTAAATTTATGATTAGATTGGCATTCATTTATACACTAAAAGTGGGTAAAAATATATTGTATAAATGACAAGATGACAATGTAGTTATTTCTTATTCTATTTTTCAAAATTGAAACATGAAATTTGAAGTCCACTAGTTCGGTGTGCAACGGTTGGACTGTTTAACTGGTATTGAACTGTTAACCAGGAACCTGTTCCACTGGTTTGGTGTCCATTGGTTGAACCGTTAGGGGTTGAACTGGTCTGTCATGGTTG
Source organism: Flaveria linearis (assembly GCA_024085815.1). Classification (NCBI taxonomy): domain Eukaryota; kingdom Viridiplantae; phylum Streptophyta; class Magnoliopsida; order Asterales; family Asteraceae; genus Flaveria; species Flaveria linearis. The sequence goes on along the minus strand of CM044009.1, from coordinate 26,462,563 downwards.
AACCAGGGGCGTGTGGTCATGCTCAGATTGGATGTCAACCGCATAAGGATGTGAAGGCTTAGGGTTAGCGGATGGTAAGATGATAGGCTCCGGTTTTCAGACGATAGTAGCTCATATGATGTTACATACAACGCTGCAGGGATTATGGCTTAAATCATACATGTTGGTTTTATGGAACATTCACAAAGGAGAACCGAGAACATATAGATAGGGATTGTGTGCATGCAAACAAATGTCTTATGGATGATTATTTCGACGTAGGTTGTCTTTGGTCATGTTATGTTCACGGAAACGTATTGAACGTGTAGAGTTATTTTATGGATTGCGGATGGTGTGGAAAGGCAATATTCTTACTTTAGGGTATCTTGTGAAATTGTGATGCTAGGGGTACTCTGTCTTTTATCATGTTATAAAAGTTTACATCGGCAATACACCAATTGGCTTTAGGAACAATTCCTAGCTCACATGACGAGTATCTGAAGACGTCTGAAAGAGTTTGACGTGAATATTTGTGTAAATAGACAGCCAATGACATAAAAAGTTTTTATGCGACACATGAATCAAAGTATAGATTTATGAAAATGCTCGACAGTATTGATTGTACATATTGGGTTGGGAGAAATTATGAAATGAGTTCATGGGGTGAATTCATGAGAGGTAATCACCCACACCCTACGAAGATGCTCGAGGTGGTAGCCTCAACAAATTTATGGTTTTAGCATGCATTTTTTGGTGTCGTGGATTCCATCAATGAGATAGTCGTTTTTAATCACTCACCGGCGAACAACAATATGCACAATGGAATCACGCCTAATTTCAAGTAGCTAGATCACCATACAAACATAGATATTATCATGGCGACGAGGTATATTTGAACAAGACTTGTTTTGTGAAAACCCTTTCATTCGTAGACACCGATAAGCGAAAAAGATTTAAGAAAGCTAGAGAATTGGCTGGGAAGGACGGGGAACGTGCTTTTGGTGTGCTCAAAAGCTATTGGGCTATACTTCGAACCTGATATGACCAAAGTATCATGCAAAAATTAGAAGAGTCATATACACTTGCACTATACTACATTATGTTTTGTAGGTTTATTAAATGAGGTCAAACTCAAAAACAACCCATTTTTAAACAGATCAACCCAAACATGACTTGTTATTAAACTGGCGGTGTCGGCCAACCCAAAACCTGTTGTTTTACGTATTGGGTGGGATTTATGTTATGAATTACCATCACCATCATTTTATATGAATGATTCAATGTAAATAAAACTATTTATGTGTGCATCTAATTTGTATTTTAATTGTTTCGCAACCAAGTATATGTTATCAAGATATTAAAGCTGTTTCAGTATATGCTATCACATAATTCTATAGAATGATTATTTGTCTTATAAAAGGTTGTATATGACCATACCAACTGACATGGTAGAAGACGAGTATTATAAATATAGGATTTTTGTATACTAGATTAAACACTCTCTTTTTGGCTATCTTTTGAACGTAAGGCATCCTAGATATGTCATCATAGAATCACTTAATCTTTAATCTTCATTTGACTAGGAGTCTATACGAAGACGTATTTTTATCCCGTAAGATAAGAGTTAAGTTTTGCCTTTATTTCATCCCTTTAGAACGTGAAGCTTTGTTATGTTTGTTTGTTTGTTTTTGTTTTAGTACAACTCGACTATTGACTAAGTCAACTCGTGTTACACTCTCATACTTGATTGTATGAATTGTAAGCTTCCTTAATTGCAAAATTGTTTTGTAGACTTCTTTTACACTTATTCTTTCATGTATAATATTATGGTATCGGCTAGGTGAAATTTTTTGCATGTACGAGCTTTGAGTGAGGGTGGGCTTTGTAGCAATCAGTATTTGTGGTTGTTTTGTGACTTCAAGGTCACTAGTTCAAGCCATAGGAAAAATGGTAGTGTAAAACTGCATACATCAGATGGTGAAGTGATCCGGTTTCTCTTTGAAACATGCGTAAAGCGGGAGCTAAGTTAAACACTTTATACGCCGTATGCAGATTTTGAGTAATGTCCATCGATATACAATTCTGCCAAAATTTACTTGTTTGTGGAGTGAAAACATGTTTTTCCATCGTCTAACCATTGACAATAATTCTTTCTTGAATCAGGTTATGTAAGAGAACAATAAATTTTGAATTAACCATCAATAGATGGTTGAACATTCCAATCCAAGTGACTCTGGTCAAAGTCAAATATGCAAGTCCCAAAAAGTCAACCAATACAAAAGAAGGGAAGATTATTGAAGTATTATAAAAAGCAAAAACAAATGAGAAAACTGAAGTGATAAACTGACAAACTCTTGATGATTGTATTATGATAGCAGAAGATGACATATCAAATGCAGTTGAAGTCAATGAAAATCATTGACCTTTGATTTAAGAAAAAGTCAAAATTGGTTCAAGCCTCTTGGCTCCAAGCCCAATTAGCATGACTTCCAACCCTTGGCATGCTTTTGGTCTTTGCAAAGAGATCAACTTTGAAGGTGGCTCCACACATTGCACCCTCACTGTCAACCCTTGTGATTGCTTTCATTTTGTTCTTTGGATGCTCAAAGTTGATCAACTCTCCTCCTGTATGGTACAAGCAACCTGCATTCCATCCATTTTCATGTTTAGTAAAATATCATGTTATACGACGCACGGCACTGAAATAATCATGCTTTTCTGGGTTGGTTAATCATACACGTTTAATAAACATGTTGTGTTGGGGTGACATGTGTACGTACTATGTTTTATAAGTGTGTCATGTTTGGATTATATTGAAGTAAAACAGGTCGACCTGCCAACATGTTGTTAAACCAAAAACGGAAAAAATTTTACAAAAGATTTTATACATGACCCGATTTACATCCTGCCAGCTAGTTTGGCATTTTTATGTAACCGGGTCACACCAGCCATGTTTCAACTACATAGTTTTGCATGTGTCCTTACAGGGGTCGATGTCTTTAACATAAATAATACCCGTCAACCCGACATGATCATCATCCTATTTCTTCGATAATAAATTGTCAAATCCCTCGTAATACGTAGAGAAGAAAAAGTGGCCTCACATACCAGTTGGGAAGGGGGCAAAAGACTTGGAGCAGCTAGACTTTATAACCTCCAAATTATCAGAAAGTATAACGGAGCCATCAGAAGCTATCCCCCAGAAAAGTGTTACTCTTCCATCATTACTCTGTTAAAATAAATGTCAAAAATATCCTTTTGAATTTACAATTTACATGTTCATTCTTTTAGTAAAAATCTTACAAGTGAAATAAAGGCAGTTTTGGCCTTGGAGTCAAATACCACAAAACCAAAACTACCATCAAGGTCCTTGAGGACCGAATGGGCCGGGTATGGGCCTCGGTCTCGAAGGGTCTTGTAGGCTTGGATCACAAACATGGACTCGTTTGTTCCTTTGGCTAGACCATACTGCTTGTTAAGAGCATATAAATTGTTCAAACTACCCAAGAATATGCAATAGACGTCATCCACACTAGAAAACAACCTACAAAATAAAGAGAACTTTATGAAAACATGCTACAATTCTTTTGTATAAGGCTAAAGAGGTAATCGACCAACAAGAAGCTAATCGGCCTCTAGCTCGCACCACAAATTTTACGTATGTGTATGTATGTATGTATGTGTGCATGCATGCGTGTATGTGTATGTAGATAGAGATGAATCCTATATATATATATTACCTTTGTGTGGCTAAAGGGTTTGAGAAGAATGAGCAAAGGCTAATGAAGCATCATTTCCCAAAGAGATTGAGGAAGCATTATTTTCATGAGCTGAGAAGAAGGCTTGAAGAGGGGCTTGATTGTTCGATTGGTTCGGGTTAGGGCTGTTAAGCTCTTTTGGCGCCCTCACGATTCCGTTCTTGAACACTCCCAACATCTTGCTTTCGTTCTTTCGTGTTGTTAGTTATCAAACGACAACTCAAATCAATCAAATGTGTGTTTTATATTCAAACAATACACACAAAAATAGGATCATTGGATGGTCTCAAGACGTTTGGTTGTGTTTTGGACTATTTATAGATACAACATAAATAGATGGTGCTAAATATAGATACTTTTTTAAGTCATTACACTATATATGTAAAAATGGCCACTTCTTAAGGTATTTCCTAGTGATGAGTGGGCATCCGAAGTTTGATATATGCATGGGTTATGAAAGACTAATAAAGATATGTGTCTCGTGTCGGTCCTGATAATCAACTTTAGGGTTGTTAAATGGGTTATGCTTGAGGGTTGATGGGCCAAATCCGATACGAACAAAAAATTATGTCAAACGCGTAAACTCGAACACAACAAAAGGTTTTAAAGAATTGACATTGACAAGATTTGTTTTAGTGCTGGAACTTTTTAGTTTTTTTCATTAGTTCTCTATAATTACAAATTTACAATTAACTATTAATAACTATAATTTAATTTATGATCATTATTGACTTTTTGGTTGAGTCTTGTGTTCTTTTAAGAAACTCCCAACTTCATAAGGTTACCAACTAACCTCTCTTAACAAGATGATTGAATTGATTGAGGAATTGTTGTTTTTCTGATACATTAAACAGAGGAGAATAATCCTCCTCTTATACACGTTTGTACAATTATTGTTGGTAGTTCATGACAGACAAAGAAACATCACTAAAACAACAAACATACTAAAAAATGGGAAATGATGTTCTGGTTGCTGATCCCAGCTGTTCCTCACACTTTGTTTTTTATAATACTTGCTTTTCAACACGCCCCCTCAAGTTGAACGGTGGGATCTCCAAAGTTCAACTTGTCCAAGCATTTGTGTAATAGTCTTTCGTTAACAGCTTTTGTTAGGATGTCCGCCAATTGTTCTTCAGACTTGACGAATGGAAGAGAAATGAGCCCCGATTCTAGTTTTTCTTTGATGAAGTGTCGGTCAACTTCAACATGCTTCGTCCGATCATGTTGTACCGGATTCTCTGAAATTTGGATTGCAGCTTTATTATCGCACACGATTTTACTAGCTTCGTGTGGTGGAAATCCTATTTCACTTAGGAGCCTCCGTACCCACAAAACTTCTGTTAATCCTCTGGCTATTCCCCTGAATTCGGCCTCAGCGCTTGATAATGCTACTACCTTCTGCTTCTTACTCCTCCATGTGACCAGATTTCCTCCAACTAAGGTAAAGTAACCTGCGGTTGATCTTCTATTGCCTTTGTCTCCCGCCCAATCTGCATCAGTGTACAGTTGAATTTCTAAGTTTCCATTTGGTTTGAACACAATTCCATGTCCAACGGTGCCTTTTAGATATCTTAAAACTCTTAAGACTGCATCCATATGGGTTGTTTGTGGTCGATGCATAAACTGGCTCACTATCCCTACCGCATAAGCTATATCTGGTCGGGTGTGAGAGAGATATATGAGCTTTCCCACAATTCGTTGATATCTTTCCTTGTCAGCTAGCTCTGCTTGTTCTTCCATGTACAGCTTTTGATTCACGATCATAGGGGTTTCTGTTGGTTTGCAATCAATCATACCAACTTCGGTTAGAAGATCAAGAACATACTTCTTTTGACATATAAATATTCCTTGTTTTGATCTTAGAATCTCAATTCCAAGGAAATATTTAAGTCTTCCTAGGTCCTTCATTTCGAACTCATTGAATAAGTTCTCCTTTAGTCTGGTGATTTCTTCTTCATCATCCCCTGTAATAATCATGTCGTCCACATATATTATCAAACAAGTCGTCAGATTATCCCTTTTTTTAGAAACAATGTGTGGTCTGAGTTACTCTGTTTAAACCCATATCGGGTCATAGCAAGAGTGAATCTTCCGAACCATGTTCTGGGAGATTGTTTTAGTCCATATAAGGACTTCTTCAACCGACATACTTCTCTATCACCGAAGTTGCTTGTGAATCCCTGTGGTGCTTCCATATATACTTCTTCTTTGAGCTCTCCATGTAGGAATGCATTTTTTACATCGAACTGGTGAAGTGGCCATTCCTTATTTGCTGCTATTGAGAACAGGACCCTGATTGTGTTATCTTAGCGACTGGAGAGAAAGTTTCGGAGTAATCAATCCCATATGTTTGGGTATAGCCTTTGGCCACTAATCTAGCTTTATATCTTTCGATCGTACCATCCGGCTTGTATTTAATTGAAAACACCCATCGACATCCGACTGGTTTCTTCCCTGTAGGTAAGACACACTTCTCCCACGTGTTGTTCTTCTTTAAAGCTTTCATCTCTTCTTCCATTGCGTTTCTCCAGTGCTCGGATTTCAAGGCTTGCTCTGGGTTGGTGGGAATGTCTTCAGTGTACAACGACAAAGAGAACGCCTTAGCTTCTTCGGACAACTTACCCTCGGCTATATTAGCCATAGGATATTTGGACCCTCGAGACTCCTTTTCAGGAGAGTATCTTTTTGGAGGAATTCCTCGGTTTGTTCTTGGTGGCAGCACGTATGTTTTTGGTGCGGCTTCCTGTGTGATAGTATTTCCCTGTTCTTGTTCGTGCTCTATTTGCTCTGCTTGTGCATTTATAGGCTCCTCTGGTTCCTGCACATGTTCACTTTGCTCTTCTGCTTGGTTAGTGATATTTTCAGGAGTTTCGGTAGATTCAGTGTTACTTACCTCCGGTATCAAGTCAGGAGCAGTTTCTTGGGTGGTGACACTGATTTCGGGTTTGGATGGAGGAGGTGACTCATCTTGGGTATGGTATTCTAGCCAACTCAGTGATTCAGGATACTCGCTCCCCCCCTTATCACTGTGTTGGGAGGCATAGTAATACTCGGTTTCAAGGAAATCACAGTTCATTGTGGTAAACATGTGCCGGGTTTTAGGATTGTAGCACCGATACCCCTTTTGGTTTACTCCATATCCGACAAAAAACACATTTTTCCGCACACGGATCGAGTTTAGTCCTATTTATTTTTGGTATATGAACAAATACAGTGCATCCGAAAATCCGGGGTTCGAGTGTAAGGATGGACGGGGGTTTGAAGAATTCTGAAAGAACTTGTAATGGAGTTTTGGAGTTTAGGATTTTAGTTGGGAGACGATTGATCAGATAGGTGGCAGTGGCAAGGGCCTCTGGCCAAAAAACCTTTGGGACTTGTGACTCTATCAGGAGGGCCCGAGTTATTTCTAATAGAATACGATTCTTTCGCTCCGCAACACCATTTTGTTCAGGTGTGTGAGGACAGGTTGTTTGGTGAATAATCCCTTTCGATGTGAAAAATTGTTTCAACTCATTATTAACAAATTCTCCACCATTATCAGATCGAAAGATTTTAATGGTTTTCTGAAATTGATTTTGTATCATCGTGTAAAACATGATGAATTTCTCAAAAACTTCGGATTTGCTTTTTAATAGGTATACCCATGTCATTCGTGTACAATCATCCACGAATATTACGAAAAAACGAAGATTTTGACCCCCGATAGTTGGAGCCGGTCCCCACACATCCGAGTGAATTAACGAGAAAGGCAAATCAACTCTTGTGTTATTTGGTTTAAAGGTTTTTCGATGGCTTTTAGCTAACACACAAGTTTCACAATGTGACTTACAATTGGAAGGGAATAATTTGGGAAATAAAACACGCAAATAACCCGTAGATGGATGTCCAAGTCTTCTATGCCATAGCCAAGCTTCACGTTCCACTGTTCCATGAGATAGCATAACATTACCATTTTGAGTCACCTCATCCACGTAATATAACCCTTGTTTTTCAGTGCCACGCCCAATGATCGCTCCCGTCCTGATATCCTGTAAGATACAAAATGTCGGTTGCATAAGAACGGAGCAATTTAATTCTTTTGTTACATGGCTAATGGATAGTAATTTATGTGACAATGAAGGAACATAGAGACAATTTGAAAGTTTAAGAGTTGGTGAGATCTCAATCGTTCCACCATTTTCTACGTTCATTGTTTCTCTATTTGCAGTGTGTATATACGATTTTGTTGGATTTGAAGTTGTAGTAAGGTCGGATAGGTCATATGTCATGGTATCCGTCGCTCCACAATCAAAAATCCATGACTGTTCCCGTGATTTGTTGTTTTGAACCATATGTGCCATACCATAGTCTGCAGAGTCTATTTGGTAATTTTTTGGTTTATTTAAAAAAGAAAGGATATAGGGTTTCGGTACCCTTCTCTTTCTCTCCATCTTTTTACCTGTGGCCACCGAGAACCCTTCTTCTTCAAGGGCGCCGCCTGCTGCGATTCCTCCAAATCCACCGCCGCCGGTTCGGTGGTTGCTGCTGGTGTCGGCGGCATCAGTGTTGCCCACCGCCGCCGAAGCCGAGGCGGCTTTTCCCTTCTCCTGTCCGATTGTCTTGCTCCCTTTTTTATGGCCATCGGACCACCATTCGGGATAGCCAACGATCTTGAAGCATTGTTCTTTGGTATGTTTTGTCATCCCACAGTGATCGCATTTCAGGTGAGTTTTATCATCTTTGACTGTTCCGGTCTTCCTCCCTTCGAACCTCCTAGGCCCTCTCGTTACGAGCCCTAGTCCCTCTGTTTCGGCGGTAAGTAACCCTGCTCCTATGCCATTCGTGTTGGTGAGGTTGACTCCCAGAATATTCTGGTGTGCAGTCTCCTTTCGAACGGTGGCATAGGCCGCCTCTGCAGTCGGGAGTGGTTCGAGTCGGAGGATCTCTCGTTTGATGGGTTCATATTTCTGATCAAGGGTTTTAAGAAATTGGAAGAGTTTTTGCTCTGACCTGATTTTGAGATATGTTTTGATGTCTTGTGAGCAAGTCATCGGATTTGGGTCAGTTCTATCAATTTCTCCCCATATCCCTTGAAGCGTGATCCAAAAATCTTCTAGAGACATGCCATTTTGTTTGATGTCATTGGCTTTAACATGAAGATTGAACGTCTGCAGCTTGTCTTTGCCACTGCTGTAGGTAACCACCAAGGCATCCCACAACGATTTCGCTGTGGGAAACTCGGTTAGGTTGCCTGCGATGATGGGTTCAATATTCTGTATGAGCCAAGAGAATACTACCAGATCATCCTGTTCCCACTGTTCGTAGGTGTCGTCGGTTTTTTCTGGAGGATTTGAAGACAAATGTTCTAACAATGTCTTCGATCTTCCACCGATGGCAACCCGAATCATACGGGTCCACAGGGCATAGTTTTGGCTATTTAGTTTGAGATTGATCTGCAAACTATCTGAAAGTTTGGGTTTTTTTGGTTGGGATTGAATCCCCTGCTTAAGCAGGTTGGCGAGTTGAATGGATAACTCATTCTGGCTGCCGTCTTCGGACATGGTGACCAGGTTTATGTGGTTGAAAGGCTGGGGTAGATGATGAGCATATTAGTGTAAACACTGCTCTGATACCATCTTAACAAGATGATTGAATTGATTGAGGAATTGTTGTTTTTCTGATACATTAAACAGAGGAGAATAATCCTCCTCTTATACACGTTTGTACAATTATTGTTGGTAGTTCATGGCAGACAAAGAAACATCACTAAGACAACAAACATACTAAAAAATGGGAAATGATGTTCTGGTTGCTGATCCCAGCTGTTCCTCACACTTTGTTTTTTATAATACTTGCTTTTCAACAACCTCTAACTCAACTTCTCTACCAACTATACTTTTAGAGGGTCATAGGAAGAAGAAAAAAACCGACGAAGTTACTTGCCTCTTAGTGAAAAGATTAGTTGGCCGGCGGGTTATCAGACGACCCTCCCTTGTTTATGTCAATGGATTTAGACCTGTGACCTTTATCGTAAGGACTCGAGTGCTTACCACCCTTATCTTAAGTGTTATATTGATATGTTTAAGTTATTTCTTTTTTGGGATACTACGCTACTTTCTAATATACCTTCCCCTGTACTTTTGCCTAAGATTGCATGGTTAGCATAAATTAGGAAAAAAAATTTATATAACGGGTACAATCAGCTTACACATTTATATAGACATTTTCGAGTTTCAAACCATAAACCAATCTGTTAAACTTTTTTTCCAAACCATATATAGATTAAAGGTTTATGATCAGCCAAGGTCGAAATAATACTCAGAAATCAGTATGCATATTACATACAAAAAGTTTATTATTATTGAAAATACATAGTATTCTTATATAAAGAAGCATTTTCAGTTTGTTTATAAAACTAATTCCATTTTATTTTAATTACTTCCAGTTCTTGCTACGTTTTCATGTTTATTATTGTATTACTAGCTATATGGAATACAAAACAACCTAACATTACAAGTTGGTTCTATGGTGTAGTGGTTAGCACTCTGGACTTTGAATCCAGCGACCTGGGTTCGACTCCCGGTAGGACCTTTATTTTTACCTTATTTTTGACTTGTTGAATCATTAAGTATATTATGCCACATTTGAAGGTTGTTCGTCGGGCGTACCCTAGAATGCAGCCAAAGGTTTACGAGACCTGCCCAGATGTATGGTTAGTTAGAAGATCGATGTTAATTATGAGCTAATTTTTGATACATTAATTAGCAAACGTATTGGAATTGTTGGAGGCATACCTTTACAAATAATCATATGTTCATTGGACATACTCGAATCCAGCAGAGTGTATTTGATCGTCATATGACATGCATACTTGTGGCAAGTGTCTTGATGTTTTGGAGTGCGTCTAGACATCATAGGGCATGCACAAATGTTGCAAAGCGTGTTAGAATGTTTTAGTGCATGCCCAAACATCGTAAGCCACGTTATACATCATGTCTAAATATGCTTCAAGCTACACGCCTCAATGTATTACCCTTCATAATCAATAATATGACATCTATATGATGGTTTGTATGTAGCTGTGCGAGCAAGGTGATAGTCGAACCAAGTCACATCGAATTCTTTAGCCCTCGGTTATTTTTGTAATTTCATGATAATTGTATTGAATTCATATAGGAAAACATCAGTTTGCTTTGTTTTCAAATAATAATGTAAATGATAAAAAAAACTAATTGAACTAGTCTCCTTAAGTACGATTATTATTGGCCCTAAGTGCACCGAAAAAGGTGGGAGTCGCTGAAGCTTTTCCAGTTCCCTGGGTTGTCACGTCAGTTTTCTTTCCCCTATTTTTCTTCGTTTTTGCAATGGTCGTCCCGGTTTTTTTCATGATCCCTTGTTCAACCCAAAAACAAAGAGAAAATGAGCAGTTAATATAACACCCGATAATTTTAAAGACGAGAAAGAAAGAATAAAAAATGAATAAAAGAAGGAAACATGATTTAACCCAAGTTGACGGGCTAAATGTGTTAAAAGGGCAAAAAGGCATAAAAGTTGGTGCATAAAGTGGGTATGGCCGCCCACACTTCCCTGCACTCTTCTTTTCAACCGGTTTTAGAGAGAGAAAGCATATGAGCTTTCGGGTTTTGGAGAAAGATCAAGAAAAAGGCTGAATTCAAGGTAAGAATTCGAAGTTTTAAGTGTTCTTGTTGGGTTTAGCCTCGGTTATATGCTTATGTGCTTGTGTGTGTGTTCGGGTGTGTGTGTTTTGTGGGTTTCTAGGTGTTAAACTCATTTTATACGGGTTTGAAGGAAGACACACTCAAAGTTGCATAAGGTGAGTTCTAGAACCCCCTTTTACATGTTTTAACGGATTTTGGGGCTGGAAATGCATGTACGTGTATTTTTATAAAATTGGGTATGTTACCCGTATGTATGTGCGAATGTGTATATGGGTGGGTGTATATCTTGGGTGATTTATGGTTATGATGATGTTGTGTATATGTTCCTAATGCTTAGAATGTTAGAATTAAACTTAGAACATGTTAGAATTGAATTTAGGCTTGAATTATGATGATGTTAGTTATAAGTAGTTGTTCATGCGCCTGAAATAGTATCCATGCGCCCAACTACTTGAACGTTTAAATGTGCCCAAACGCCCAAAGCTCATGCGCCCCAATAGTGCCCCAACGTCTAAGTATCCATGCACCTAGAATGTTGCTCAGATGACTAAGCAGTTATTAATATATGAAATGATTTTAGTTAAATGTTTCCGCTGCAATGTTTTACATAATTGTGCGATTTATGTGCGATGAATGACCAACTGTAAGCGTCTCGGGAACGGGGCCTTACAGTGAAACCCGGTGAAAATTCACCAGGTTGTGAGATATGTTTTCTCCCGGGTCCGGGGGGTGTTTTTCCCACATGAGGCCGATTTTTCTCGGGGCAAAAAACCCCAGACACTATATCGTGTGGCCTTAGTAGTGAAGTTATTTTTCAACGAATGATTCTATCATGTAATCAAAGAATCATCATTTCTTGGCATAATCAACTAACAAATTAAAATGACAGATAAATAAAATAATCACACCCTAATTCTAACCTAGTTTCTCAAATAAATGAATATTCCTACATTTACGAACTTTGTTGAAGACATCTAACCTAAGGGTGAGCAACGGTTCGGAACCGGACTACCCGCCCTTGACCCGAAACCGATAAGTGGTTTATATTGTGACAACCCTAAAAATATTTTATTATTATATATATTACGTCGAAAAATTTTCTTTATTATATTACGTTACAACTATAAGTTATATTTGGAATATATATTATGGGTGTACGTATGCATGGTTATATACATGCATATATATGGAAACCTTATGTATGCATGTTGCATGCATGTCTATATAGTGATAGTTTACGTATGTACGTATGCTTATATGCCCGAAATCCACACATACGTGTATATATACACAAGTTTTTACGTGGGCATGTTTACTATATACATGTACATGGAAAATTGTTGTAATACAAGCACAAATGTTTGGTATATATATATACATAGCTCCCTTATATATGTATATACTTACGGGTATATATATGTATACATATAAACACATCAAAACCCAATTAAACTAAATCCTAAACATAAAAACTAAAACCCAAAACTAATAAACTACAACATACCACCATACCATCACCCTATATCCTCAATTAAAACCACCCGACAAAAACCACCACCACACGAAGCATTTGGACATATGCTTTCACACCATTACAACCGCAATCCTAAGCCATATTCATTGAATGAATGCTAGTCACCTTGGAGCCCAAGTTTCATATTTTTTTAACAAAAGAAAAGCAATACCCAAGCTAGCCTCGGTTCCATGCATACACCACACCAAAACCGCCACCCACACCCAATATTCACACTTTAAAGTCAAATCCTAGTCCTATCTCCTAGCTATCTTGTTTCATTTTGTTTTCTTCTCAAAACCGCCTACACCTTAACCAAAGCAAACTCTCGATTTTCATGCATTCACACCACTTTACACCTAGTATTCACCTCCCCAAAGTCAACCTCTATGCCACTCTCTTCTCCCTAAACCACCACCTAGACTTCTAGTAGGACTAAACCCCTCCCATTCACACCTAAACTCACCATCACTTGCCACCTATCACCATAAACCTTTTAACTTTCTACCATGCAATATACCTCTCGGAACTTCCTCCAAATTGCCACCTAGTCACCTATAATCATCACAAGGGCCACGGATGTGGCATTCCCACATGAAAACCAAGGACACCATGCACCCTCACCCAATTGCCACCTAATCTACCACCCTTACTAAGCAAGTCTATGTCTATGACTCATCTAGTCTATTACATGACTCACCAACACTAGGAGGAAGACATAATGATGGTGTTGGAAGGGGCGGTCGACCAAGGTAGCTATATACCTCCATACAACCGCAAACACAATCCAAACTCTTATCTCTTTCTCTCGGTTTTCACATACCAAACAACACCATCAATACCATCGACCATAGCACCACCACCCTTCGGTTCCAAAGCCTCTCATCTCTCGATTTCCTTTGCCCACTCTACCACCATCGACAACTAACAACAACCAAACAACAAACATCAACAACAACAACACCCGACAACTACAACAACAAACAAACACAACCACGTACCACTAGCACCTACCATCATCATCCACGACCTTCACAGACTTGTTCTCGGATTCAAGGAGTTAAGATAACATTAATAACATCATCACAAGGTATAAGATAATTATTGTTACATATATGTTACAAATATATATATATATATATATACATTGTTAGTTTTGGTATTTAAACACCAAAACCAATTCTAAAAATTATTATCTCATTAATCATAAGTAATGAGTTATAAAAACTCAGAAACTTATGATAAAAAGATATATTTGGAATTTGCAAGGATTAAACCTTGTAAATGTTTTAGAAAAATTAAATAAATATTAAGTAACTGTAATTGTGGGAATAAACATTGAGAAATTCTCATATTTATATTGAAATATTGAACTGGAAGTTTTGACAAAGTTTTGATAAAGAAATAATTTATATAAATTATTTTATAAATGAGAAATAGAAAAAATATCAAAAATAGAAATAATTTCGGGAAATTCTGATAAATTCACAGAATGATTATTTTGAGGTATAATATCCTCTAGAATTATTTCAGAATTTTCTTCCTTGTTATGATTAAGATATCAATTTTTATATGTTCCGTATTAAATAAATCAGAATAAATACTTAACATAATTAATAAATTTTGATAAAATCATATATGCAATATTAAATCATATGCTACATAATATATAATTTTCATAATTTTTGGAGTAGTATAAATATTTTTACTAAATATTGAAATTATTGTAAAAATTACAAAAACTGGTATGTTATGATTTGGACTTTGAGATAATTATATGATGTTTGGTTTTGTATAATAAGTCTTCTGTAAAATTTTGGGAATTTATGAAGGACAGAAGCTATTTTTAACCAATTATGGGAATATTATAAAGTTTATAGAAAATAATCTGTTCGGATTTGGATGCTATAAAAATTATGAGATGTTACTGATTTTTGGGATAAGCACTACTAGAAAAATCGAAAAAGATGACGTGCATTGCGCGTCATCTTGGGGGTCAGATGACGCGCAAATGCGTGTTAAGGAAGGGGGGTCATAAATGATAGATGACGCGCATCCGCGCGTCATCTGTTTATGATGCGCAAAAGATGACGCGCATTTTATGACGTGCAAAAGATGACGCGCAATGCGCGTCAAGAAAGGGGTAGTCATAAATGACTAGATGACGTGCATCCGCGTGTCATCTATGAAATTTTTATGACGTGCAATAGATGACACGCAATGCACGTCATAAAATTAGCTGCATTTTTTAATTTTTTTTTTATTTTTAATAAATTTACCTGTTGTTTTCTAAAACAAATTTTCGAATAACATTAAAAGCGAAATCCATTAAATACCAACAAAGTTTACAAAAGTTGTTAATTAACAACTACAAAGCATAAAACACATCCAAATTCAATTAGTACCAATTACAAGTCCAACAATACTAACACAAGTCCAACAATACTATCATTTCAGTCCTACATATAAATAAAATTTGATACGTAGCGCGCCCAATCTTCACGAACTTCATCCAAATCATCATCAGTGTATTCTTGTTTACCTTCTCCAACCTAAGACAACCAATTTCATCAAATTAAAGTTGTCAGTTTTGACCCAAAAACCCCTTTATGTAAAACACTTGTAATTTACTTGACTAGTTTATATCAACTACAAGGCAACAAAAATGCTTTTAAAAGTGGTTAATTTGGGGAGAAATTTAAATCAACACAGGACAACTTGATCTGTACTAAGCTTACCCATGTGACCCATTACCTAACCTAACATTCACACTAAATAATCAAGTTTTTATCACCGAACATGAATAGCATATATTATTGAGTACATAATCAATATTATATATTTCATAATCACAAGAATACCCATGAACACAACAGAAAATCAACGTGAACATACATGTGTTACACAATATTGTTCTTTTGCTTTGACAGTAGTAGCTTCTAATGTGTTGTGACTTTCCAATTTGTGATCTCCTCTTTGGTTGTAGCACTATCCATTATTAGCCCTTCAACCTGCACCGTACAAAACGTAATATAGGCACGCCGATACATATGTTGAATATGAATGATCATTCATGAAAAGCCAAAAAATAAGAAACTATAACACGTAAATTTATACAAATTGTGACTTACGTTTTCATCCGCCAGCCTATAGCTTTTGTTCAATTTGTAAAAGCTTCTTAAATTGAGCTTCAACATGTTCCTACAGTAGACTTGACTCTCTCCCTTGATTACAACACTAGCACCCAAACACAACCACAGTTAGCATATATATGAGGGTATTACACTATGATAAAGGTATCAAAGGCAATTGAGAACTGCCTATACTAAATATATATGTTTTCTAACCTTGTGATGACATAAAAATTTTAGATTGTATAGTGTAAGACTAGTTTAGCATAATCCTTCATATAAACCAACAATACACCATGTATGATCGTTATTATACATCCATATATATACATTTACATCAAACACAAGTTAGCATCACACTTTTCAATCACTTCTTCTATTTCAAATTGTATATAATATGTCTCTATTCCCTCCAATTGACCCATAAACAAAATTATCACACATTATAAGGAAGACATACCACTCCATTTCAAAATTATTATACAGATGACACTTTTATTTCCTCCATACCTAATTTTGATGATAATAGATGATTCTTGATGTAATTGAGAGCATCTTATATGGATTCACAAATTGTAATGTCACACAAAAATCAAATCTCCATATGAACTAATCCAAACCCACACGCGACCATTAATATCAAAGATGAGGGAGTAATAAAGATGATTAATACTCTTACCAGGAACCTTAATTCATAAAGAAATAACATTAGACACCAGGTCATTGTTGAAATTTATCTAAGCCGACAAAATAGCCAAAGAATTCCTTATAAATTGCCTGAAAACATTAGACACCAGATGATTAATATCTTCCATATTCTCTTTAAGAATTAGATTTGATGATACTGTTATTTTAGTACCAGAGAGATCTATGATGGCTTCCACATTGCGATTCTTGCATTGCACAGAAAACATATCCACAAGTCCTTCAAGTTCTCGCCCCAAATTATACTCAGCTTCTTCCAGCACCAGTTTTTCAGATTCAACCTGTTATTTATGTATAATCAACTAAAACTTCTCTGTTTTAAGTTACATAGCTAGAAAAATAGTGCAATTTGTTTGGTTATTTTACCTTACTAATGTCCAAAATAGCTGTTGAGCATCTACGAATTTGAGAGATTGTTGCATACTAGACCGGTTACCTGAGTATGGCGGTTCGGTAGCCGTTCAATGATAGCATGAGATCCTCCTACTTTCAGCTATCCTTTTTTTTCTGCCTTCCACTTTCGAGAGCTAGACCAGACTTATTCGTTTCTTAGAGAATCGTCACATAGAAGAATATCAAGCAATCCTATGACAGCAGCCATTGGTGTTCTTGACCTGTTCGTGATGGTACGTTGTAGATAATTGTAGGTAAGCATACCTATCAAAGTTGGTGCTGTCAGCAATTGAATGGATGACACGTGGTGGAATGTCTTGACCTGTTCGTGATGGTACGTTGTAGATAATTGTAGGGCCCATCGGAAGCACGCATTGGAAGTGAGCAACCATGCCTTCTAGCGAGGTTTTACCATAGTAAGGGTTGATGTGTAGGGCTGCATGCATTCCAACTGCAAATCCCTGTTCAGTTGCGTGCACTGCTTCTCGAGTTGAGTTGCTTCCCGTGTTTCCGATAACCTGAGATGTGGGTGGATTGGGCAACGATCAGCACTCAACACGTGTGGTTTTAGGGTGGATCAAAACAGTAGGGTTGACTTGATCAACAAACACTTTTATACACTTCAAAAACATTTGTAAATGATCAATCTCCTATATATGGCTACAATCAATATTTGTCACAACAATGGTCTACTATTTTAATTTTAGTTAGGAAGTTGTATACTTGTATGTAAGAAAATAAGTTCTTTATTTCTATTTATTATGATTAACCTATTAGATCCATTGGTGATAAAACACAAACCAACAACTTTACCCATTCGTAAGTTCATGGGTCAAAATTGCCTCTGCACTCCACATTACATATATAAAATATTCGAATAATAGTAACCATGAGTGGAGATCAAAAGACCTTAATTGATGTGCCAAAGCAGTTGATGGTGTGACCAATAAGCATGATGTGTTCATCCCAACTCATCAATTGGCCTTCACCGGTTGTCCTACCAACAATCACACCATCAGCTCCACCTTCAATTTGCATATTTACCAAGTCATCATAAGCCTCCAAATCAAACCTCCCATCAGGTAAGTAAGGAGTTTTAATAGCTGTTATTAACCGAAGTGACTTGATGTCATCCGTTGAGGTCCTAAAACATAACAAGAAAGTGGATGGCATAATGCATAAAAATAAACACAAAAATAGAAAATGATTGATGTCTGTCAAAGCAATCACACACTTTGTTTTAAGACTATGATAAGTATATGCAGCGCACAATCATACTTGTTCTTAACTTCAAAACTCCGCATTGGAAGGTGAAAGTTGGGAATTATAGCTGCAGATGGTGCGGTCCATCTTGCACTTCTGAAAAACATTAAACAGAGAGATAGATATAAGTAATATTATACTTAATTGTGTGACAACATATATATAGTAGCATTGTCACGCTATAACTTGACATACAAAAACACGTCATGCCTCCACTTACAGTTCACACGTGATGAAACAACATTAGATAAAAACAGAACCAGGTTGAGTTAACTGAAGCCAAGTACTGTATCACCTGTTCTAACTTCAGGGAGTCTATCACCAGGGCAGATGCATTTCCATTTATTTTGACTTTCACCTTCTGCATCAGCAGATAAGGAAATGTACAACTCAGATCAAAATTCAAATATAAGAAAATTACAACTAATACAATGCATAATGAAAAGACTTTTAACAAAATTTATTTTATATATATAAAAAAGAGGGCATGAATATTTGTTTAATGTATCTAAATAATTCGTATACACATCGACAAAGAATAACCACAAAACCTTCAATACGCATTTAAACACAAAATTTCTCTGTCAGACATTTCATCGAACAGGTGATGTGCACACTACAGCCACAAAACATATAACCCAATTTCAGTTAGCAATTACAGATTAGACAACCCTAAATGGATGGAAAAGTGGTGAAATAGAGACCTGAATTGGAATTATCACTGACCTAATTAGGTAGTAATGATACAAACTCAAGAAAACAAGCGGTATAATTTTTGAAGTGAAGAGCTGAAGATCAAAAGTTGCAATCAATGATCAAAAGATACAAATAACTAACCTGAAGAAGAAGATGGTCGAACCAAATGAGCAAATGAAGAAGTAATTAAACCTCGTAAAGCAAAGGGAGGCGTCTAGAATCAGATGAAAACAAGAAATTCGCATAAAATCAAACGATTTCAAAACACACTGTTACAGAAACTACCACATGAAATTAACTCATCTAGCAAGAAATATGGTACCGTAAATGGTGATTATTGGTTGAACCGAAGACCCGACAATGAATGCCATTGAATTTGCGAGAAGGGAACGGCGACGGTCCCCCTACCAGAGACGTTACGGATGGTGGTGGAGGCGAACTCCATGGAGAAGAACACTTGAACAGGCGCGTCTTACAAGAATGAGCAAATGACTTGAACAGGCAATGTGGTGGTGGCGACCGGCGGTGGAAGGTTGGCGGTGGCAGGCGCGTCCGGCGGGGGAAGATCGGCGGGGGAAGGAATGAAGCGGGAGAATTTTTAGGGCTTTAGTTGAAGAGGGAGAGGTTTTGGAATGGAGGGAATGATAAGGTATTAT
Organism: Flaveria linearis; assembly: GCA_024085815.1. NCBI lineage: Eukaryota > Viridiplantae > Streptophyta > Magnoliopsida > Asterales > Asteraceae > Flaveria > Flaveria linearis. The sequence continues at coordinate 26,442,811 of CM044009.1, read as the reverse complement.
AAAAATTTTAAAAAATGACATATTAAGATGACACGCAAAAATGCGTGTCATCATTTCTAAGAAAATTTTAGAAAATGACAAATAATTTATGATACGCGTAAATGCGCGTCATCTTTTTTCGCGCGTCATCTTTTGCGCGTCATCTATTAACAGTTTTCTAGTAGTGAAGGTTCTATAAATTTTTGATGATTTTTGGACAGCAGTAGTTATTTTTTATAATTTATGTGGAATTTGGATTAATTATGTATAAATAATTGTGGAAAGTTTTTGTGGTAACATTATTGGTAGAACTTCAAAAGATACTTACATATGAGGTTCTAAAAATTCTAAAGAAAATATTGTCTGACACTGTGAACTGCTTTGTTAGGTTCAAGTGAGAAGACACGGTGAATTCATAGCCCAATTTTCAACCGTTTGGTATTCAATAAAGTTTTGGGGGAAAAAGTATACTGTTTGGGTTGATGTATTATTTTTGAAAATATTTTTGTTTCTTACTGTCATTTGCGATACAACCATTAGTTCGAATGAGGAACCGTCCGATAATGTTAGTAGCGCTACTTAGGAGAATATTTATACCAACCGAATGAGGGTTGCTACTATTTTCCTGCATCTAACCGAATGGGGGTTAGGATGTAATATTATCTGATTTTGTGAATTATTTCGTGACAGTATGATTATGTTGTGAGCAGGTTTGGTTATAATTGATATATCAACAAAATATTGTCTGGATTAAACCTATAATCTCACCAACATTTTTGTTGACTGGTTTAAGTGTACTTTTTCAGGAAATGAGTAACTCATTTGATTTCAGCTTTGAAGTTCATGATGGATGGGGTGATGTTGTGGGAAGGGTCTGTGTCACGCTAACCGTCAATATAGCTGACGGGAGCGTGTATGTTGACGCGCATTTTCATAGGTTTTAGACATGCTGTAATTTAGTGTAAACAATTACATCAAATTTTGTAATAGTACTTAAATGATGTAATTCCTCTAGTATAAATAAAAGCATGTCTGTGTTATGTTTCTATTAAAACTGTGTTTATTTACTATAAATAATGCACTCTGATAAAAGCTAGTCACATTCCACCCGTATCGTTCACGCTTCCGCCGGGATGTGACAGGTTGGTATCAGAGCCATTTCTTATAGAGAATTAGTTATTTTTAAGGAAATAACTAGACTATAACCATAAGCTCAAATATATCATTTTATGATTTTATGTGAATTATGTGAAATTCTATGATTTTATGATTAAGCTACTAATAAAATTTTGATAAGTTATTTGACTAACTTTTTGTGAAATATTGTTAAGAGATCTGTGCAGCTATGAATTCAGATAGTTATTACTACGAGACCGATCCTTCTGAAGGTTCATACCATAGCAGTCCTAAGGAAATAACACCTGAGCCAGAACCTCAACAGCCTATGGATGTTACCCCAACAGAAATGGAGAATAAGACAAAATTTTATGTTAGACGTGCACCAGTACACGTGGGAAGATATACAATTAAAACTCCTAGGAAAAAGATACTACGTGGACACAGACTTAAAGCTAAGCAATCTGAGGATTTAGAAAGACAACCTCTTGATTCTCCTAAAGATGAAGATAGAATTATTAAGTCAAAGTTGGATCAGGTGAAGACAGCCCGACAGACTCTTAAGAAACTTAAAAAAAAAATACAGCTGGGAATCTGGAAAATTTAGAAGGATATTAAAAAGCTCAAGACACCCAAGAAAAGTATCTTCACCAGGATCTAGAAATGGCTTAGCAGAAACTGAAAGTTTATAGTCTAACTTTTTAGAATAAAAGAAATAATAGCTTAATTGATATATGTATTTTGTGATAACATGTTTATTTGATTAGTGTCAAATAATTTTTGTGTTAAGATATTTATTTGTAATACTAACATTGAAATTCACTATAGTGAATCATGCCGCCAAAAAGAAACACTCAGCCTGTCAGGAGAACAGCTCGAGTGGGACGACCCAGGACCAGACTTGGGGAAGAAACACCCGTGAACCCTGATACCACTGAGAATGATAGGATATCTCAGAGAGTAGCCCAACAACTGGAAGCTACCCTACCTACCTTAATTACCCAACTCCAACAAAACCTAAATATTGGAACTACCTCAAACCCACCAGCAGGGCCTGAAAATATGAATATAGAAGAAAGACAGGAAGAAGAGATTCTAAATGGAATTTCAAAAGGATGCTCCTACAAAACTTTTATGTCCTGTAGACCTCGGGAATTTGATGGAAAGATGGAGCAGTACAAGCTTTGAGATGGCTAGATGACATGGAAGGAGTCCTGGAAATCAGCAACTGTGCTGAAAACTTCAAGACACTATTTGCTTCCCATTCCCTTAAAGGAGAAGCACAATCCTGGTGGAAAATGGAGGTACACACTAGGGTAGAAATGTTATGAATAAGCTGAGTTGGGAAGAATTTAGAAATCTAGTGATAGAAAAATATTGTCCCTACAATGAGATAGAAAAACTAGAGGTTGAATTCTTAGCACTAGAGATGAAAGGGTCTGCACACCGGGAATATACTAATAGGTATAATGAATTATCTAGATTAGTACCACATCTGATAACCCCGGAATCAAAAAGAATAGGAAGGTATATTTGGGGATTAGTGCCACAAATAAGAGGACTAGTGAAATCTGCTAGAACCAAAACCTTCCAGGAAGCAGTAATCTTATCAGGAAGTCTGACAGATGAAATGATCAGGAATGGATCATTAGGTCATCAACAGGTAGGAGAGAAAAGGAAATGGACTGAAAACCACCCTGGAAGAAGATTTGGAGAAAGTTCCCGGAAAAGAGTAACCCGACCTCCACCAAGAAACTTTTTGGGAACAACTCAAGGAAAGAAAGTGGAAAACCATCACAGTGTAACATCTATCAAAGATATCATACAGGGAACTGTATGACAGTGGTGTGCTACAACTGCAAAAGAAAGGGACATATTTCTCGAGACTGCAAAAACCCTACTAACCCTAAAACCGTCTGTTTTCAGTGTGGAAGTGAAAATCATTTCCGGAATGAATGTCCACAACGAAAGGGTAAGGCTTCAGCTAACCAGAACAACCCCCGTGGAAGAGCATTTGTGATACAAGCTGACGAAGCTCGTCATGAACCAGAAGTAGTTACGGGTACGTTCCTTATCAATAACCAGTACGCTAAAGTATTATTTGATACAGGAGCAACTCGTAGTTTTGTTTCACATACTTTTAGACCATTACTTAGTCTAACATCTGAGAAATTACGTGACACGCATGTGATAGAATTAGCTGACTGTTACATAATTGAGGCTGATGAAATCATTCCTAATTGCATCTTGAATTTAGATGAATACTGTTTTGATATAAATCTGATACCTATTAAGTTAGGAGGATTTGATATCGTAGTAGGAATGGATTGGTTGAGTACAATCATGCTGAAATCATTTGTGATAAGAAAATGATTAAGATTCCTTTGATTAAGGAAGACAAAATTCTCTGTATATATGGTGATAGACCAAACAACACTATGAAAATGATCTCTTGTGAAAAAGCATAGAAATGCTTAAACAAGAATTGTTTAGCTTTCTTGGCTCATATAGTTGATACAAAATTTGATAAGGAAAATTTGGGAAGTGTTCCTGTTGTAAATGAATATGCTGATATTTTTCCTGATGAACTACCTGGATTACCACCTCCTCGTCAGGTAGAATTTAAAATAGAATTGATACCAGGAATAGCCCCTATTGCCAAAGCACCTTATCGCTTAGCCCCAACTGAGATGAAAGAACTCATGACTCAGTTACAAGAGCTATTAGATAAAGGATTTATACGTCCTAGTGTATCACCTTGGGGAGCACCAGTTCTGTTTGTCAAAAAGAAAGTTGGAACCTTTAGAATGTGTATTGATTATAGGGAACTTAATAAGATTACTATAAAGAATAGATACCCTCTTCCTAGAATTGATGATCTGTTTGATCAACTACAGGGATCTAGTTATTTCTCGAAGATAGATTTAAGATCTGGATATCATCAATTAAGGGTACAAGAAGATGACATTTCTAAGACTTCATTTAGAACTAGATATGGTCATTATGAATTTCTTGTAATGCCATTTGGGTTAACCAATACTCCAGCAGTATTTATGGATCTAATGAATAGGGTGTGTAAACCTTACCTAGATAAATTTGTTATAGTCTTTATTGATGACATTCTAATTTATTCTAAGAATAAAGAAGACCATGAACAACACCTGAGGTTAACTCTGGAACTGTTACAAAAAGAACAGTTATATGCCAAATTTTCAAAATGTGAATTTTGGAAAAGAGAAGTACAATTTCTAGGACATGTAGTTAACCAAAATGGGATTCAGGTTGATCCAGCAAAGATAGAGGCAGTTAAGAAATGGGAAATTCCAAAAACCCCGACTGAAATACGACAATTCTTAGGTTTAGCAGGATATTACAGAAGATTTATAGAAAACTTCTCAAGGATAGCTCAACCATTGACAGAATTGACTCAAAAAGATAGAAAGTATGTATGGGGAGAAAAACAAAATGAAGCCTTTGAACTTCTCAAGAGTAAATTATGTAGTGCACCCATATTAGCTTTACCAGAAGGAACGGATAATTTCATAGTATACTGTGATGCATCTCGTCAAGGCTTTGGATGTGTTTTGATGCAAAAAGATAAGGTGATTGCATATGCATCCAGACAACTTAGAGGGAGTGAAACAAATTACACCACTCACGATTTAGAATTAGGAGCTGTAATATTTGCATTAAAGATTTGGAGACATTACCTATATGGGACTAAGTGTATAATATATACGGACCACAAAAGTTTACAACACATCTTTGACCAGAAGATGTTAAATATGAGACAAAGAAGATGGGTAGAGTTACTAAGTGATTATGACTGTGAAATTAAGTATCACCCAGGTAAGGCAAATGTAGTTGCTGATGCTTTAAGTAGAAAAGAAAGAACAAAACCTCTACGGGTACGAGCAATGAAAATGGAACTACGTTCAGATCTGTTAAGACAAATCCGGGAAGCTCAACAACAGGATCTGCTGAAACTAAAAGGGCAAATTAAAGACTTGAAAGAAGAAACAGACGGAATTCTGAAATTCAAAGGAAGAATCTGGATACCCAACAATAACATAATTAGAACAACTATACTGCAAGAAGCTCATAAGTCAAGATATTCTGTACACCCAGGAAATAATAAAATGTACAAAGATTTAAAAAGCCAATACTGGTGGCCAGACATGAAAAAATCAGTTGGAGAATTTATGGAACAGTGTGATGTCTGCTCAAGAATAAAAGCTGAGTATCAGAAACCTTCAGGATATCTGCAACAACCAGAAATTCCTGAATGGAAGTGGGATCAAATTACAATGGATTTCATAACTAAGTTACCCAGGACCAGAAATGGATACGGCACAATTTGGGTTATAGTAGATAGACTAACTAAGTCAGCTCATTTCTTACCTATCCGTGAAGATTACAAGATTGAAAGATTAGCAAGAATTTACATTAAAGAAATTGTGTCCAGACATGGAATACCTGTATCCATAATATCAGATAGAGATAGTAGATTTACTTCTAGGTTTTGGCAAACTTTGCAAAAAGCTTTAGGGACCCAAGTAAACTTAAGTACAGCATATCATCCACAAACTGATGGACAGAATGAAAGAACAATACAAACCCTGGAAGATATGTTAAGGGCTTGTGCGATAGACTTTGGTGGAAATTGGGATAGTCACTTACCTTTAATAGAATTTTCATACAATAACAGTTATCATTCTAGTATTGGGTTAGCACCATTTGAAGCTTTATATGGAAGAAAATGTAGGTCACCTCTATGTTGGAATGAAATAGGTGATAGACAATTTACAGGTCCTGAACTAATCCAAGAAACCACAGATAAAATCACTGAGATCAAAAACAGGTTGAAAGCAGCTCGTGATCGACAGAAAAGTTATGCAGACAAACGGAGAAAACCATTGGAATTTCAAGTTGGGGACAGAGTCTACCTAAAAATATCACCCTCTAAAGGTATCTTTCGATTTGGAAAATCCAGTAAGCTAAACCCTAGGTACATTGGTCCATTCAAGATTATTGATAGAATTGGTCCTGTGGCATATAAGTTGGAACTACCATAGAAATTAAGTGAAGTACACAACACTTTTCATGTATCTAACCTTAAGAAGTGCCTAACCAATGAAACCCTAGAAATACCAATTCAAGAAATACAAGTAGATAAGAAACTGCATTTTGTGGAAGAACCAATAGCCATTGTGGGAAAAGAAATAAAGAAGTTAAGAAGAAGTAAAATTCTCATAGTGAAAATTAAATGGAATGCAAAAAGAGGACCAGAATACACCTGGGAAAGGGAAGATGAATTCAAGAAGAAGTGTCCCCACCTGTTCAGAGGTAATAATTACTTAAGTTCTCTACTGAATTTCGGGACGAAATTCTTTTAACGGGGGGAGAATGTGACAACCCTAAAAATATTTTATTATTATATATATTACGTCGAAAAATTTTCTTTATTATATTACGTTACAACTATAAGTTATATTTGGAATATATATTATGGGTGTACGTATGCATGGTTATATACATGCACATATATGGAAACCTTATGTATGCATGTTGCATGCATGTCTATATAGTGATAGTTTACGTATGTACGTATGCTTATATGCCCGAAATCCACACATACGTGTATATATACACAAGTTTTTACGTGGGCATGTTTACTTATATACGTGTACATGGAAAATTGTTGTAATACAAGCACAAATGTTTGGTATATATATATATATATATATATATATATATATATAGCTCACTTATATATGTATATACTTATGGGTATATATATATGTATACATATAAACACATCAAAACTCAATTAAACTAAATCCTAAACATAAAAACTAAAACCCAAAACTAATAAACTACAACATACCACCATACCATCACCCTATATCCCTCAATTAAAACCACCCGACAAAAACCACCACCACACGAAGCATTTGGACATATGCTTTCACACCATTACAACCGCAATCCTAAGCCATATTCATTGAATGAATGCTAGTCACCTTGGAGCCCAAGTTTCATATTTTTTTAACAAAAGAAAAGCAATACCCAAGCTAGCCTCGGTTCCATGCATACACCACACCAAAACCGCCACCCCACACCCAATATTCACACTTTAAAGTCAAATCCTAGTCCTATCTCCTAGCTATCTTGTTTCATTTTGTTTTCTTCTCAAAACCGCCTACACCTTAACCAAAGCAAACTCTCGATTTTCATGCATTCACACCACTTTACACCTAGTATTCACCTCCCCAAAGTCAACCTCTATGCCACTCTCTTCTCCCTAAACCACCACCTAGACTTCTAGTAGGACTAAACCACCTCCCATTCACACCTAAACTCACCATCACTTGCCACCTATCACCATAAACCTTTTAACTTTCTACCATGCAATATACCTCTCGGAACTTCCTCCAAATTGCCACCTAGTCACCTATAATCATCACAAGGGCCACGGATGTGGCATTCCCACATGAAAACCAAGGACACCATGCACCCTCACCCAATTGCCACCTAATCTACCACCCTTACTAAGCAAGTCTATGTCTATGACTCATCTAGTCTATTACATGACTCACCAACACTAGGAGGAAGACATAATAATGGTGTTGGAAGGGGCGGTCGACCAAGGTAGCTATATACCTCCATACAACCGCAAACACAATCCAAACTCTTATCTCTTTCTCTCGGTTTTCACATACCAAACAACACCATCAATACCATCGACCATAGCACCACCACCCTTCGGTTCCAAAGCCTCTCATCTCTCGATTTCCTTTGCCCACTCCACCACCATCGACAACTAACAACAACCAAACAACAAACATCAACAACAACAACACCCGACAACTACAACAACAAACAAACACAACCACGTACCACCAGCACCTACCATCATCATCCACGACCTTCACAGACTTGTTCTTGGATTCAAGGAGCTAAGATAACATTAAGAACATCATCACAAGGTATAAGATAATTATTGTTACATATATGTTACAAAATATATATATATATATTGTTAGTTTGGTATTTAAACACCAAAACCAATTCTGAAAATTATTATCTCAGTAATCATAAGTAATGAGTTATAAAAACTCAGAAACATACGATAAAAGATATATTTGGAATTTGCAAGGATTAAACCTTGTAAATGTTTCAGAAAAATTAAATAAATATTAAGTAACTGCAATTGTGGGAATAAACATTGAGAAATTCTCATATTTATACTGAAATATTGAACTGGAAGTTTTGACAAAGTTTGATAAAGAAATAATTATATAAATTATTTTATAAATAAGAAATAGAAGAAAATATCAAAAATAGAAATAATTTCGGAAAAATTCTGATAAATTCACAGAATGATTCTTTTGAGGTATAAAATCCTCTGGAATTATTTCAGAATTTTATTCCTTGTTATGATTAACATATGAATTTTTATAAATTCTGTATTAAATAAATCAGAATAAATACTTAACATAAATAATAAATTCTGATAAAATCATATATACAATATTAAATCATATACTACAAAATATATAATTTTCATATTTTTTGGAGTAGTATAAGTATTTTTACTAAATATTTCAATTATTGTAAAAATTACAAAAACTGGTATGTTATGATTTGGACTTTGAGATAATTATATGATGTTTGGTTTTGTATAGTAAGTCTTCTATAAAATTTTGGGAATTTATGAAGTACAGAAGCTATTTTTAACCAATTATGGGAATATTATAAAGTTTATAGAAAATAATCTGTTTGGATTTGGATGCTATAAAAATTATGAGATGTTACTGATTTTTGGGATAAGGTTTTATAAATTTTTAATGATTTTTGGACAGCAGTAGGTATTTTTGATAATTTATGTGGAATTTAGATTAATTATGTATAAATAAATTGTGGAAAGTTTTTGTGGTAACATTATTGGTAGAACTTCAAAAGATACTTACATATGAGGTTCTAAAAATTCTAAAGAAAATATTGTCTGACACTGTGAACTGTTTTGTTAGGTTCAAGTGAGAAGACACGGTGAGTTCATAGCCCCATTTTCAACCGTTTGGTATTCAATAAAGTTTTGGGGGAAAAAGTATACTGTTTGGGTTGATTTATTATTTTTGAAAATATTTTTGTTGCTTACTGTCATTTGCGATACAACCATTAGTTCGAATGAGGAACCGTCCGATAATGTTAGTAGCGCTACTTAGGAGAATATTTATACCAACCGAATGAGGGTTACTACTATTTTTCTGCATCTAACCGAATAGGGGTTAGGATGTAATATTATCTGATTTTGTGAATTATTTCGTGACAGTATGATTATGTTGTGAGCAGGTTTGGTTGTAATTGATAAATCAACAAAATATTTGTCTGGATTAAACCTATGTTCTCACCAACATTTTTGTTGACTGGTTTAAGTGTACTTTTTCAGGAAATGAGTAACTCATTTGATTTCAGCTTTGAAGTTCATGATGGATGGGGTGACGTTGTGGGAAGGGTCTGTGTCACGCTAACCGTCAATATAGCTGACGGGAGCGTGTATGTTGACGCGCATTTTCATAGGTATTAGACATGCTGTAATTTAGTGTAAACAATTACATCAAATTTTGTAATAGTACTTAAATGATGTAATTCCTCTAGTATAAATAAAAGCATGTCTGTGTTATGTTTCTATTATAACTGTGTTTATTTACTATAAACAATGCACTCTGATAAAAGCTAGTCACATTCCACCCGTATCGTTCACGCTTCCGCCGGGATGTGACATATATAAAGAACCAAGAACCGGACTATTTACATACGGTTTGGGCCGGACCAAACCGAGTTAAATGGGTCGGTTCAACATAATATGGTGGTCCGGACCGCAGATGTTTTTTAGGCTCGGTGCTTTTTGTAGGGAGAAAATAAAACTTAAAAATATAAACGAAACCGATCAATAGATTTGTTTCTTAGACTTGTTATTGTAACATAGATAAATTGGTATTATATTAAAATATAAACCATACATTAATTGTCGTCATGACCCCTTTATGAGTCAATTTAAGGGTAGCGTACAATAGTATTCATGTATAATCGACTAAAAGTTTATTGATCTGAAAACTTATGTCATATGCAGGTAAAATATTTTTTACATTTATAGTGTTCCAATGCAACCCATTTAACATCTAAAAAGCAAAAACCAACTTTTTTTTTGCCTAATTGTAATCGGGCCGGATCTAAATCGAGCTTATACACGCGAGTTTGGATCGAACCCGACCCATAACCATTTACAAAAGGAAAGCCGAACCGTGGACCGGAACCGCTAACGCATACACGGGTCGGTCTCAGTTTTCACAGGTCTGTTCGCGGATCTTAACCGGGTCGACCCGCGAAGTGCACACCCCTAATCTAAGCACTTTGGTTCCTACACAGAAACCTTAAAAGTGAATAAGGTAATTTTTTATAATATGTCGGTCAGTTTTTTAGGTAACGTAATCTTCCGTTCTACGTTAGACGGTTTCACAATTTGATTAAAAAAACTAAACTAGTGTAGTGTGGTCTGGTTTGTTTTGGAAATGTTTCAAAATATGAATCATAGTTTTGTTACAAAAACACCGTGGAATCGCTCGGGTTGTTACAACTTAAAAGAATTAGTAATAATAAAAGTTAACTAATTGGTGGTTATATTGGTCAAAACCCGCGTGATCATTAGTAATAAATCCGTATGCTTTTTGACTTTTCAACTTTCATTTAGACAATTTATCATAATACAAAACGGCCATCCAACTTTTAGATTAGGCATGTTCTCCCCTTATTGTTATTTTATATCTCCACAAATCTTTTAAGTTTTGATTCATAATATCAAAATTCAAAATTTAATTTCACAAGACAATCAATACGCTATGTCAACCAAAACATCTTTTTCTATAAAAAAAAGTCATACTAATAATTTATCATCATAATATATACATGAAGACTTGAATGTACAATCAATAAGACGTAAAGACATACTAATCTAGATGTTGTAGGGTTTTGCTAATAATACATTAACTATGTGTCAAGCCATTAAGGCATTAATTATATATATATTGACGGCTTCAAAGGATGTATTTTCCTTTCTAATAAAACCGAATTCAAATTTTTTTAACAAGAATTAGCAAAACAAATCATATAAAAACAAAATCGTACCGCATGGTAATCATCTTCGTCAACTTTACGTTTGAATATATTGAAAACAATGACTTATAAAACTGTTTATATTATATATTTTTGGAGAAATTATAAATAATCGCACGTTATTATTACTGTTTTTTAATTTTCTTTAGATTTGGATGATAATCGCACCAAAATAATATTAGTAAGAACTATTACCATTCAATGTGTAATAGTTTGAATTTTTAAGCTCCAATTTGACTTAATAACATCATTTCTTGTTACTATTTAGATCATTATTCTTACTATTATTACTAACTATTAATTTTTTTCATATTCGAGTGATAATCGTACGATAACTATGAAAGCTTCAACTACCTTTAACTATATGTACATGATAACCTATGTTAATTTTTCGTAAAGTTTATTTATCAAAGAAACTTTTTAATTTCCTCCGCTTTCATCCCTAACATCACAGTTGCAACGTACGGGTGAACCCACCAGTACAACATGCGCTAACTACAACATGCCATATGAGAACTGAGAAGTATCAAACAAAGTCCATACAAGAAACTTGAAGGACCGTTTCTGTAAACAATCGAATATCTTCCATTCACCCCGTACCTATAAATACCACACATTGAATTCCACCACAGAAAAAAACTCGCCCCCTTATCATCATCTTCTTCACCCTCAAGTCTCAACATTACCATTACCATTACTTGCATGGCACGTAAATTTCTTGCGACACAAGTTTCAGATTTATGTGTCGGAAAACAGCCCCTCACGTGGCTGCCGGCCACCGCCACCGTCGCCGACGCCGTTGCCGCCCTGAAGAAGTCCGGCGACCTCAACGTCAGTGTCTGGAGCTGCCGCCATTCCGATCGTACGGTCGCCGGTGACGACGTCGTTTCATGCCGGTGCGTTGGGAAGATCTGTATGGTTGATGTGATTGTTCATGTTTGTAGAGAGGAGAATCTGTTTCGTCCGTTTGAAGCTCTTCAAACGAGTGTTGTAGATCTGATTACCAAGGTGAATGGACAAATTAAGCATCTGGAGGCCAATTCGAGGTTTGATTGTGTTTCTGATACAATTTATTAGGGTTTTGATTCGAATCCACTTCATCGGAATCTGTTTGATTTGTAATTTGGATTGTTTTGGTTGAAATTTTATGCAGAAATGTTGTCGGAAATCGAAATATAGTATAGAATTGAATCGTATGGATGAAATGATGAAATGATGAAATGAATAAATCGGATGGCTAAAATTTAAGAATTTTTACCATAAATGAATCTGTTCATCCTCTTCTTTGTGTTTATGCATATCATGAGTGATTGATTTATCGTTTTTCTGTGTTTTTACCAGCTTGTTAGAGGCAATAGATTGCATAATCGAAGGGGCACATAACTTGGTTATACCTATACAAACCACCACAACATGTAATCAAAGGAAACACACCTCGATTAACAATCCTTCTTCCACTGTACTGCATAATGGAAAAGAATACTGTTGGTTGACTCGAGAGGACGTTATTCGTTTCATCCTAAACTCAATCGGTGTCTTCTCCCCAACGCACACACTCACAATCGAATCACTAAACATAATCACTACACAAACACTAACAGTCCACTATGACGACCCTGCATCGTCTGCACTGCCCTTGATCACTCACTCACATTCAAACCAAACTTCTGTAGCAGTCGTTAACCAAGACGACACCTTGATAGGTGAAATCTCCCCTTTTGCCCTCTCCTGCTGTGATGAAACCATCACTGCTGCAATCACCACCCTATCGGCCGGAGAGCTCATGGGCTACCTTGACTACATTGGCCCCCCTGAGGATTTAGTCCACTTGGTTAAAATGAGGCTGCAAGAGAGAAACTTGAGTGGGATGTTGGAGTTAATGGGTGATTGTTATAACGCTTCTTCGTCTTCATCAAGCTCAGATGAGGAGTTTGGGGCGGGGAAGAATGGTGGCATGGGCCGGAGTTATCCTGGGAGGCGGTCAGAGGCTATTGTCTGCAACCCGTGGAATACTTTGATGGCTGTCATGGTTCAGATGATTGCTCATCGCGTTAGCTACGCGTGGGTCGTTAAAGAGGATTATGGTCTGGTGGGGATAGTGACATTTACAGAGATTTTGAGACAGTTTAGAAGTGTTGCTGGTTCATCAAATGAAAAGAACACAAAGGTACAATAACAATTGGCATTTGGTTATGACTGCAGTATAAAGTGGTTTTTATACTGCCTGTAGTTTTTGTTTTTCTTGTTTATTGTACTTTCAAATGATTTACACATTTTGTTGATCCAGTTTATTAGATGTAATAAAAACTGGGATACGGTCTAAAAGATGGAAGATGGAAGTGAGTTGTATGAATGGATCCGAATTTAAATCTGTCTTTGTTCCAATTTATCTAGTGTAAAAATGTAAGAAAGGTGTACGATCAACATCTCTTATCTAGTGTAGAGCGTGGGCTTGTTGATGGATATGAGTTGCCCTGTTAAGTAAGAGTGTAAGACCATAATGATGTAATGTTAGTTTGGCCTCTAAATTAAGACAGGTTCACTCAGTGTACAATACGCTCGAAAATTATCGCCTCTTGTCTCACCCGAAAGTGATCGAAGTCGCGCTTAACGTATCATTTACTATTTTAGCCTTTAACTTAGCTATGATCTATGATATATAAGGGTATAATCGTACAATAGTAACTTTCTTTTTTCTTACTTTCAACTTAAATACCCGATTCGTAGGGACCCAACGAGTCCTTGCAACCCATGTTCTATATATTTTTTTAAGATTTGATTTTTTCAGTTTTATTAATTGTTTATTTAGGATAATTGGTAGAAAGTTTGACCATGTTTTTATTGTTAGTGCTTCATGTTGCCTGCATATTCGTTATAAGTTGTTTCATTCTTCATTAATTTATACCATGTACTTGCATTAAAACAGTGAATGAGAAAATTTGCAGCAAGAATCTGCGTTTTTTCTTCTTGTGTTTTATCTATTTCTTTGGGAGATTAGCATCTCAAAAAGACTATTGTATCTGATCGTGATTCAGTTTTCATGAGCAAGTTTTGATAGGAAGTTATGAGATTACGAGGGGTGGAATTGGCCACTTCGAGTGCTTATCACCCTCAGTTAGATGGCTAAAGTGAGGTGTTAAATAGAATTATGGAGACTTATCTTCAATCCATGACCATGGATTCTCCTTTACATTGGGTCAAGTGGATTCCTTTGGCTCAATGGTGGTATAATACCACCTTCTATTCGGCTATTTAAATTTTCCCATTTGAAGCTTTATTTGGATTCAAGCCGAATATTAACATTCCTTACATCTCCGAGGATACTACTATTGCTGTCATAAAAGAGTTACGTAAGCATCTGGAACTTATGATTCAACTGCTAAAAAACATCTTATTATGGATCAGAACCATATGAAACAGTTTGCTGATGCGCACCGCTTCGAGCCTACTTTTGAAGAAGCTCCAGCCGGCAGTGCAATCTTCCCTCAAATTGCACTGGCATACTAAACTTTCAACTCGTTTTTATGGACATTTCTTGTTATTGAGAAGTTTGATAACTCAGCGTATCATCTTGACCTTCCCCCGGATTCTACGATTCACCCTACATTTTATGTTTCTCTCTTAAAGCGTGCTCATGGTCAACATCTACTAGTGATTCTTTACCTGGTGCTCCTCGTTCCTCACTGCAACCGCGCACTGTTGTTGATCGTCGCCTTATCAAACGCCATAGTCGGTTTGCTGCTCAAGTTCTTGTCCATTGACATGGTCTTCCGATTACTGAAGCTTTATGGGAGTTCCAGTTCTGAGTTTCGCTTGTGTTTCCCTCATTACCATTTTAAAGGACAAATATGCTCTTGAGGTATCGTTAGGCTTGAATTGTGTAACGGCAAGTTAATTGATAAGTCGAGGGGCTTATACGTAAACATTTGTGAGTTCAGGAGCTTAGTTCTAATTGTCTAATTCTGTTTGTAATGAGCATAACAAACTAACAAGAGGATCTAATCGCATATTATTAGCTTGGATTGTGTCTCTTTCCCTCTTAGTTTCTGTCTAAGCCTAACAGAAACGATTTTAGAGTTCATATAATGTATGTTCAGGAACTACAATTCGATTGACTTTTGACATGTCACAAATTCAACTAATATTTTGATTTAACCCCTTTAATCATTTTAAAGATAAAACATAATCAGATACTAGGGGTGTTCATGGTTCGGTTTCAAACCGCGAAACCGTCCAAACCGGTCTTCGGTTTGATTTTACGGTTGGTTTTTTTCTAAACTTTCAGTTGGTTGGTTTCAAAATTTTCAAACCGTTGTGAACGGTTTGGTTATGGTTTGTACCAAAAACCGGTCGTAAAAAACCGGACCGAACCGTATATCAATATACACACATATATGTGCATATATATATATGTATATTTATACATAACTATTAATTCAAGGTTAAAGACTTAAACCCTCATAAATGTTTATATTTTTAGTTTGGGCTTTGAGAGTTTAGGTTGCCATATTTTTATTTGACAAATTGAAGCCCAAATAAATCTCTTGATTTTGAAAGCCTTGTCCTAAACACCAATTTGTAGTATTCATGCCCATATAGTTGGATAGTTTATTTTTAATTATTTTGGACAACGTATTAGCTGCTTATTTTAGACAGGTTAATGGTTGCAGTTTGTACACAGGTTTGGAGCTGCGTTTTGGCATGTTTTAGGACTTATTTAAGGCCGCATTTTGGCAGGATTTTGGATCAGTTAAGGCTGCATTTTGATAGTTTTTTGGGCTGTTTTGACAGCTCAAAGACTTAGCTTAAATGGGCCTAAAAAAACCCAAACCGTGAAACCAAACCGGAACCAAACCGGTTGCAATGGTTCGGTTTGGTTTGGTTTTTACTTTTGATTGGTTCGGTTTTAGTTTTAAGTGATAAAAAACCGTTAGTAACGGTTCGGTTACGGTTTGATCTAAAAACCGTAAAAACCGGACCGTGAACACCCCTATCAGATACAACCCATACTCATTGTTATTAGTCATTGAATATGCGTTCAACAACACATCAAAGCCCCAGGTTCACCCACGAGTAGGTCGTGTCGGCCTTCTCTTGGTAGAAGCTCACCTGCCAGTAGGCCATGTCAGCCTCCTTTCGGGGGTGGAAGTTCACCCGGTTCCAAACAGTTGGGGCTGCGGGCCATCTTCGAACCCATGGATTGGTGAGACCGGTGTTGGTATCATGATTTAAGAAAAGAAGAGTAAAATTATCACCTTTATTTAATACATTACAGAAACTATCGTGACTTTATAATTCAACCACCAGTTAGTGTATTCAAAATCTTTGTAGTTGCATGACTAAAAAGAGGGGACAAACTAAAAAGAATTAACAATTTATATTTTTACTGGTGTTCAAAACTGTATCTCATTAAAGTTACAAGTTCATAACAGTGAATTGAGTTTGTCATTTAAACTCCAAAGATCGCTCTGGTTACTGGACAAAAACCAACGGTTGAATGCAGTTATTTTTGATGGCTGAGAAAATCTTTCATGTGCCCGTAAATTTCAGATTTCACTATAAGACGCATCTTTTTCGAGTCTTCCCACAGCAAACTGCTGTATTCTCTTGCAAAATCACAAGCTGCTTCGAATACATCCTACAATAACAGAAATATTTGTCTCTTTCTTAGGGATAATTTCATATATCCCCGTTAAGACTTAACATGATCATATGAACAAAAACATATAATATCAAGTATTACTAATTTTCAAATTTATGACACTTATATTTCCTTCTGTTAAACTTGCATTAAGATATTATAGTTTGGAGTGTGAAGAAAAAAACGCGGCAAAATAATCATAGTATATATTGAATTTTAATAAAACACGTAAATATGATATATAGCTTTTTTAAACGGGTATACTTGATATATTTTTTTTTGGTTGGTAAGTATGATATTATACAAAGTATCTAGGAGTATTTCTTACCCTAGATGGGAAATCATCAAAGAAATGAGCAGGTGTCATCTCAACCCTATTTAGATCGGATTCCCACAGCCTAATCTGTTATCAATAACAATTAGCAATTAATAAACGACTAAACATCAATCACAGCACATGAGGAGGACGATTATAGTTGAAGAAGGGCTTATGGTTGGATTATTGGAGCTTTAGAAGTATTCCTTTTGTCCCACAATAGTTCGGGGCGTTTAATATAGTTGCATGGTTTACATGTTTAGCAGAAGTTTTCAAGATTTATTACTTAACCAACAGTCATTGTTACAGTTTAGTAATAGTATGGTCATGGGTTCACCATATTCTTGTATTTTGTTACTAATGAATGGCATTTTAAACTTTAAGGTAATGGTCAGATACTTGTACTCCATCCCAATATAGGTCCAAGCATGGTTAAGCATTATACCCTTTATAGCTTCATGAACATGTTTTGACTACTAGATCCAAAAACTCCATATGCCAACATCAATGTGATGAGCATCTTGTAACGGCCACAAATGAGTAAAAAGGAAACACAAAGAACAGAAAAGTAATAAATTCCAGTTTGGAACATCCTATAGTATTAGAATAGAGGAGATGGGGGACCTGATCCGTGACATTTTCTGGAACAGATGGCACTCTTTCTGCAACACGAGGATGAGCATTCTGCTGTAGAAATGAAACTATCTGCATATCCAGAATGAAGAAAGATTACTCGCACAGAATGATACATTTGGGTAAAACTGTTGATTGCTATTTAACTGTGACTCTGTGAGTCTTAACCAATGGACTTGTGACATGTGTGCAGATACAGTAGTGACATTTTTGACAAACTAATTCAATGGATAATGGAACTGTATCCTCTCATGTTTTTAAAGTGGATCTCAAACAAGTTTGTTTCTCTTGTGTTATCATCTACTACTCATTTGCAAATTTTACTAAGATTGTAGTCTAAGATAATAACCACACAGGAAATGTAAACAGATACTGTAAATCTTGGGCATACAATTTAGCATACAAAGTAGGTAATTCGTTTGGTTCATTGATGCCAAGACCCATGTTTGTTAATCAGTAGTTGGCCGTATCGTAAAGCATAAAAGAAGCAACAAGAGTTGTTCAGAATAAAGAGAGAGATCAAATTTGTGCTATTGGCGCCATATGGCCCATATAGTATGCTGATAAAAATATAAAAAGGAAAGGGCAAAAGATAAATAAAAGCATAAACACACACACACACACATATATAATACTTGCCTGTTCTGCTGTAATCCCATTTGAAAAGGCTTTATACAGGTTCTCTTTTGTAATGGATCCAACAATAAGGTTAGGAAGTTGATATTCTACCCTGCATGAAAGTGAAACTTAGCACAGAGAGGGAGAGGGAGGGAGGGGGACAGAGAGAGAGAAAGAGAGGGAGAGAGAGAGAGAGAGAGAGGAAAGACTGCTTGATACTACTGCTAACTTTATTCTTTTAGAAACATTATAAGATGAATCATTCGAGAAGTTTATACCTGATGTCTGGGATATGTTAGTTTAGTAATTTCAAAATAAATTAAGGCTTATTATCCACTAATATGCATACTTAAACACATAGCTCACAAATGCTCAAGGGTTGCTTAGTGCTAGTCAAGCTTGTCCAACTCTAATATATATTTACACCAGGTTTTAAATTGCATTATTATACAAAACTAGAAGCACCTAGATGCAATAACAATGAGTAATGAAGCTTTAGGAAACATTACAATATTTACTTACAGAAACATAATGATAGCAGAGCTACCCAAACAGGTTGAATGGTGATTCTATTGCAAAAACTTGGGTCATAGTATTAAGATTGTTAATAATTATCAGAAATTGCTTAAAACTGAAAAGATGATAGATAATTGTCAATAATTACATTTAAATGAAAATTGATGTACATTTTAAGAGAAGAAATTATTGCTTATAGGCTTAACTACACATAAAGTTTGCTCTCTTCTAGCTGTAGCATTGGTTGTAAAGTTGTGCATGCCTTAGGACTTGTTCCTAAAAACTAATGGCCTACTAGGCTTATATTATCTTGACTTTGTATAAGTTACCAGATATAAAAATGAATCTTTTTGGCAAATAGAAAATGCAGAAAACATAAAGAAATAGAGTCACAGGTACCTTGCAAAGAGTTTTAAGATTTCACAATGTAACTTAGAGGTGGAGTAAGCATATAGCCTGAAGTTCGTTTCCACAACAACATATCCCTGAAGCAGAGTATGAAGTTAGCTGGCTAACATCTTAATTCATTCCAACATTGTCACAAAAATACAAGTCACTTTAAGTTATAACAAAACGAGTCAACCAGGCTAAGGAAACCAATATATAAATCAATGCAACCAAAAAGCTAGTCCAGTTACTGATCTTTCAGATAATGTGACATTCAGCAGGGGTATTTCGAGTCTCTCTTTATTCTTCCATACAGAGAAATTAAAATTTTCAAGTTTATTTCAGAAGTTCTCTTAATAGCCTTTTTTTTCTACAGAGTTTAATAGTGTAATTTTATATTGGAATTAGTGAAGTTTCATGTCTGGTCAATTTTTAACCATCTACGGTATCATATTTTTATCCATATTTGAGAAAATTTCCACACAAATTTTGTATTATTTCTGATTTACTTCAGTTATGTTTTGTTTAATCACCATAACTCTCAATAGGATGTAAAAAAGGTTAGTGTCTATTCATTAGCTTCAAATTTTCTTCATGACATGGTTGCCTGGTTGGACAAAGTGTGTAACATGAAATGAAAAGATTGAAAAGAAAGACATGTAAATTTTCCACATTTTTCCTTGAATACATTTAGATTAACTGAAATAATTAGCAGACCTACAAACCAAGATCAAATACTCAAATCACATGCAAAAAGAGCTAAATCTTTGATATTTCTTTATTCAAGGCTAAAAAGAGAGATTGCATTTGATTTCCCTTCTCTATAAATCAGTACTAAGGTGTTATATCGGACTACCTCAGCTTTGTTAAACATTAAAAACAAATGTTGTCTGGATAAAGAAGTCTTCATGGAATAAACTCTGTCCAAAATAAGTGGTAAATGAAAATTTACTTATTGTTAGTGTTGAATGAGATCTCTTTGGGAATAGATAATCATACAAAATCAAGACATATTGTGAAAGCTGAAAATACTAGAACTTAATGTGGAAAACAATTAACACACAGAATAAGGCCCTCAGCCCATTACATTAAGTCACAAAAATCATCACTAATTGCAGCTAGAAAAGTGATGAGAAACAAAAAAAGACGACGCCTATTATTACTTTTGAGAAACAGATTAATAACGCTTCATGTGTGTATACTGTATAGTCTAGGTATTTAATAGTTCTTGGAATGAATTCATCAGATTGTATAAGTTTTGGGGTAAATTACCTGTTTCCTTGATGATGCATCTGACAAACTAATAGAGAGGTTGGTAGCCAGTTTAGTAGGAATGAACCAACTATCTTTCCTTCCCTAGAGAAATAGAAGTATCAAGATGCTCAAGAGGAGTCATAATGCGTACAAAATATGGTAGAAAGAACATAGCATATACCTGCTGGAGTTTAATGAGCCCTAAGTCTGCAAGGTCTTTAACAGTTGTCCGTTGTATATCATCTAAAGTGTTCATATTATATGCCTATGCACAAGTTGTAGATATGAATTCATCAGTAATTATGGAACATTAATCAGAGTGTGTTGAAACATAAAATATTCATGTTTTATATATGTAGAAGATCTGATACCTCGCCAGTAACATGAAAGCTAAGTTCAAGCAGAAATGAGATAAGATCTGCTGAATCCACACCTCTATCCTGTTCATAAAAAGTTCAAGAAAGACTCCTACTATAAGGGAGTAGTATTTAGAGATAACAGAAAATTGTGACGCCAAAAACAACTACTGATGCATCGAAATGCAGCACGTATGATGAGATGAGCAGCTATGGGTGAGAGGTAATATCAGACAAGTGATGATAATCATCAATATATTTCTATTACATGGTAAAATCATAGAAGAACACCAAAAGACAACTGATTTATTTGAGAAATAACCAAGTTATCTGATATGATAGGAAGTCTCAGGGAATAAATACCTCAGAATTACTGATATACTCTCTGATGATATACCAGAGTTGTGCATTAGTATCCATTAGCTGTATGCAAAACAAATGATAATCAAATTTATTAAAATACAGAGAATATACCATTACAGCTAGATATTAATCATACCAGAAACTGGAAACCACTTTCAGTAAGCCTAGGACCTTCTTTGTCTCTGTAGAAATGTGAATCGACCTTAATATGTCAGAATCCATAGTGTCAAAGATAAAATCAGTATTTCCGAATAGCAATAACTGTAAAAACACCTTTGACTTAAAAGGCCTCGTTGGAAGACTTTCATCATAGAAGGACTGATGCTTTTTGTTGTGACCTCAGCTTCCGCAGAGTTTATGAGATGCAATAAGAAACACTAGATTGCCACAAGAGCAAGTCATGAATGAGAATAAACCGGAGCTGCAAAAATGATTAAAAATAGAAACCAGAATATATTGTTCACAAACTTAGTGGTAAAGGTTTAAGGAAGTAAGAATCAACTACTTAACTTAAGGAAAGTAACATAAATATGATACATAAAAAAAATGCGGCTAGGTTTTATACCTCCCATTGTTGTGCTGCATAGATGTCTAGATCCTCCAAGCTTGGGAGTCTTACAGTTACATTTGCAGCCATAGGTTCTCTCGGTAATACACCACTACAAAAGCCAGGTCAAAGGTCAAGAAATATTGGAGTTTTTAGATGTAAGCACAACAACAATTTTTGGTTCAGAAATAATATAAACAATCACCATTACCATAATCGAGATCAACAGTTACAAGTAACAAAAATGGAGAATCAGCAAGTAGCAAGAAGCCAAAACAGGCCAATGAGAACCACAATGAGCATTTATAACTTACCCATTAATAATATGCTCCCGCAGGTTCATCTGAAACATTGGGTTTAACAAGTAAGTGGTCTCTTTTTTCCTGAAGACAAAATTTAGACCATTAGAAAAAGTAGACCGAATTCACAGAGAAGAGACTTTCTAATAATCGTGTAACAACTCAATTCCACTAAGAACTAAACAGGAAGGCTACTTAAAGGTTCAAATCATTATTTTTCTAGGTTTGCCATATGAAACATGCTTTTTTTTTAATTTATCCTTTTGAAAGGTCACCATCTGCCATTATGTAACCCAAAAATATCCACACAGATAATGTTATGTATAGACATACAGATGAAAGTCACCATGAATAGTTGATCTTATAAGATTGGTTGTGCTTTGCTACTTAAGCCTGATTTGATGCATAAGAGATCAGGATTGTCTAAATAAACAAACACAGGTTAAACCATTGTCAAGCTTCAAGCTTTAAGGGATTGCAAGTGAAAATGGTATGCCCATCATAGATATAATATTCATTACATTATTACATCTTTCACTTATTAAATCTAATCTATATCCATCAAAGATAACCTAAAAAATGAGAAGGGAACTTTGCTTCAAATAATTCAAAGTGAAAAATAAGCAAACACGTGTACCTATCGACAAATTCCGTAAACACTCTCAGCTGAATGAGTCTATCAATAGCAACTCTATGCTTTGAAGCACCATCAGCTAGAACCCACTCTTGCAATGAACTGGCTGTCACAGGAACATCTATATACAACAACTGGAGAACATACTTCTTGGCCAATGGTGGCAAAGACCTGAGCAACATACAATGATCATTATAAACAAACCCATGACATCCAAAGTCTCATCAAATTTACAATATGCTCTAACCTAAAAGCATGATGCACTTTAGCTTTTTTTTTCAATTTCTCTTGTAATAATAAAAAAAATCAAATCTGTATAACCAAAGAAACAAATAACCAGACTTTACTTATGCAGCCTTATTCACTGCTAACCCATTCAACTGCAAATTTATTTATGTACTGTCTATGATATTATGAATGACTGATCCACAATAGAACCTCCAATATGGATCCCATAACACACAAGATTCCGAAATTCGACTTCAAAACGGAACATTTAGTGGCAATGATCAAGTATCAACAATACAATAAGAATTCAGAGGTGATATGATTTAGAGAGATGACCTTAGAATGGCTTCGCAAATGAAGGCATTCTCGTATAGCTTGTCGAGCTTCATGGCAGGTAATGATGCTACCATGTCCATGAAGTTCTTCGCTATGATCCTGACTTGAGGCATCTTGATCAATCTTTCACGATCGATTGCTAATTTCACAGTGCGAGTTGATTATATGATTAATCTGTGATTGAGTTTTATAACTAGGGTTTGCGAGTTGGGTGCGAGTGTGTGCGTTTTTTACTGTTGCAAAAGGCTTACGAATTATAGACCAACATGAATCCATGATGTCACAAAACCAGGATCTTATTTCAAGAATTACAGTACAAATTTCTTTCTTTAAGCAACGGCGCAAGAAAATTGTTATATTAATCGGGTCCACCTATCGTATTAAGCAGGGATCATTTTGGAAAAAATAGATATGTGGGCCTAAAATATACGTGTTTTGGGCACCCGTAATCCCTAGCACTAACAAAGGTTAACTTGATCAGTTAAGTTCATATAAAATAACTAAAGTGCTCTTTAAAATTATTTTACCACACCCCACTCCTTTCTCCATAATGTCTATTCCGATAGCACCACCGCCACCACCGGAGACATTCTGGTAGCCACCGCCATCACCATTACACCACCATTGTATTCATCTCTCCACATGATCATCACCATCATCACCACCATCGCACCCTAAGCCCCCCCCCCCCAACCAGCACCAACACCAACCCATCATTCTTTTTGCGTGAAACCACCATACACCCTCGTCGGAAGAACATGAAACCGAGCACCTAGCGTAAGCACCTTAAATCCATCGGATTATATTTGAGACAATCATCACCACCATTGCAGATCTCATCGTTCTGATATGAAATCGACATATCTAAAACCCAAATGTTCCACTGCCATCGTGATTCTTGTTTTCCTGTCGCTAAAAATGGGAGTGTTAGGTGACGATTGTAACAGTGATGGTGGTGGTGATAGCAACCGAAGGTGGTTGTTATGACCGATGGTGATGCTTAATTTCTTACATGGTGGTGGAGCTGAGTGTAGAAAACGAAGACGAGGACGAAGACGGAGATGAAGATGGAAGTGAGATGTGTGGGGTAGGGGTAGGGGTAGGGATGGGGTAAGTTAGCTTTTATTTAAAAACAAATATTTATTGTTTTTTTTTGTAAGTTTAGGGGTGTTTTGGTAATTTCACATTACCTTGACATAAAAACTTAACTTTTGTTAGCATCAAGGACTCTCAGTGTGTAGTCTTTGCATAGTTCATGCCCTATTCAGTAGTTTTTTTTAAATTGAGACTAATCTGAAATACATGCAAACCACAGGGATTGTCCTTGTAATTAACAATAATTGTACGCTAGGATTCATTTATATCAATCTCTTACATGTGCGGCTCTATCCCTTAACTTCAAACAGAGCTTCATCACTCTATTTTCTATCTTCAAATGATTTTATCATAAAACTCAATCCTCACCACTGTGGCTGCAAACGAACTGAACGTTCAACGAACAATTCGTGAACCGTTCGGCGGGAAGTTTGTATGTGTTTGTTCTTTTAGTAAATGAACGAACACGAACAAGAAAATTTTATTCGTTTAGTTAAACGAACTAACATGAACACAAGCCGCGCTCGTTCATTTATGTTCGGGAACAGTTCATGAACATGTTTCATTTCTTAATGAACGAACACGAACAAAGAATCTCATTCGATAAGTGTTCGTGAACGGTTTATGAACAAGTTTATTTCTTAATGAACGAACACGAACAAGGCATTGTTCATGTTTGTTCGGTTCGTTTGTAGCCCTACTCACTACATATAAGTGGTTTTCTACTTGGTATTTAAAATAAAATAAAAAAATGATATATGAAATCTATTCTTCTTCTTTTTTCATGTTATTTTAACAATCTTAATCTAAGCCCACAACGTTCACAATATAGTTGTTTGAGGTCGCTTTAAATGTTTGTTTGAAGGTCACATCAAAGTCCCCGTTTTGAGGATTTGTCAAACCACCATATAAAGATGGAGACTTAGCTAACTTACTTTTCAAAAAGCCTTTTGAGGATTTGGTAAGTTTAAAGGTGAGCTTGACTTTTGAGATTGGTGTAGGAATAGTAAAACTTTTTTTTTCTTGGTATAAGATGATATTAGCAAGCCAAGTGCATTAAAGCAAATGAAAACCTAAATTGCATCACTGACCCCTTTGTAATGAAGGATGTTTTGTCATGTTTTTACACAGATAAAAAAGTTTATCTTAATTTTTTACATTAATGTTGCTGTAGATTTTAAATATTGTTCCAAACACTCCACAATAACCAAGAAACCAAGAAAATATGATGTAGACATTTTTCTGATGAAAATATATCGAACCCTTTGCAATAGTTAAAAAGTAATCTCACGTGATTTGCTTTGCTCATCACAATAATTATGGATTAATAACAAAGTCATAAATTAGGTTCGAACCATTCTCAACCTATCTATTTTTGAGAGACAAAATAAAACAAAGTACGGTCCATGACACGCTATGGCTCGTGGAATACTTTTATTGTATCTCACATTCAGGATATGTAAACACCTCACTCCCTAACATTCTAACATATTTGTTATGCATTTAGAACTGAAATATTTTTCATATTATTGAGTGATTATATCAATCCAATCTTATTATCAAGATGTAAGAGAGCAAGGGATCATGACAAAGAGTGTTTGCCGAACTTAATGTATTATCATACACGATCACTCATACTATAGAGGGATGAATCATAGAGAGATTACAAGAGAGTTGAAATGTGAGCAATACCATTTTAGTGAAATGTTGTAGGGTTGAACACTAACCATTTAGTGAGAAGCTGAAGGAGATCATCAGTAACCATATTAGTGAGAAATTTTACAGGTCATAACTACCCGTTTAATGAAATGTTGAAGTGCCAAAATCACCGGATCAAAATCATTATCATTATCATCATTATCTTTCTTAAAAAGTATATATACAACAAAAAATGATTGTATAATATCAACTATCATGACCATTGTTTAGACAACACTCATCTTGCATAAATTTTCCTAGCCAGTAAATGATTTCTCTAAACAGCGAATGAAAAAACTAATGCTTTTCATATTGATCTACAAATCTTTTCAGTTTCGGCTCGCCCCAACAACTTTTCTGTGCCGCCTTGACCCGAATCTTCTGCGCCGTCTTGCTGATGGGATCTTTGTGGGATTACTTACAACATGTTCCACTGATGTTTCTAAAGCTGAAATGTTTGGTGTTTCATCAATGGGAATGGAGGGTGGCGGCACAAAAACAGCACGTGGGTTGGGAAGGGGCAGCAGTGGCGGCGGCGGCGGCCAATGCTCGAGGATATCTCGATGGTATCCCTGAGAGAGAGTGTGAGAAACCAACAGGATCAGCATCATTAGAAAGAAAGTTGCATTATTTTGAAGGGAGAATCATACAGCTAGCACAGTGTTGACATTTGAGGTCAACAGAAGTGCTCCTCAAATCCAAAATTATATCAAAGTACATAAAATCCTGAGAAAACTCTATATCCTCGTTGTATATATTGTAGAACATACAACATGTAACCATCTAATGCTAAGTTTGAAACTGAAATCAGGTCAAAATCGCATTGAGGAAAAAATCATTTTGACTCTGAAAGTCAAAGTGTATCAGGTGAAGAGAATTTTATTACCTGAACTACAAAGTCTCGCCTTTGGCAGTCCCAAAACATATGAATGGTCCAATTCGTCTTAGCTGTGATCTTATCCCTCACTGTTGAGAAACTAATCTGATCTCTTGAAGTAAACCGGTCAACTTCATTGAACCAAAGACAAGTAAAAAGGTTTGATATAGGAATGTGCTCTCTTATCACCACACATCCTTCAGGAACATCTGCATGATTGAATGTGTGTTTGCAAAGTGATTATATAATATTGGATAATGTTAATCGGATAATGTTAATCGGATAATTAGTTGTAATCAAAGAGCAGTAGAACGTAATGTTATGGATGTGCTTATGTTGTTTTGAAGTTGTAAACTTGTAATCACAATGGTAAATATAAAACTAAGAAGTAAAAATGTAAAGTTTTATTAAAAAATAATAGAAGGGGGTATTTATGTACCACTTCTGATGGGAAGTTTGGCCTCCGAATATGGCGTTAAACCCTCTGCTTTGTAAAAGTTGATCTGGAAGTCGATGGAGGCATTGTCATACTTGGAAGCTGCTTTATTAGCTTCGGCTTCTACAAACACATCAAACCGCTTGTAGTGTCTAGATATTGCAAAACTAGCATTCTTCCTCCATAAGAACCTGAAATTATACAATAGCGACTTTCTTTTTTCAGCACCATATAAGGTTAAGAACTCATGGATCCTCTACTGTTTGGAGATCATATTTTGTATTTGACCACACCCGTAGATGAACCAAACGTGTTTAATGTAGCTAAATGACTAAAACACCCTTGGAAAGTGCAATTCAGATTCATATAAAAAGAAATCTTGTGATTTAAATGAAAGCAATACATTTGCAGTACTTTTGAAAGTCTTCTGTAAAAGGAAATGCTGCAAGTCTTGCAGGCTATAAAATGCACTTCATCAGTGATAGATACGCATGACGCGTACATAAAATAGAAATCTACTCTACTAATGCAACTCTGTGTTACTCTTGATGTGTGAGCAAGGAGCATAGGCAAGCCCATTCTTATCAGAATCCGTTTTGACCCAAAAAAAAAAAAACTGATATCATTTCTAAAACGGTCTGTTTTGCCCGACCAGTTTGACCCATTACCTGACCTGACTGTTTTGCTAGGCATAGCTTAAACTTTTAGATTAGATGTGAAAGGGAACTCAATCTTACATAAGAAGAGCACATATTAATATTGCATCAAAAGTTGATACCTTTCAAGAATTTGGTAAGGATCCACAACAAGCTCGAGTTTCCCATCCACCCATAGGGAATAACGAGCGTTTGGGAAAAGCCTGTGTAAAAGAAGCTTTGGAACCTGCAAATATGTAAATTCATCAGGAACGTTATCCATATTGTGAAAAACTAGAGGTGCCAAGACAGGGCTGGTTGGGTAACAGGTTAAAAAGAGTTAGGGTTAAAACATGCAAATACTGTACCTTCCCATTGCGTCTTGGATCAGTATACGGTAAGTTGTGGACAACAACAATTCTCCATAATCCAATCCTTTTGTTATTATCAAGATCACTTGAATTTCTTGAAAAACTGGCTGTTTCTTCATCAACAAACATGAAAAAGCAAACATTTTTCTTTGCGGTTTCACTGATGTTTTTGGGCTGTTGAATCAAATCATAAGCGCCTGCCAAACACCAGCATTTTAAATGAATCAAGGTTTTAAAAGAAGGAAAGCTTGAGCAGAGTGTTTTAATATGATACCAAATATGGCTGATGCAACCACCACTCCCTGACACCGATCCATCTCAAAAAGATCCGAATCATCAATATCAAATTTTGTATTGTGCCCCGGCTTATCTCCTCTAACAAACCTAGTTGCATAGTTATGCATCAACAAAAGAAAAAATAAAGAAAATAAACAAACCCTCTTTCAACAAAACTAGAGGTGGCAATATCAACCCATTTGGATCTAACTCATCAAACAGGTAAAATAATATAATTAGTAAAACAGAGTTGCAGAAACCAGTCAAATGGATCTATAGTTGCCCAAACTGTATATTTAGCAAGTACAAGCTTCTTAAGTATTTTATCTAGAACAATTAGATCATTACTGAAATCATAAAGTCAACGTTATCATATTTGACACATAAACTATCTATAAAAAATATACTATTTGGACAAAAGGTGTTACGGGTCAACCCAAATCAGGCCATTTCAACAAGTTACTTGTTTTGACCTGGTAGTGTGACCTGCACATTATTCCACCAATAAGGCTATAAAGAAAATGGTATCACAGAGTTTTGGAGAAATCGTACCCGCAATGGACAGTCATTGACTCTTTTATGTCATAAGATTCAAGTCTTTGTTTCAAAGAAGGATATCCACCGAATTCTGAACCTCCAAACTCACTTTTGGTGAGATTTTCTTCATGAACGTATGTCAAATTTTTGAGGACCGGAGAAAATGATGGGGCTTTTGGCATTAATGCAATAGCTTCTTCCACAGGAAGGTAACACACCGGACATGCTGACAGGCAGAAAATATATTAAAACTTTAAAAATTAAAAGAAACCAAAAGTGTACTTGCAGTATGAAATTATTATAACTTACGACGTGGGCCTGTTCTTTTTTTGTCTGCAGGTGGTGGCGGCAATGTGAAGGTTTCACAAGGATGACCATGAGGAAGGGTGTATCCAGTGAAATAAACAGGTGGTGGTGGCGGTGGGATGGTTGTCATTGTTTTGTCATCATTCAAAGTGATCTTGATTTCATTATTCGCTAATGAAGAATTTGTAGCTATTACTGTGTCGTCATCTACACTTATTGGCAAAATTGTTGTGATGGAGTTGTTCTTGAAATCCAAACTTTGGACATTGTGAACTTCTTGTGTAACTTCACCTGCAAATACCCTCAAACATGAACTCCAGTTGATCAATTCAACTACAATCTAACAAAATGAAGCAAAGAATCATTAAGATAACAAAAACCCAATATCAGGATTAGCTAAATATCCACCACAATGTAGTAAATATTGCTAAAATTGGAGTGTGGGTCGGTTGATAGCGACCAACAACGTAAATTGAGCTAAAAATGCACAAAACGTAGCACAAAACACAATGACCCACAAACCAAATTGAGCTAAAAATCAATCAAAATTTAGTAAATTTGATAAACTACTAAAGAAAAGGATACCAAATGGTGGTAAAATTGCACAAAATGCAGTCAAATTAAAGATCCACAAATGAAATTGAGCTCAAAACTAATCAAGATGGAGCCAATTGATGAATGAAATCAGTATAATCCATACAGATGGAATCTAATTGAGCTAAAATCAAACAAATTAAAGTAAAAATCGATTGATTTAAGGAGAATGAAAACCAAACCTTTGCCAACGTAAAGAACCCACAGCATAGCTGCAATTGAAACAAGACACAAGAACATCATTCCAACTTTCTTTCTGTGCACAAACTTAAAGATCCACATCAACATATTATCCTTCTCTTTATTAACAAAAATCTTCGAAGCTTTCCTTGAAGCAATCGGTGGTGTTGGCTGATTGGGCTTTTGCTGCAAGAACACTCCACCATTCTGAATATGTTGTTGATGTTGCAATAAAGATCCATAGCTTGATGATCTTTGACCCAATGACCCACTAGTCATTGTTGTCGTTCTTCAATATCGTCAGCTTCCTCTTTCATCTCATTCACACAATGCCCACAAACGATTGAAGCTGCAGACACCATTATTATTATGTTAAAATCTTGTTGCTTCAATCAACAGAGACGTAAGAAAGCAGGAATCTTTACCTCATTAGCAGCCTTAATTATTGTTGTTTTCTGCAGATCTGGATCGTTTTATTGTGTTCTTGCTTGATTATGACAAAATCCGCTTTAGTGATTTTGATAATGCGTTAGGCAACTGAAATTGATTTGGGGTTTTGTTGTCGAATCAGCTGTGGGACTCTGTTTTGGGGAAACGGTGAAGAAGGAGAATAAGTTGAAGATTTGCAGAGTATTTATCAGCTCAAGCTCCTCTGTTATTTTCGGTTGTAAAAAGACCCTTTTCAAGATGTTTATTTAGTGAATCCATTAATCCACGTTACCTTTTCATCATATCATTTAATTAATGAATTTGATTCACATTTGCATTAAGGGGCTGTTGGGATTGCTTATTTAGAACAACTTTTGATTTTTGGATGGGTGAAAAGACCAAAATGTCCCTCCAAAAGTCACCAGAAGTTAAAAATAAAAGTCACCAGAAGTTAAAAATAAAAGTCACTTTTGGTGAGGGGCATTTTGGTCTTTTCACCCCTCCAAAAATCAAAAGTTGTTTAAAATAAGCAATCCCAAACAGCCTCTAAGAGTTCAACGATGATATACTGTAACCATAATCATAATCAAATCGATTAGAAAAAACAAATTTTATTTATTAAAAACTATTAATAAGGTCTGAAGGATGCTGATTTGATAAACAAAGCTTACCCTAAAATAATATTAGAACCATAATTCATGTTCAATTATAAATGGTTTAGTTTTTAAGTAAATTTTTTACTTTAAAATCAACACATGGAACGTCTTGTAAGAGTACAATTTATAAGCCTTTTGATTAAGGAGTACACATTTTATCATAGAATATGCTTAGAGGCATAAATGATTTAGTTATGTCATTATATTAGTTTAGTTTTTACCCGTTAAGTCTATTCATATGTATAAGTATGCCCCAGACTTTTTTTCCCTTTTATCCTTTTGTTGCCAATATATAAATTTAAAAGGATTTATATTTATCCCTTATTAAACTTCCATATTTCTCTAAATAAACAAATTTTTAATGCATAATGTGTAATGTTTTTCTAGCATGATTTGAAAAAAAATATGTAATTTACAAGTTTACCAAACATATATAACATTCCTCTAAAATTAAACGATATACATACTATAATTTCTCCTCTTTTATTGTTCATTACTCGTCCTAACCCTTTTCCTTCTTTTCCATCCCTTCGATCATTTGAGAATGTTTAACCTCTCTTTAACCAAGGAATTCAAAGGAAGACTTGAATATGCACAAGATATTAAAGACTTGAATTGCATCATGTGTCATCTTTGAATTTGATTAGGATATAACTAACAAGCTCAAAATATGAGAATTCATATCTTAGTCGTCACTATCAGTGCCTATGCATTTAAAACCATGAAGGAAGACATAAAATCTCTTGAAGCAAGTTTCTCAAGTAGTTGGTGTGCACCTTTAAAAATGCTTTGTCCCTGCTCATTTTAACGATCCCTGTTGATATCTTTTAATATGCAGACTCATGCGAGTCTACAGAGGCGATTTAGGATGAACTAGGAAGGCTTTCATCATTTGGGTTTGAAATAAAAAGAACCTCAAACCAAGTTTCTAAATGACTATGAGTCCTTTAATGGCAAGCCTGAGAACCATTGTCGATGGTTTATTAGAGCTTCACCATACTTGCCAACTCCCTAAAGAAACATAAGATGCCTAAGTTTTGTGAAGAGAAAAATATACAGTTTCTAAGAAGCCTACCCAAAGAGTGGATAGTCATGTCATGAGCCCATTGGAGCAGACAAGTAATTTCAATCAACAAGCTGGACAGCAAAGGAAAAGTGAGAGAATTAAAACCATTCCCAAACGGTTTGAAGATCACGTGATGGGAGTCACGTCAGCATTGCCTTAACAGAAAATTAGTGCTAGGGGTATTTAAAGTAATTATTGAGAGAGCATGAGGGAGACATGAAGTTTGTTAGATCTGAGTGATTTCTTTTCCCATCCCTTCTGTTTTCTCTATTTCCCATCTCCTTTCTTATCATTTATCAATACTAGAATCATCCTAATTACCCTACTGTTAATTTGTTTACTTCAATTGGTGCTTATCGTACCTCTGCATCGATGGCGGATGGTACACGAGCTCGAGTTTTGGAGGAATCAGTGAAAGGTGTCCAGGAAGAACATAAAGCGATGCGACAGGATTTAGATGGGGTGGTGATTGCCATAGCGTCCTTGCAAAAATCCATCACTGAATTGATCCTACGCATGGATTCGACTACAGGGGAATCCAAATTAAACGGTAAGTTCAAAGCTCCTTTACATTCCGATGATGTTGGTGTTACTGTGCTCGGTCGCCATAAGTCGGCACCGGTATACTTAACCTGTTTCAATGGGGAATTTCCTGAGCGGTGGATTTCCCAGGCTTCTCGCTATTTTTCGTTCTATTCAATAGCCGAGAAAGATCAATTGACCATTGCTTCCTTTTATCTTAATGATGCCGCTGCCGATTGGTATGATTGGCTTCACCACCATCATCAACTTACCACTTGGCAGGCATTTACCGGTACGCTACTTAAACGATTCAGATCCACCGATCTGGAATCACCAGAAGGATTGTTGGCTAAGTTACAGCAAACATCCACCATCGCTGATTACCGTTCTCGATTTGAGGCGGTTTCCAACCGTACAATCCCATTACCAGTAGAATTCCTAGTTAGTTGTTGGATTTCCGGTCTCCGATCAGATATCAAGCAGTCTGTGTTGATTCACCAGCCCACTACATTAGAGGATGCGATGGATAAAGCCCAGTTACATGAGCAACGGGTCCAATTTGAAAAAGGAATGGGCCGACCTTCTCTGGGCTCATTCCCTCTGAGACTCCGCCTCTAACCAGTTTACAAAGCAAACCTGCACTTCCAAACCTAACTACTCCCAAAGTCGGATTTAAACGGTTAACACCGACTGAAATGGCTCAAAGCGTTCTAGTGGCTTGTGTTTCCGGTGCGACGAGAAATATACGTGGGGACCATAAGTGCAAAGCAGCACCCCAACTTCTCTTCTTCGATGATGACTCACCGGATTCGGGTGGTTCACCGGATTCCCCATCCTCGGCTGAATCCGATTCAGTTATGACTGAGAAACTTCAACTTAAGGATGTAAAATCTCAGTCTACTATTTCCTATAATGCTCTTTCAGGTGGATGCTCATCTACCACCTTACGGTTCACGGGTTCGGTGCTTGGGAAAGAGGTGCAGGTCCTCTTGGATGGGGGCAGCACCTATTGCTTCGTGCAAACTCGCATTGCTCATTTTCTTAATCTTCCTATTGAAGCAATTACTCCATTTTCAGTTTTAGTCAGTAGGGGGAACGATTACCGTGTTCTGGGTTAGCTCGTAATGTGAAATTGGTGATCCAAGGACAATCCATTGTGGTTGACCTCTATGTTTTACCATTGCAACGTTGGGATATGGTCTTAGGGGTTTCGTGGTTAGCTACTCTCGGGCCGGTTGTTATAGATTACTCGACTTCGATGTTTGAATTCTCTATTAATGGAAACCGTATAAAATGGCAGGGGGATATTCCCATGGCCCAAGCCATCCAATTCAATGGTGTGAAAACCGGCAATTTCAGGTCAATACCCGACCTTGACTTGGTTATAATTACACCTATAACACTTGATTTTCAATTTAATTACATTTATTGAAGTCGTTTTATGCATTGCAAACTTTCACCCATAACATTTCATGCATCGGTAATTCGGCGTAATTACCGTTTTCACACGCGGTACAATCGGCACACACGAACGTTGGTGATAAGTAATTTATGCATATGTCAATAAATACCTTAAAGTGTTATAAAGTATCTTAGATTCTAAATTAAATACATTGAAAAAGTTTAAAATTTAAGAAAAACCTTAACGCGTAAAATGGATATGTTACCCAGATAAAACGCGTGTAACGCAACTACTAGATAAATAATTTGTTATTTACATATCATCAATATTAAAATGTATGATATTATATGATTTCTTATAATAATTTGTATGTATTTTAAAAAGTAAAAAGTAAAAATATAAAAATATATAAAAATTTCCATAGTGACACAAATACCACCCAATTACCCCATATTATACAACAATTAAAAAAAAGAAGAACATCAACCCAACCCCCACTCCAAAGTCGCCGCCCCCTCCTCCTTTCTCTAGTCATTCCATTTTGATTGACAATGCACTTGCCTTTTGCCAAGATCAAGAACCATCTTCTTTAGTGAAACATCTTCTAGCATGGATTAAAGGAGAGTCAACTCTATTACTACAAATAGAGAGCTCCATCGCCTTTCCTATTATCCATGAGATACACTCATGCACCAAGATTCCATGCAAGGGAAAGGGAGGTGGGCCTATAAAAACCTTCAACCACTTCTTACAATAACACACCACACACTCATCTCTCTCTCCTCTCTAAATTTTCGGCCAAGGCTCCCTCACCACCACTTCATTTGATTTTCAACTTATTTTCTTCAAATCTTGGGTGATTCAAGTGCCATTCTGGAAGACCAAGTGATTTTTGAAGCTCCCAAGCATCCTACAACATCTTCATCTTTTCTTGTTGGGTTTTCTTAGTTCAAGGGATTAAGTCTTCTTTTTCTTGCATTTCAAGACTACCATCTCTTCTTCTTGCTTGTTTAAGGTTAGCACCATGTTTCTAATCTTCCATACATCACCATGAAGTGTTCATGTTCACTAACTCATCCCAAAAGTGCTCTACCAAAGTTTAAAAAGTAACAAAACATGTAAAACACTTTCTGACAGATTCATGTTCTGTGTTTTCAAGACCATAACTCAACCTAAACATGGTCAAATGAATCGTTTCTTGAGCCTAACATTAACTTTAGGATGTCTAGTTTCTAATCCATCCAACCTTTAAATTTTAGACAAGTATAACCCATCCAAAACGTATAAACAAATTAAAGTGCTGAACCTGAATTTTTGACAGAATAAATAGGGCAGAAAGAATGAGGCATAAGTTATGCTTAAAGTAAGAAAATGAAGATTTTCTTTCTGTGGTAACTTAGCTTAAGGTGTTAGGTTTAAAAGTAATATAAGCTCTATCTGTGAATGTAAGTTTTGACCCCTCAAAAAGGTAAATTCCATAGACATGTACAGAAAAGTGCTGCACTGACATCTGTTGTTTCATGAACCATTTAGCAGCACTTAAACTTAGTTGTAGGATACAATCTATACCTTTCTGGAATCCTAAGACATAGATCTAGATGTGATAAAAATATCAGATTTTATAAAAATTATTTGTACCATGAAAAGAGGATGACAACCAGACCCAAAAATCCCCTTTGATGCTGTCAAATGCCTATATTTAGATAAAGTAAACTTTTGGAGATATTTGGTAAAAAGGAAACCCATACACATAGAAAATATAATACCATTATAATTAATATAAAACACATTCAATACATTATATATCTTTAGGAAGATAAAGATGAAGGCAAGAATCTAAATAAAACATTTACGACTCGACGTGTCTAATTAGTCAAGTGACATTTTCAAAACTAACTTGGTGGATGAGTTATGCATGACCATCTAGGGTTAGTAATCATGAACTCATGAATATATTGTGATTTTGTTTAGGAGATTCCTAGACCAATCATACATACAGACTATTGCTAGTATTCACGCGTGCAATTGAGGTAAGTTTCACGGCCCCATTTTTACTTATTTTCCTTTGGGGGAGATTACATGCAAATTACTAATTTCCTTAGACACATTTACTTGTCAATGATTTCACATGTTATATAAGTTGTTTACTTACCATATGAAGTCCCCCGTTATCAAACCGTTAGTTTATTTCCCAAAGCGAGGTAATCATGGATAGTACTATTGGGTTTGACTACCCCCACCCGGGTTAATTACCCTAACCTTGATTGGAGGTCTAAACGGGTGCATTATTAGCCTGTTCACACCCATGCTCGTGGTAGGCATGGGTAGGGGCAATTTATTACAGTTACAGTCTAGCTTCGGTTGCGGTGCTTATATAATTTGTAGCATTGTATGTATAACAATCAAATCATAGAAAGTATTGTGGTCCTTTACGCTATTTACTATTACTTAAAACCTATGAACTCACCAATATTATGTTGACATTTTCATACATGTTTTCTCAGGTAATTGATAGATGCAACAAGTTAAGCTAGCATGGATCATTTCATGTTTAAGGCCATTCATGCTGTTTGGGACATTCATTTTCATATATGTCATGTTTTGAAAACAATGTATCTTATTACTATTGCTTCCGCAAATTTAACTCTGAACAATGATGTACTTTAAACTTATTTTGAGACGTATGTTTTACAAAATCATATAGTGGTCGATCAGTGACTATGAAACCATGACGTTCGCGCCCCACGGGAAACCGCCGTGGTTTGGGGGTGTGACAGATTGGTATCAGAGCCATTGGTTATATGGAATTAGGTTGCATTTAGTAGACCTAGACTATAACTACAGTTCATCACATGTTTTTAACGATTTAGACACTAACTTAACTTATATCAATTGTACTTGTGCACTGTCTTGTCATAGATATGTCTTCAGCATCGATGCCGATCTACGTTTTCGATTCGGATGAGGAGTACGAGCCCACGTCTCCGACCTCTTCCGCAGGATCCACGTCTGTCCCCCCAACTCTGACTCCTCGTGCCTTGATTCAATCGAGTGATGCCACTGAGACTGAGATCCCCGCACCACCTGCTATCCCGGTCACCGAACCCATTCCTAACTCTACACATGACACCACAGAGGCATTACCTATGACCCGGTTCTCTGAGCTACCACCTCCTCCTCCGGGCACGTATTGGTGGGCGTCCACACCCGAGATTCATGCCGAGCTTCCAGAGGAGCTCATCCCGGGGATCGTACGTATCATCGGCCCACAACTTCCGATGGTTGTCCCACTGACCATGTCCCATATCTTTGTTGAGCCATCCCGGGGGTCTGCCCCTGTGACTGCTGATCCCCGACCAGCCGACCCCAACTCCCGAGACCACATATCCCACCCCCAGTCTGCTAATACCGAGGTAGTTGATCTAGACTCGGAGTCCACTAACCCAGCTTCTCAGGGAGCCGATACTGACCCGGTCGACTCCGACCCGGCCGACTCCGACCCGACCGACTTTGATTCGGATGACGTCGACTCGATCTACCTAGAGTCCTCCGAGGCCATTCCCTCACCTAGTTACCCCGCCTTCCACCCTGCTGATCCGATTACCCAGTCCAGTGACCCGATTCCTCAGCCCTCTGATCCGACTCCACTAGCAGACCTTGATCCTCTCCACCTCGCCCCTGAGCCTGCTGACCCCTCCCCGGTAGCTGCTGGCCCCAAGCCGGTGACTACAGACACTCACCGTATTCTTCGTCTGGGTGTACCACCGCCCTCTTACCGTCGCTATCGGACTCGCCCTGGGGTGCAATTCTTGCACATACCCCTAGGAAGCGGGTTCATGTTCCGATACGTCCTGCCACACCCATTCGAGACTGTATTGCTGAGCCCGAGCCTGTGCCCAAAAGGCGCAGACTCGACATCCGTCGGTGGGGGTGGATGCCTAGCCGACTGGACAAGTGGAGAGACATCGAGGGTATTCCCTCCTCTTTCGAGGTGGGCGAGTCGTCGCGTACCCCGCATCATATTCCTCTCACTCAGGAGCCTATGGAGCTCACCGTGCCTCTTCTCGTGGCACGATCTGAGAGGCATGATCAGCAGCTCCATGAGCTACGCACTGAACTCACCGAGGTTCAGGAGACCTTTGACAGGGAGGACATGGAGAGCCGATTACTGGCGATCGAGGATGACAGATACCTCGATGATCAGGCATTGCACATGATGCATAGCTAACTTACCAGGGTGCAGGAGGACATGTCATCCATGGCACAGAGAGTGGAGGCGGCAGAGCAGAGAGCTACCCAGGCAGTGCAGAGAGCTACCCAGGCAGAGCAGCGCGCGATCATGGCTGAAGAAAGAGTGTTGGGAATGGAAGAGCGCCTGGAGTCCACTACTGCATTGGCGGCCGTATGCATGCTCATGGCCATGGCGGCCGTACAGACAGGCGCGTTCACTCGCTTATTCCATTGATTGCCTATCGTGAGCGGGTTGTGCTCACGTAATATTGGATATTAACTTGTTGTAGGAGTATGTACTCTGGAGATACTTTGTAATTCATACAATTTATTATCAAGTTATGTTATCTTTTAAATATTGCGTGGTTGCTTGGTTGATATGATTGTTTACTTTTGGTGCACATGTGTTTGACATTATTACATATTGTCTCATCTTGCTTATCATTATGATTTGAAGAAACATGCCACCATGAAGGAGAAACCTCAGAACCAATGTGGGAAGCAGTACTCCCATGACAGCTGAGGCTATAGAACAACTTGTGGCGCAACGAGTGGCGGATGCAATCGCACATCACGAGGCGAATCGTAGCGCCGGAGGATCTGAAGTAAATGGAGGCAATGCCAGTGGAGCAGGAGGTATTATAATGTCTGGCATAACTAATGACTTGCAATACACAGGTCATTACTAATGTTTAATTATTACTAATATGATTAAACCTACAACACAGGAGCTGATACCAACCACAGAGGTTGCTCCTACAAGACGTTTCTGAACTGTAAGCCGTTTAACTTCCGCGGTAATGAAGGAGCTGTTGGTTTGGTCCGCTGGATAGAGAAGATGGAGTCCGTTCAGCGAATCAGTAACTGTGCCGAGGAGAATAAGATGAAATTCGCCACTTGTACCTTTGAAGGTCAAGCACTCACTTGGTGGAATACTCATGCCCAAACTTTGGGTATTGACGCTGCCTATCAAATCACTTGGAATGAGTTGAAACAAATGCTGACTGATGAATATTGCCCCAAAATGAATTGCAAAAAATTGAGGTTGAATTCTGGAACCACACCATGAAGGGTGCAGAAGTTACAAGCTACACCACCCGATTTCATGACCTTGCTCGTCTATGCCCACACATGGTTAATCCGGAGTTCAAGCGTGTGGAAAGGTACATTTGGGGCCTTGCACCCCAAATCTAGAGCATGATCACTTCATCCAAGCCAGCCACCATCCAAGAGGCTGTCAGGATTGCTCACGACCTGACTGATCAAGCTGTACGTCAGGGAGTGTTTGTGAAAAAGACGGTCATGGAGAAGAACTATGATAACAAGAGGAAATGGGACAACAATCATGGTCGAAATGCTCCGCATCAAAACCAAAACAAAAAAGTGGTTGTTAGGGCTTTCACTGCTGGCCCATCTGAAAAGAAGGCAAAAGGTGGGTATGCTAGAAACCTACCTAAGTGCAGTAAGTGTAACTTTCATCACCTAGGTGCATGTGGAGACTCAATGTGCCAGAAATGCAAATGTTTTGGTCATGCAACTAAGGACTGTCGAAAGCCCGACACTACTCCTAAAACAGAAAACAATCGCGCGTGCTTCGAATGCGGTGTTACCGGGCATTTTCGCAAGGATTTCCCGAACTTGAAGCAAACTGATGGGAATAACGCACGTGGTCGAGCTTTCGTGATTGGAGCTGGAGAAGCTCGACAGGACCCGAACATTATTACGGGTACGTTCCTTGTAAATAATCTCTATGCATCAGTCCTATTCGATACGGGTGCTGATAGGAGTTTTGTGTCTAGCGAATTTAGTCCATTGCTTGAAATTACTCCTACCCATTTGACTTCTAAATATACAATACATTTAGCCGATGGTAAGTTGATCGAAACCGACAAAATCATACAAGGATGCACTCTTAGTTTGGCGGATCACACGTTTAAAATAGATTTGCTACCTGTAACCCTAGGGAGTTTCGACATTGTTATTGGTATGGATTGGCTATCGGAAAACCGAGCGGAAATCGTTTGTCATGAGAAGATCGTTCGCATCCCACTTCCGAGTGGGGAGACCATATCAATTCAAGGAGAAAAATATGGTACGGTGTTACAGATCATTTCATGTATGAAGGCTCAGAAGTACTTACGAAAGGGCTATCATGCAATCTTGGCGCACGTAGTGGAGAAGCGAACCGAAGAGAAAAGAACGAGGATATACCCATCGTGCGAGACTATCCGGAAGTCTTTCCCGAGGAATTGCCGGGACTTCCACCGCAAAGATAGGTCGAATTTCGAATTGACCTAGTACCTGGAGCTGCTCCAGTAGCACGATCCCCATACCGACTAGCACCGTCAGAGATGCAAGAGTTGTCTAATCAATTACAAGAGTTGTTAGATAAAGGATTCATAAGACCAAGTTTCTCACCCTGGGGAGCCCCAGTTTTATTTGTTAAGAAGAAAGATAGATCTTTTCGAATGTGCATCGATTACCGAGAGTTAAACAAACTCACCATTAAGAACCGGTATCCTCTCCCTCGAATTGACGACTTATTTGACCAACTTCAAGGATCTAGTTACTACACGAAGATTGACTTACGTTCAGGATATCACCAATTACGAATCCAAGAGAAAGACATCCCCAAGACCGCATTTCGAACTCGTTATGGTCACCACGAGTTCATGGTCATGTCATTTGGGTTAACCAATGCACCAGCTGTATTCATGGATCTCATGAATAGAGTGTGCAAACCCTACTTGGATAAATTCGTGATCGTCTTCATCGATGACATCTTGATATATTCACGAACCAAGGATGAGCACGAAAAACATTTAAGATTAATCTAAGAGCTACTGAAGAACAAGAAATTATACGTAAAATTCTCAAAATGCGACTTCTGGATCCGAGAAGTGCAATTTCTCGGGCATGTGGTTAACGAGAAGGGAATACATGTTGACCCATCCAAGATAGAGGCCATTAAAAACTGGGAAGCACCTAAGACCCCTACTGAGGTGCGACAATTCCTAGGTTTGGCAGGCTATTACCAACGCTTTATCGAAAATTTCTCCAAAATAGCCCAACCACTGACAACCCTGACTCAGAAAGACAAGAAGTTTGATTGGGGTGATAAGCAGGAAGCAACGTTTCAATTATTAAAGCAGAAACTGTGTTGCACGCCAATTCTATCTCTACCAGAGGGAAACGATGGTTTTGTGGTGTACTGCGACACATCACGGCAAGGACTTGGCTGTGTCCTAATGCAACGCGACAAAGTTATTGCTTACGCGTCACGATAATTGAAAGTGCATGAGAAAAACTACACCACCCACGACCTCGAATTAGGAGTTGTTGTTTTTGCACTAAAGATTTGGCGGCACTACATGTATGGTACCAAATGTACTATATTCACCGATCACAAAAGCCTCCAGCACATCTTCGATCAGAAGGAACTAAACATGCGACAACGCAGGTGGGTTGAGTTACTGAACGATTATGACTGCAAGATTCGTTATTATCCTGGAAAAGCGAATGTTGTAGCAGACGCTCTGAGCAGGAAAGAAAGAACCAAGACTTTACGGGTGCGAGCGTTGGGAATGACGATTCATAAGAGCGTAACTACTCAAATTCGTGATGCTCAGTCTGAAGCACTAAAGGAACAAAATTTGAAGGAAGAATCCCTTCACGGCATGGATAAACAATTTGAGATCAAGTCTGATGGAACTCGCTACTTCATGAATCGAATTTGGGTGCCATATTTTGGAAACTTGAGGGATCTTGTGATGAACGAGGCACACAAATCCAGATACTCCATCCATCCGGGCTCTGATAAGGTGTATCAGGACCTGAAGGAGTTATACTGGTGGCCTAATATGAAAGCTAACATTGCCACCTATGTTAGCAGGTGCCTCACGTGTTCAAAGGTTAAGGCAGAGTATCAGAAGCCATCCGGATTACTGCACCAACCGGAGATTCCACAATGGAAATGGGAGCAGATTTCCATGAATTTCATCATAAAACTACCCAAGACATCCTCCGGTTGTGATACGATTTGGGTATTTGTGAACCGACTGACAAAGTCTGCTCACTTCCTACCAATTAAAGAAACTGATAAAATGGAAAGGTTGACGAGGGTTTATCTCAAGGAGGTTGTTTCGAGACATGGAGTACCGATCTCCATTATCTCTGATCGAGACAGTCGATTTACCTCGAGATTTTGGCAATCATTACAAAAGGCCTTGGGTACACGGTTGGATATGAGTACCGCATACCACCCTCAAACAGATGGTCAGAGCGAACGGACCATTCAGACGTTAGAAGACATGCTTAGGGCTTGTGTTATAGACTTTGGAAACCGTTGGGATACTCATCTACCTCTAGCTGAGTTTTCTTACAATAATAGCTATCACACTAGTATCAAAGCCGCAGCATTTGAAGCACTATACGGAAGGAAGTGTCAATCACCACTGTGTTGGACAGAGGTTGGCGATAGTCAACTCACTGGTCCCGAGATCATACGCGAGACCACGGAAAAGATCGCTCAAATTCAAAACCGACTCAAAGCCGCGCGTGACCGTCAGAAAAGCTATGCTGACGTGAGACGTAAACCGTTGGAATTCCAAGTGGGAGATAAGGTTCTACTTAAAGTCTCACCATGGAAAGGAGTCATTCGTTTTGGCAAAAGTGGTAAGCTAAACCCTAGATACATTGGGCCATTTGAAATCCTAGCCAGGATTGGTCCGTAGCTTACAAGCTAAAACTTTCTCAAGAACTTAGTAGTGTTCATGACACTTTCCATGTGTTAAATCTGAAGAAGTGCATGTCAGATGAAACTCTGGTTATACCACTTGATGAGGTCCAGATTGATGAACAACTTTATTTTATTGAAAAGCCTGTGGAGATTCTAGATCGAGAAGTGTAAGGCCCCCTTTCTCAGGGAACCACACAGTTGGTCATTCATAGCAAAACATAGATTTAAAGCAATCATTTACTCATATATGTATAAATATATATATATTGCAGCGGGAAGATACGGTAATTTCACTTCATTACAATGTAGTTAAATTAAAACATAAACATCGTCTTTAACTATCAAAACTATTTAAAGTCCTCTTGTATACTCCTCCATCAGGGATGCCAGTATTTAGATGCCAAGAAGCTTCAGATCAATGCTCCCATCCCTTAAGCCCTACCGCTCACCTGTCAACTGATATGCATACAAAAGTCAGCTTCGCTGAGTAAATTCTAGGTTTACTTTGTTAAATGGCTTTTGTAAAAGATATTAGCTTTAACAGTTGAAAATAATCACTATTTATCAGAACATTAATACACACAAACTATCACTTTATCGATACTTTATCATTATTTGTTAATTATTACTCTTCTTTAACCGTCAATTCCCTGTCACTATTGGTGCCTATGATAACCACAGGACTTTACCGAAACGCCAATTTAGAACTTACTGTCGTACCCAAATAGGCCATTATTGTCATGCCAATCCAGGCCTTACTGACCTGCCTGTCCGAGCATTTACTTTGTCACTTTATCAGGGTGAGGGCACAACGAATGCAACCCTCCTTCATCAATTGCTTGCAAGACTTTACTTTATCAAGGTACATGTTATGGGCCTAATAACAGTTCTTTAAGTTTCAATTATATCTTTAGTTTTCACATACACTTAACACATAACAAGAAGCAAACTCTTAGTCTAAGCATTCACATTTCATCAATCATGAGAGATAAACTAGATAACTGACCCTCCGCGGGACAGCGGGGGTTCGGGGGCGGCTGCCCCTGATAGCGGGTTCTAGGGGCGGTAGCCCCTAGTGGGGTCCAAGGGGCAACGCCCCTGGCTGGGGCCGGGCTGCCAGGTCAGCGCGCCCGAAAATTTTTTTGAACTATTTAAATGGCACATTTTACTTTAGAAAATTTTATTTTCTTGATAAAAGGTCTTAAAAACCGTCATCATAAAAGCATGTATTTTA
Source organism: Flaveria linearis (assembly GCA_024085815.1). Lineage (NCBI taxonomy): Eukaryota > Viridiplantae > Streptophyta > Magnoliopsida > Asterales > Asteraceae > Flaveria > Flaveria linearis. Next base: position 26,398,130 of record CM044009.1, on the reverse strand, counting down.
GTATGCATATCACCCCAAAACATTGAAAACGGGTAAAGGAGGGGTCTAGAACTCACCTGAGCTTATCCAAATAGCTTAAATTCTAAGTCACTTAAGCTATAGTCTGAATACTCTAGCTGCACGAAAGTTAATACCCAAAAACGTCATTTTCTTCATAGTTTCGCTGACGGTTTCGCTGGTAGTTTCGCTGCCAGTTTCACTGCCAGTTTCGCTGGCAGTTTCGCTACCAGTTTCGCTGGGCAGCACTTCTGCCAGTTTCGCTGGACAGATTCGCTGCCATGAGCGCCCAACTTTCGTTGGAATTTCCTAGTTTCACAATATCTATAGGTCAGCCTAAGTACTTAGCGAAATTATCAGCGAAACTGTAGTTTCGCAGTAGCGAAATTGTAGTTTCGCTAGAAATCCTTTAGTTTCGCTGGATAAATGAACAGTTTCGCTGGATGAATACTCAGTTTCGCTGCATCGGGGCCCAGTTTCGCTGGATGAACAGAAACTAAGAACCAGGCCGTTTTTAACCCAAAATCTTAACTTTTTACGTCCAAATCCTTGGTTTACCATCCATGAAGCCATATCTAACCTTTTTACACGTTTTCATACGTAAAAATTTGACCTTTATGTGTTTCTTTGAAACTTTTCAAAACCCAAAACCCTAGAATCCGGGTTTGATCAACAGAAGGGTTTAGAGGTCGATTCTTACATGGTTTTGTTGCTCTTTTCTTAGGATTTGATGCTTCAATCACCTAGATCTTCAATCTTTCAACCTTTCAAGCTCCAAATCTTGAGTTTTCTTCACTTTCTCTCTCTACTTTCTCTCTCTATAAATTTGGGGGCTAGGGTTGCAAAGTGCTGGAATGGAACTGATCATGCATGTTTAAGGGCTGATTAAGGGCCCTTAAACCCATCAAAACCTAGCCCATTAAGGCTAATTTGGTCCATAGCCCACTAATTTACCTTTATTTTTAAATTAACCCTTAAAAACCCATTATTATTAAATGGCTTGCTTCGAGAAATTTCAGGGCGTTACAACAAGTAAAGAAGATGAAACGAAGCTGTATTCCTATAGTGAAGGTCCGGTGGAATTCCAGAAGAGGACCCAAATTTACTTGGGAACGTGAAGATCAAATGAAGCTCAACTACCCTTACTTGTTTGAAACCCTGGCATCTGCAGACAACCCTAACTGAATTTCGGGACGAAATTCTTTCTAACATGGGGTATGTGACAACCGGCAATTTCAGGTCAATACCCGACCTTGACTTGGTTATAATTACACCTATAACACTTTATTTTCAATTTAATTACATTTATTGAAGTCGTTTTATGCATTGCAAACTTTCACGCATAACATTTCATGCATCGGTAATTCGGCGTAATTACCGTTTTCACACGCGGTACAACCGGCACACACGAACGTTGGTGATAAGTAATTTATGCATGTGTCAATAAATACCTTAAAGTGTTATAAAGTATCTTAGATTCTAAATTAAATATATTGGAAAAGTTTAAAATTTAAGAAAAACCTTAACGCGTAAAATGGATATGTTACCCGGATAAAACGCGTGTAACGCAACTACTAGATAATTAATTTGTTATTTACATATCATCAATATTAAAATGTATGATATTATATGATTTCTTATAATAATTTGTATGTATTTTAGAAAGTAAAAAGTAAAAATATAAAAATATATAAAAATTTCTATAGTGACACAAATACCACCCAATTACCCCATATTATACAACAATTAAAAAAAAGAAGAACATCAGCCCAACCCCCACCCCAAAGCCGTCCCCCCCCCCCTCCTCCTTTCTCTAGTCATTCCATTTTGATTGACAATGCACTTGCCTTTTGCCAAGATCAAGAACCATCTTCTTTAGTGAAACATCTTCTAGAATGGATTAAAGGAGAGTCAACTCTATTACTACAAATAGAGAGCTCCATCTCCTTTCCTATTATCCATGAGATACACTCATGCACCAAGATTCCATGCAAGAGAAAGGGAGGTGGGCCTATAAAAACCTTCAACCACTTCATACAACAACACACCACACACTTATCTCTCTCTCCTCTCTAAATTTTTGGCCAAGGCTCCCTCACCACCACTTCATTTGATTTTCAACTTATTTTCTTCAAATATTGGGTGATTCAAGTGCCATTGTGGAAGACCAAGTGATTTTTGAAGCTCCCAAGCATCCTACAACATCTTCTTCATCTTTTCTTGTTGGGTTTTCTTAGTTCAAGGCATCAAGTCTTCTTTTCCTTGCATTTCAAGACTACCATCTCTTCCCCTTGCTTGTTTAAGGTTAGCACCTTGTTTCTAATCTTCCATACATCACCATGAAGTGTTCATGTTCACTAACTCATCCCAAAAGTGCTCTACCAAAGTTTGAAAAGTAACAAAACATGTAAAACACTTTCTGGCAGATTCATGTTCTGTGTTTTCAAGACCATAAATCGACCCTAACATGGTCAAATGAACCGTTTCTTGAACCTAACATTAACTTTAGGACGTCTAGTTTCTAACCCATCCAACCTTGAAATTTTTAGACGAGTATAACCCATCCAAAACGTACAAATAAATTAAAGTGCTGAACCTGAATTTTTGACAGAATAAATAGGGCAGAAAGAATGAGGCATAAGTTATGCTTAAAGTAAGAAAATGAAGATTTTCTTTCTGTGTTAACTTAGCTTAAGGTGTTAGGTTTAAAAGTAATATAGGCTCTATTTGTGAATGTAAGTTTTGACCCCTCAAAAAGGTAAATTCCATAGACATGTACAGAAAAGTGCTGCACTGACATCTTTTGTTTCATGAACCATTTAGAAGCACTTAAACTTAGTTGTAGGATACAATCTATATCTTTTTGGAATCCTAAGACATAGATCTAGATGTGATAAAAATATCAGATTTTATAAAAGTTCTTTGTATCATGAAAAGAGGATGACAACCAGACCCAAAAATCCCCTTTGATGCTATCAAATGCCTATATTTAGATAAAGTAAACTTTTGGAGATATTTGGTAAAAAGGAAACCCATACACATGGAAAGTATAATACCGTTATACTTAATATAAAACACCTTCAATACATTATGTATCTTTAGGAAGATAAAGATGAAGGCAAGAATCTAAATAAAACATTTACGACTCGACGTGTCTAATTAGTCAAGTGACATTTTCAAAACTAACTTGGTGGATGAGTTATGCATGACCATCTAGGGTTAGTAATCATGAACTCATAAATATATTGTGATTTTGTTTAGGAGATTCCTAGACCAATCATACATACAGACTATTGCTAGTATTCACGCGTGCAATTGAGGTGAGTTTCACGGCCCCATTTTTACTTATTTTCCTTTGGGGGAGATTACATGCAAATTACTAATTTTCTTGGACACATTTACTTGTCAATGATTTCACATGTTATATAAGTTGTTTATTTACCATATGAAGTCCCCTGTTATCAAACCGTTAGTTTATTTCCCAAAGCGAGGTAATCATGGATAGTACTATTGGGTTTGACTACCCCCACCCGGGTTAATTACCCTAACCTTGACTGGAGGTCTAAACGGGTGCATTATTAGCATGTTCACACCCATGCTTATGGTAGGCATGGGTAGGGGCAATTTATTACAGTTACAGTATAGTTTCTGTTGCGGTGCTTATATAATTTGTAGCATTGTATGTACAACAAACAAATCATAGAAAGTATTGTGGTCCTTTACGCTATTTACTATTACTTAAAACCTGTGAACTCACCAATATTATGTTGACATTTTTCATACATGTTTTCTCAGGTAATTGATAAATGTGACAAGTTAAGCTAGCATGGATCATTTCATGTTTAGGGCCATTCATATTGTTTGGGACATTCATTTTCACATATGTCATGTTTTGAAAACAATGTACCTTATTACTATTGCTTCCACAAATTTAACTCTGAACAATGATGTACTTTAAACTTATTTTGAGACGTATGTTTTACAAAATCATGTAGTGGTCGATCAGTGACTATGAAACCATGACGTTCGCGCCCGCGGGAAACCGTCGTGGTTTGGGGGTGTGACAAATGGGTTTCGCAATTTATTATACTCCGATAGCATTGGTCAGTTATTTCACTTGAGCTTGGTACCACCGACCGCACCCTCACCGGTTTATCCTCCTGAATTGCAATCTATTTTAACACATTTTGCTGCTGTCTTCACTGCTCCTACTGGGCTACCACCAGTGCGCTCACAAGATCACCATATTGACCTCATACCAGCTAGTTCCCCTATGTCGGTACGCCCTTATCGTTATCCACACTTTCAAAAACAGGAAATTGAGCGTTTGGTACAGGAAATGTTAACTCAGGGTATCATCCGTCCTAGCACAAGTGCTTTTCATCCCCGGTGTTATTGGTTCGCAAAAAGATGGCACGTGGCGGTTTTGTGTGGATTACCGTGCCTTAAATTCTATCACTATTCGGGACCGATTTCCTATTCCCTCTATTGATGAGTTGTTTGATGAATTGTATAATGCTCATTATTTCTCCAAACTTGATTTACTAGCCGGGTACCATCAAATTCGTATCGCTCACGGGGATGCCATGAAAACTGCTTTTCGTACCCATGACGGTCACTATGAGTTTTTAGTAATGCCCTCCGGGCTTACGAATGCTCCTTCTACATTTCAGCGCTTGATGAATGATGTGTTTCGCCCTTTTCTTCGCCGTTTCACTTTAGTCTTCTTCGATGACATCCTCATTTACAGTAAGACTTGGGAAGACCATTTACATCATGTTTCTCTCACTCTACAGTTACTTTTAGATAACAGTTTGGTGGCTAAGTTATCTAAATGTTCTTTTGGTCAAACCCAAATTGCTTATTTGGGGCATATTATATCTTCTCAAGGCGTGGCGGTTGACCCGGACAAAATCACTACCATTAGTCAATGGCCGGTCCCTAAATCAGTTAAGGATGTTCGTAGTTTTTTGGGGCTTGCCGGGTATTATCGGCGTTTTATTAAAAATTATGCTTCCATCACCGGATTGTTAACCGACCTGTTACGTAAAGACGTGTTTTGTTGGACTGCTGCTACCCTCCAAGCCTTTGACACACTTAAACACCTTCTTGGTACCACTCCTATTTTACACCTTCCCGATTTTACTAAACCTTTTACCATTGAAACGGATGCATCGGGCTCGGGAATTGGGGCTGTTTTGTCACAAGAAAAACACCCGATCACCTATTTAGCAAGAAATTATGTCCTCGAATGCAACAAGCATCAACTTACCACCGTGAGATGTATGCCATCACCCAAGCCATCGCCAAATGGAGACAGTACTTATTTGGCCACAGATTTACTATTGTCACTGACCAACAATCCTTGAAAAGACTCCAAGATCAGGTTATTCAAACTCCCGAACAACAAAAGTGGTTGGGCAAACTCTTGGGTTTTGATTTTGAGATTGTCTATCGTCCCGGGTCACAAAATGGCGCTGCTGATGCCTTGTCGCAGGTTCCGGCTGGCCACTTAATGGCCATTTCCGCCCCTGTTCCTTCTTTGTTAAATGAATTAGCTTTTGCTATCCGGGCAGATCCCGCATTTGTTACGTTACTTCAAAATTACAACTCAGATCCTTCTCAATTTCCAGACTACACACTCAAAGATGGGTTTTTATTCTTTAAAAACTGTTTAATAGTTCCAAACAGCCCATCTCTGCGCCAACAATTACAGCATGAATTTCACTCATCCACGTTCGGAGGGCATTCTGGGGTGACACGTACTTACCAAGGGCTGTCCTCTACATTCTATTGGTAGCGGATGCGCACGGATGTTAAAGCCTTTGTAGCTTCTTATCAAATTTGCCAACAAACGAAACCATCCTTTTTATCTCCGGGAGGCCTTCTACAACCATTACCGATTCCCCAGGCTGTTTTCGAGGATATTGCTATGGATTTTATCACATGCTTACCGACCTCTCAAGGTAAAACGGTTATTATGGTTGTCATTGACCGCTTATCCAAGTACGGTCATTTTACTGCCCTACCATCCTCCTTTACTAGTGTTTCAGTGGCAACAGCCTTTGTTAATGAAATTGTCCGCCTTCATGGCGTACCATTGACAATTGTTACGGATCGGGATCCACGTTTCATGACCGAATTTTGGCAAGAGTTGCATCGAGTCAATGGTACCACTCTCAAGTTTAGCACCGCGTACCACCCACAAACGGATGGGCAATCCGAAGCACTTAACCGTTGTTTGGAGATGTATCTCCACTGTTATGTGGCTGACCACCGGCAGAAATGGTTGCAATTTTTACCGTGGGCTGAATTTTGGTATAACACTTCGTACCAAACATCTTCACAAATGACCCCTTTCAAAATTTTATACGGGCGCAAACCACCAAGTATTACTCGTTACTTGCGAAACACCACCAGCAATAGTACTTTGGAGGATCAATTTCTGGAACGTGACACTGTTTTAGCGCTGTTAAAAACAAACCTGCTCAAGGCACAGTCCCGTATGAAGTTAGCAGCTGATAAACATCGCCGTGACGTGCACTTTTCGGTTGATGAATGGGTTTTCGTCAAGTTGCAACCTTACCGCCAGGGCTCGGCTCGCTTGCAACGTCATCACAAGCTCGGCCACCGCTACTTTGGTCCCTATCGTATCCTGCCCAAGATTGGTGCAGTTGCGTACAAACTCGAGTTACCGGAAACAACTAAAATTCACCCGGTCTTCCATGTTTCCTTACTTCGAAAGTGTGTTGGTAAACCAACTACCCAGATTACCCCTTTACACCTTGTGGATTCTACAGCCACACTTATTCTTCAACCATTCAAGGTCTTGCAACACAGAACCATTTATAAAGGCACTCAATTGGTTCCTCAAAGTTTAGTTCATTGGGAAAGTCTTTCTGAACAAGAAGCCACCTGGGAGGACAATGCTCAGTTACAAGTTCAATTTCCAAACTTCCTACTTGAGGACAAGGTGGGTGTTAATGGGGAGGGTATTGTCATGAGCCCACTGGAGCAGACAAGTAATTTCAATCAACAAGCTGGACAGCAAAGAAAAAGTGAGAGAATTAAAACCATTCCCAAACGGTTTGAAGATCACGTGATGGGAGCCACGTCAGCATTGCCTTAACAGAAAGTTAGTGCTAGGGGTATTTAAAGTAATTATTGAGAGAGCATGAGGGAGACATGAAGTTTGTTAGATGTGAGTGATTTCTTTTCCCATCCTTCTGTTTTCTCTATTTCTTATCTCCTTTCTTATCATTTATCAATACTAGAATCATCCTAATTACCCTACTGTTAATTTGTTCACTTCAAGTCATGTCACCATAAGCTAACTAAGATCTTAAAGAAATGCCTATGTATGGTTTATTTTGCATTATTCACTCACAAGAAATCGACATTTGGAGAATTCATCATAAGTTAAAGAATCGATTGCTTTGGTTTGTGTCGTAGTTGAATCTCCATACTTGCCAAATCCTCAAAAGCTAACGCAGACTCAATTGATTATAGAATCTCTAAAAGAGAAGAGAAATCATAGGTGATATGCTTCAAGTGTCAAAAGAAAGGACACTATGCAATGAATGCAAGTCAAGGATTTTGAATACTATCATGAGACATATAATTCTTAGTAGTACGTCAGTACCATCTTTTATGGGTTGACTATTCGACCGTACATGCTTGTTTTGATGGTAATTAGGCTAGATGACCTGATTATTGGTCTAATATAGGTAGGCTTACAAAAGAACCGAATGAACATAAGCGAGGCTCGTTCATGTTCGTACGTTTTTATTTTAACCGAACAAATGGATGTATGTAAACACTTATACGAATGGATTTCTTATCCATGTTTGTTTATTAAAAATAAGAATGCTCGAGTTTGTTATTATATTGAACAAATACATATAAATGAACGTAAAGTACAATTAAACATGCACAAACACAAATAAACATAAAACAAACACCAGTAAACATGAATATAACTCTAAAATACCATCATCCTTACATCCGATGTTTCACAAGCAAACAAAGACATTTTTATTACATTCTAGGTATAGTTAGTTAATTCAAAAGGAAATTCAAATACAAGATCCAATTTATTATCATCAATATTCCATATTATTGATTAATGCAAAGTGATATTTATTGCAAATAGTTTAAACATTGGGTTTTAATTTAAAAATCAAAATGATTTTAAATTAAATAAGTAATAAACAAATTTAAATTAGCATTTAAACAAACAAACGTAAATAAGCAGACATAAACAATTGTAAATGAACAAACGTAAATGAATAAACATAAATGGACGTTCACAAACGCAAATGAACAAACAAAACATGTGTTTATGTTTGTTCATTATATTAAATGAGTTAAAATACGTTAATGGTTCATTCGTTTATTATATGAAGGAGCATAAATAATTTCCTATCGAATGATTCAGTGAAAATTCAATCCATTTAAAATGCCTAACTATAGGTTATTTTTTAGCACAAACTTATCAATTGTAGTTTCAAGAAACATATTGTTGTTTGATCTAATACAAATACTGATTATCATGCTTTTGATAAATAATGTTGTACAGATTCGTTGAATTACATTTGTTTCACATGAGTTATGTGTTCTCTTACTTGTCCGCCCACTTTATGTATGACAATGTTGGTGCTATTTAGTTAGTGGTAAATTAGGTGCTTCATCATCACATGAAACACCTAGAGATTGATCTTCATCTTATACAAGATAAGGTTTGTTATATGCCTAATACTACATTACTACCTAGTTGGCTGATATTCAGCCAAAGGATTTTCATCTACTCATTTGAAAGTCCAAGCTTCACATTGTCCGGTAACCGCTCCCATCAGATTTGTACAAGTAACTGTTGAAAGTAAAGAGCAAAAACACACACACTTGTGGTAGGTTACAAAATGAAAGATTAATTAAAAACAAAGACAAGAGGCTATTTATATAGCCATACAAGTGAAACCTAATAAACAAAATAGAGAGCCCAAAATAAGCCCAAAACTCATTATGCTAACACCCCCCCTCAAACTCACAATGCCACAACAATAAGCATTGAGAGTTTGTCACACAAGAAACGAAATCGGGATGCAGTCTGAGCCTTCGTAAAAATATCAGCAATCTGCAATGGTGAAGGAACAAATGGAAGCGATATGGTCCCGAGCTGCAAATGATGACGAGTGAAATGACAGTCAATCTCAATATGCTTTGTTCGTTCATGGAAGACTGAGTTCTTTGCAATTTGCATTGCACTTTTGTTATCACAATGTAATGGAGTGGGCTGAGAAATCTGAACTCCCATGTCACCAAGAAGCCAATGTAACCATACAATCTCACATGTAGTCACGGCCATAGCACTATACTCAGCTTCCGTGGAGGATCGGGAGACAACATCTTGTTTCTTGCTTTTCCATGAAATTAAAGAGTCTCCAAGAAATACACAAAAACCAGAGGTGGATTTACGATCATTACGATCACCATCCCAGTCAGCATCGCTATAGGCACGCAACTCAAGAGATGACTGTGAGGAAAACAAAGACTCTGAAACTGAGTGCCATGAAGATATCTCAGAATACGAAGTACAGCTCCCCAGTGAACAGAGGTGGGGGCAGTAACAAACTGGCTAACAATATGAACAGCATGAGCTATATCAGGTCGAGTAACAGTAAGATAAACCAAACTTCCCACAACAGTACGATATAGACTCGGATCTGACAAAGGAACACCATCGGTAGGAGAATACCGAGCATTAGTTTCAAGAGGAGTGTCTACAGTCCTGTTGTCAGAGAGTCATGCCCGGCGAAACAAATCTGATATATACTTAGTCTGAGAAAGAAGATACCCTTTCTTAGACTGAGCCACCTCAATACCCAAAAAATAGCGTAGCAAACCCAAATCCTTCATGGCAAACTGACTAGCCAAATCACGCTTCAAAGATTCAATACCATCATGATCATCAAAAGTAATAACCATGTCATCAACATACAAAGACAAAGAATACGCCTTGCACTTGTACATCGGATAAACAAAGCTGAGTCATGGTTACTTGCAACAAATCCAAGAGAACTAATTACTATGGAGAATTTCTCAAACCAAGCACGAGGAGCTTGTTTGAGACCATATAATGCTTTTCGAAGCCGACAAACTTGACCAGGCTGATGGGCAATGCCAGGTGGAGGAGTCATGTAAACCTCCTCATGAAGATCACCATTCAAAAAGGCATTTTTGACATCCATTTGAAAGATCTTCCACTTTTGAACAGATGCAACTGCAATCATAGTACGAACTGTGGTCATCTTTGCCACCGGGGCAAAAGTTTCCTCATAATCCATGCCATACGTCTGTGAGTATCCTTTTGCTACAAGCCTAGCCTTGTATCGCTCATTCCCATCAGACTTAGTTTTATCTTATAAACCCAACGACAACCAATAGCAGATTAGTTTTTATATTATAAACCCAACGACAACCAATAGCACGTTTACCAGGTGGAAGAGTGACTAAATCCCATGTATTTGTCTGATAAAGTGTCGCGAGTTCTTCAGCCATAACATTCTTCCAAAGAGGATTAGATACAGCCTCTCGATACGAATCAGGTTCAGACAAATGATGAATGTTTGCAATAAAGGAAGCAAATGATCCTGAATACATAGAGTAAACAAAATCTAGTAGTTTAGTGGACTTAGTAGGACGAGTAGACCTCCTCAGATGTGGTGGATCTCCAGTCTCAACAGTCAAAGGTGCAGACTCAGACAATGTAGGCGTGTCATGATCTGACACATCAGATGGCATAGGTGACTCTGAAACTGAAGCCTGTGTATCAGCATTTGGTATAGAAGAGTCAGGAGCTGGAGCCTCTAAATCAACATCAAAGGGATCAATACGCCGGAGATCTGAGTTTGTTACATCATGTGACTTAGCTGGAATTGAATAGAAAGAAATATGCTCTAAAAAGGTGACATGTCTGGAAACATATAGTTTTTGGCTTACAGGATCATAGCAACGATATCCTTTTTGGCCAGCTCCATATCCCAAAAATACACATATAGCTGATTTTGGTCCCAACTTATTTTGTTCAACATGAGGACGAAGAACAAAGCAAGTACACCCAAAAACTCGTAATGCAGAATAATCTGGTAGAGTGCCATACAATTTCTGAAATGGAGACATCCCTGAATTCGATGCAGTAGGGATTCGGTTAATCACATATACAGCTGTTAGAACAGCTTCCCCCCAAAAACCACTAGGAACCTCTGCTAGATAAAAGGAAAGAGCAGGCTATCTCAACAATATGCCTATGTTTTCATTCTGCAACACCATTTTGCTGAGGGGTGTCCATACACGACAACTGGTGTATTGTACCATCAGATGCAAGCAATTGGTTAAAGTCATTAGAGGTATACTCACCACCCAAGTCACTCCTGAAACACTTTATGATAGTAGAATGTTATGTTTTAACAAGTCCTCTAAAGTTTTTGTAAATGCCAAAGAAATCAGATCTGCGTTTCATAAGATAAACCCAGGTATAACGAGTATAGTCATCAATAAACGATACATAATAGGTCGAGCCACCCTTTGTAGGGACTGGTGATGGACCCCACACATCAGAATGAACAATATCAAAAGTAGCAACAGAACAAGACAAACTTTTAGGAAATGGTAAAGCAGAAAATTTTGCCAGTTTACAACCACTACAATCAGAAATATCACACGTGTTCAAATCACCCAAAACACCAGTAGAGACTAAATACTGCAAACGAGACGCTGACACATGTCCCAAACGGGAATGCCAAAGATAAAACTGAGAAGACAAAGGACTCAAACGAAAAGAAGACAAATCAACACTGGAGGCAGCAACACCAGCACCAGTTGCTTTGTGTTCCTCCAAGACATACAGCTCCCCCACCCTACGGCCTATCCAATCACCTTCTGAGAGCGTTGATCCTGTATAACACAAACAGAATCAGAAAAGAATACCCAATGGCCGGACATACATAACTGACTGACTGAAACAAGGTTCAAAGCAAGTTTGGGAATGTAATAAACATCACTGAGAACAATGTGAGGAGTAGTGACAGGACCAACACCCTCAACTGACATAGAAGTATCATTGGCAGACTTAACGAAAATAGGTGAAATTGGAGACAAAGAACCAAAGCATGACAAAACAGGTGACATATGATGCGATGCACCGGAATCCAAAATCCAGAAGGATAAAGGAATACCTGATGTGCTGGATGTAGCAAGATCGGAATAAGACATAGATGCAGGCATGGCAGTGGGATTTGAGGCTAAGTATTGCCTGAATTGTTCAAAAACCCGAGGATCCAATGCATATGGGAGCATGGGGGTAACCGACTCGGTATCTGCTGATGGTGCAGCAGCAACAAACTGTGGTGAACGAGGCGACCATAAAGGAGCACTAGAGGAACGAGGCTGAAATCTATGTTGCCCAGACTTCTGCAGCTGCCCTGTTTGTGGTTGTTTAGCCCTACTGAGTAACAATGGGCATTGAGCCTTCCAATGGTTTTTTTGTTTGCAAAATGCACACTCATCAAATGAAACTTTAGGCTGTGAACGAGATTGATTTGAAGGTTGAGATCGTAAATGCCTAGGCTGTTCAGATGGAACAGCAAACACAGCAGGAGTAGTAGTGATGTTAGACCCTTTCCCCACTTGTGACTTGATACGAGTTTCTTCTGCAATCAATTCATGAATAACCGAGTCAACACTAGGAAGAGGGGACCGATGAAGAATAGCTCCACATAATCCTTCAAAATCAGAACGCAAGGCCATCAAAACTGAACCAAACATTGTTCATTTCGCCTATCAATATATGGCTTAAAAGCCTTCAACTCTGCTGATTCTGTAAGAGCAAGTTGACCCCACAAATCTGACATGGCAGCATAGAAATCCTGAATACTCATATCTTGCTGTCGATGAAGAGCACGAATATCCAACTCTAACTAGTATTGTTTAGCAAAATTAGACTGGGTATACAGTCTCTCCAGATGATCCCAAACTTCTTTTGCAGTATCATATTTAGCCAATTGCATACCAATAGTCTGTGTTATAGAATTGTTGATCCAAGTGATAACCTTGGACTTTTCAGTTTCCCACGTATCAAGCAAAGTAATGTAAGCCTCACTCTTGTCATCTGTAGGCTTTTTCTTAGCACCTGTCACATAACCCCACATATTTTTCCCACGAAGAAAATTCTTCATTACATAGCTCCAATAGGAATAATTTTTACCATCCAACTGAGTACTAATGGACTGGAGAGAATCATCCTTTCCAGTCATTTTGACAAGATGAGAGCAAACGCAACAATATACTAACAACCTAAATACAGCAGCAAACAACAACAAAGAACAAAATAACGAAACCCTAGATCAAGAAACGAGTACCAGTGACGAATCAGAGCAGCAAGCAGCAACAATCGGAACCCAAACAGCAACAATCGAAACCCTAGATCAACATCAACAGCAACAATCAAACAAGAAATCTTCAAACAAGAAATCAAAGAACATGATCGATTTAGGCTCTAGATACCATGTTGAAAGTAAAGAGCAAAAACACACACACTTGTGGTAGGTTACAAAATGAAAGATTAACTAGTTGGAAATCCAACACGCGCGTTGCGCGTGTGATAAACCTTGTTTGAGCAGTTAACGCGATACGCGAATTTACTTTCCTCCTTTTTCGCAGATCCACGTTAGGTTTTTTTTCGACCCGCGTTTCGCGGCGGAGTTCGAACATTACGGTTAGGTGATCAAAGACTATAATTTAAGGCTCAGAAACAATGGCGCATCGTGGCTGCAAATAATGCACCTGCCACGCCACAACAATGGCCATCTTTTATTTCATCGTCATCGCCAATCAATCGGTTCAAAACCTACCACAAATCAGCCAAGGGATAAACAGCTGCCAAAACAAAACAAAACCATCTTCTTGCAAAAGTTGAATTTACAGTTCCACCATTGTCACCAGAAAATATGTCCTTCACCCCCAAATCCATTAAAAACCAAAATCAAACTAAATCTAAAGAACAACCCCAAAGTATAAATCAACACACCAATTACCTACTATGAATTCAGCAACCTGATGAACAGTTCGAATAGATGTTGTTTTCATTCTAATGTCGGGCTCAGAGCGTCTGCAGAGGTAATTACAATACGACTGAAAGGCGGGTTGCAGGTAATAACCTGCCATCCTTCAACCCTTCGATGACTAACAAATGTCCTCAAGAATCTTTATTCAGACTCATAAATTCATCACAACCCATTAGAAATACGCATTGAAGGCAACATGGAACCAAGGGTAAATCGCATCAAACAAAGAACCAAAACAAATCCTGATAATCAGTGTTTCGCCCAATACAATTTTCCCAAACATACCAGTTGAGAGCAACAGAGAGGCAAAAGGAGAGCAAAATCAACAGATTCCTGTTGTATTGTTAGGCTCAGAGTTCGCAAAGGAATGGGTCGACCATGGCTGCAAGGCGGGTTGCAGGCTATAACCTACCATCCTCGAACCCTACCATACATGGCGAACATCGTCATCCAACTTTTAATCGGGTCAATGAACTCATCATAGCCCATTAGAAATGCTAACCTCATATCAAAAGATGAGTGTGCAGAAACAAAAGGCATCGAAGGCAACCTCACCGCCGGCAAATCGGACGACCACCGAAAGCACACAACGACGAGGGCACGGTCGGGAGGCGGACCATAGCACCGTCTACACCATCGGAGTTTGAAATGGACGACCGGCAGTCAAAAACGACGCGGCGGCAACAACCAACCCCCGACCGTGGACCGCCGACCGCAACCGCCACCACCAGACAAAGAAAAGCGGTGGAGATGCCATAAGAAGGCACATCCTAGATATCGAGGAATGGTAACCAACGGCCCAGATCGGAACCGACCTCCAACCGCCGACCGCAACCGCCACCACCAGACAAAGAAATACGGTGGAGAAGCCATAAGAAGGCACAACCCAGATATCGAGGAGCGGTAACCAACGGCCCAGATCGAAAGTGAAAAAGGAACGGCCGAGATGCATTGGGTTACTGTTCATCATTTGTAAAATTCATAGTAGAGAATTAAAAACAAAGACAAGAGGCTATTTATATAGCCATACAAGTGAAACCTAATAAACAAAATAGAGAGCCCAAAATAAGCCCAAAACTCATTATGCTAATAGTAACCTCGCGGAGAATATCACCCCGCCCTTGCTAGTCATGTACTCGTTCAAGGTGATGTTGCCACAACGACTCATCCACACAACCGAATGACGAGCACTTAGAGTTCGTTACCTTTTAGTTTTTGTTATTAATAGTCTCTTTGTTTTCTTTTCTTTTTAGTTTTCAATTTAGACACTTTATTTTACATATAGAGTCATGTATCGTAGCTTGATTGAGTTTTAAAAAAACATACTTTCTACTCTTACTTTATTTCATGTACCATTGAATGTGTGAATAAATGGGTTTTATCATTCTTTATTATTAAAATTACGTTTATAATTAGTTGTCTAAAATTGACATGTAATGTTAGTTTTTCTTTTATATATGTAAGTTTCCTTTTGGTCGATGTCTTATGTGGAAGCAAACCTTTTTTCTATTGGTTAATATCAGGACTTGCTTTTATTCCACTCTCTTCCAACCTTACTTTATGAAGGAGATATAATTGGACACATTTGTATTGATTTGTTTTCCTTATTTAGTAACAACACTTCTAATCTTGTTATCCATAGTTATTTATAAAATTCATAAAACTGCATTATCTGACCATTTAATCATTTAATCAGTTTAATTGTTTAAAAATTTAACTCGTTACTATCTACAAATAGAATTATTATTATTAGTCACATTCCTCTTATTTCAATAATAATAATAAAAGAAAAACTATCATGCAGTATTATATGCTCAATTATCATATATGGAATATCATCAAGATCATATAAGTTAAATACAATATTAAAGATATGAGAATGGTTAGTTATGCTAAGCAGGCTCATAGCTGGATAGTATAACGAGAAGGTAAAAATGTGCAAAATAAATTATATTAGTTTAAGAGTAAACTTCATTTTTACTCTCAATGGTTTGGTCAAAATAATACTTTTCATTCAAAGGTTTAAAAAATCTTGAAATAAATCACAGGGAGTAAAATCAAGATTTATAAACCTTTGCATTAAAAATGTTATTTTAACCAAAAGTAAAAGCGAAGTTTACTCTTAGTTCAATGTATGTTTTTAGTAATGATACACGTTGAGAAGGTGTCATAATGGATTATGACGTATGATGTGATTTTTGTTAGCACGTTTTATAGAATAAAAGGGATGATTGAGGTAGAGTGGATACGTGACCATTGTGTTACGTAACTCATAGCTATAGGCGAAATATATAATTGATATCACCACCCAATACATATATTATTAGACTCAGGGCCGGCCTTCCCTTTATTCAAGTGAAGCATTTTGCTTCAGGCCCCCACATTCAAGGGTCCCCGAATTCGATTTAAGGTTTTGTTGTTAACATGACTTCTATAATTAGTGGTCTCAAGAGTAGATGCTACGTGAATACAAGCTAACAAATCTTCCTAGTGTCTAGATAAGTCGACATAACTTATGCAGCGCAAGAAAAATGTTGTGTTGAGTTGCAGGTTCTTTCATGGAGAACTTGAGTTGCAACTTGCAAGTTGTTCATGGAGTCTTGAGTTGTAGGGAAGAAAGAGAAAGGAAAAAAAGAAATAGAGAAAAGTTGATTGAAATGTCAGAATATGTAGGTGAACTAAGTAAGAAAAATATAATAAAAGTACCTTACGTGTTACTTTTTCATTGATTGAGTTAATGTGTTACAATAAAAAGTAAAAACCCTACCTTTTATTTTATAATTTTGTTTTTGCTCTCAAGATAACGTGGTGCAAGTAAAACCGTGCAGAACAACTTAACACAATATTATTTCTGATTATTTTGTTTTTCCTATCTCATCTTTTAACTGATTTTTTATTTTCTTTTCCTTTTTTAGTTTTTTTCTTTCTTTGTTTTCTTTGATTGTTACAAAGCCCAAACATGTTTGATAGTGTAAATTTAACATACTTATATGTTTTTATGTAAAATAATGACAATACAAAACTAGCTATGTACTATTATTATATTAGTATTTTCTTTAGAAGCATAGCATCGGATACGTGATGCGCACGCATCGCGCATCGCGCATCACGCGTCACACATCGAATTTTTAACTAAAACGTATCAGAGCACATCACGCAATTTAAAACCAATGTGAGAGTTGTAGCTAGAAGGGGTCGTTGTTTTTGCTTTTATCTTCCACCAAAATGTTTCATTTTGTTTCCATAACCAATTTGTATATAGTTTGTACTTGCTTAAAAATCTTACTAATCTGAATTCATATACTTAGTAGGTGATGAAATCATAAGTTTACACCAAGGCTTTGGTAAGATTTCAAACCACTTTATTGTACCTGTAATCTTTTATTTTACAACTAGCTTTAGTAAACCCGTGTAATACACGGGTTGAATAAATAAAATATTAAATTGAATAAAAATATTAATTATAGAATGATAGACTAAAACATGATATGATTGAAATTATTTATAAGTAATAGTTATAAGTAATAAAAAATAATATGAAATTTTTAATTTTTTTTATTTTCCAAAGATAAATTAGACATTTTGTTTTAAAACAACACTAAAGTTTTTTTTTTAAATTTCCTTACTATAAATCCCTATTTTAATTATTTTTGTTTTATTAAAAAATTACTTTAAAAACCAATTTTAAAATATTATGTAAAAATAATTTTATTTTTTAGAAAAAAATCTTTGTATAAAAAACTATTTATATAGAAATAACATTAATAAAAAATTATCTTTCTTAATTTATTAAAAAGACATAATAATAATGTAAAAATAAATAGATAATATTATTAGTAATTAATGTGATTATTTAATAGGAGAGAGAAGCGGGAAAAAATTGATTAGAATGAATGTGGTGCTGACACGTGGCATTAGATGAGTCAAAAAAGTGACATGTGTCAACCATAGTTACCCTTTTATTAGAGTAGTGGGATGTATAGTGTGCTGAAGAAGGTAATTGACAAGAGATTATATAAAGTAAGTTGATGTATTTGTTAAAATAATATGTATTAAACGTATGTTTTGGCTAGCTTATTGGGTGGTGTTTGGATATATGAATGAAAAGAGAATATTGCATATTAGGCGGGTTGGGCCAAAATAGATAACTGTTACAACCGAAACATGTAAAATTTTAGGGTACGCTATGACAACAAATTTATAAAAGCCTAATTTTTGAGTTCGCTTGAGGCTCCCGAAAAGATCTAGCCGGCCTGATTAGACTAATCTTCTACAACTAATACTTAATATATTAATCGTAAAATGAAAGAATGCGTGCCAAATACATGAAGTATAAGTGGCCAAAAACTTGGAATTTAAGAATAAATTGATGTCGTAAATTATTAAACTAATAGTCAATATAATCATTGAGTATTCAATTATTAATTTCTAAAATGTTCTCGATTAAAAAATCGTTATTTATCATTATGTGCCTCTCATGTCCAGTTCATTCATGCATCTACATCATTGAGTCCTCATTAATATATTATATTTACTTTTTGTTATAATTCTTTTCATACAACTGCATCTTAATGGCTGGAATCTACGTGTAGTGTACTGAATGGGAAAACATTTATTAAAATGCAATTTTATTTTTGATACAAAAAATGATCTCTAATTATAAGAGAAAATGTCCCTAAAAAGATATTGTAATAGTAAAATGATGTATTTTATAACCACAAGAGTGCGACTCTAAACTCTATATAATCCAAATGTGATAACTTAGAAGTAGAGTAGTTATAAAATAAAAAAAATATGTGTTAGTTACTAAAAGAAATAAAAAAATCTAAGAATACGAGAAAAGAAAAATTAACCTTTAAATCATGAATAATCCTTACTTCTGTTGTTTAGAACCTTACCATATTTTCGAATACATGATAACACACAAGGACCAAATGAGTTAAAGGTAACACCCCTCACGAAAATCATGTCAAATTAAGATTCATTTAAACAAAAAGGAATAACATGCATGGTATCATACACAAATAATAAGAAACTCTTATGCTTATAAAGGCTCTATATCTTTTTTATACACGCTACTTTGACCTTGTAAGGTGGAAAAGCCCATGTTAGTTAGCCTAGAAATTTGACTTTCACCTTTTTTCTTTCTTTTGAACCGTGAGAACATATTATTTCTAAGCTTATAAGACCTAAACAATACTTTGGCAAACAACATAACAAACAAACAAACAAACATACCCCGTATGTTCCACTGAGAGTAGGGTCTGGGAGGGGTAGGTGGTAGTCAGTCTTTCCTCTATCTTGGGAGACAAAGAGTCTGCTTTCAAAGAGACCCCCGGCTCGACAACGATAACAGTCAAAATATATTGCATATAACGCATGAGCATACATCACTATAGAGTCTTGTATATGCATATGCATGTCCATAGACCAAATAAGCAAATTATATTACATACTTCACATACATCACATAAGCAGTAGCATACTCATAACAATCAGAATAATAAGGCATACCTCACATAAGCAATTAAGCATACATCACAAAAGTAAACACAACATCATTGAAACAAGTTTGAGACAGATAAGTTTTACTACGATATTAGACAATGGATAAGGCAGATAAATTTTACTATGATATTAACACAACTAATAGAGCAGTTATCACTAAGACTTCACCTACATTGGACAAATGACGTTACCCTACACATCACGTGCGGACTATCGCATGAAGGCCCACTAGTAGTCCTTGCTTTAATTCTACGCCTTCACTCAGTCCTATCTTCGACCATGTGCTCGGAGAGGTGCAACTCTACCATATCCTGGATAATCATCTCATCCCATGTCAACTTAGGTCTTCCTATACTTCTCTTACCATCTAAGATGATGCTCTCTACTGCTCTAACTGGCGTTGGCATCTGTCTCCTCTTCACGTGCCCAAACCATCTTAACCTTTCCACTCGTATTTTGTTCGTGATACAAGCCACCTGTAGCCTCTGCCGGAAGACGTCGTTCCTTATCCGATCCAGCCTCGTATGTCCACACATCCACCTTAGCATTCGTATTTCTGCGACTTCTATTTGTCTCTCGTGCGATTTCTTCATGGCCCAACAGTCTCTTCAAGAGGATAAAAGACAATATGATAAGGTAAAACACATGTTGCACAAGACTCTTTCAAGACAATAAATTAGCAGAAGTTGGATTCAAACCTAAGACTTTTGTTACAAGCACTTACCACAATGCAACCACCATAAAGTCTCTATAGGTGTTGTTATCGTGATAGCCTACGCTATCATTAGTACAAATGCCCGTTTTGTGAACCCTAACACATGTTATCTAGTGTTACTACACAACCCATCTCATAATCATTTATTTGCATGCATAAAGAACTAGAGGTTGGTAAAAAATCGATTCTAGCCCAAAACTTGATACCCTGCTTGAAATAGTTTTGGCTTCTACATGCTTTTAGGCCTACCCGGTTCCTGCTCTAAAAATCCGCTAGTTCCTAACAGGGTATATGTAACATCTCGAATTTTTATTGATAAAAGTCAATTTTGTAAAAATTAAATTCAATATGTTAATGTAAATTGCAATAATCATAATAATAATAAAATTTATAATATTAATTATAATAATATGGTAATAATAATATTAATAATAGTAACATTAATAATAATAAAAATATAAGTTTTATTGTATTAAAACCTATAAATAATAACTCTTTACATAAAATAATAATGTTGCAAACTTCAGGGGATAAATTGTAAATTATTTAAACTAAAACAAACCTTTAAACTACAAGTGACAACCGTTGGAAATCTCAGGGACCATTTATGTAACTTCGAAAAACACCCAACCCCACCCCCCCCAATTCCTTCGACATTGTCTTCCCCGATTCGCGGCCAAATTTGATCCATTATCACGCACTAAAACTTATAATAATGAAATTAATCGGAAGTGTACGAATATATATCTGTTTCTAATCGAATTCTATACTCAAACTCATACAAAACACGCACAAACACCGCCATTGATCACCTCTTAATCGCGGACCTGCAACTCTGTGGAACACCATCAACCGGGTTTCAATCTTCAAAATTAACAAATGGCTTTGCTTCCAGATCATCATCCGAAGCTTCCTACCAATTTAATTTGATAATCATCAACATTTACCCATTAATCCATTGAGTACCTCGGTCGTGGACCTGCGCTTGTTGGGTTCAACACCGTTTCGTCATCATACGAGTAATTCCACACACCCACACACTCGATTTTTCATGGGGAACAAAAGCCCCATGATTGCAGAAGCCCTCGAAATCGAATTGAACCTCAATCGGATAAGGATCGAACTAGGGCTCAAACGGGATCGGGGGTGTTATTGAAATCGCGTTTAAAATAATTAAAAACCGATTTCTTTAGCGGCTGTAAGCCTTTGTTCCACTGGTTCATGCGCTACCATGTCAATCAAGAGGTCCCGGGTTCGACCCCGGGCACCTACACTTATTTTTTTGAGGCCTTTTTAAGCTTTAAAAAATTCAGAAAAATTCCTAAAAATTTTAAAAATGTCTATACAAACATTAAAAATTTTTAAAACCACCTCGATATTTTCTAAATTTATTTTAACATTTTATTTATTTATTAAATGTTTTAAATAAATAATATTACAAGTGTTACAAAAATTATTTCTATAAAAGTGAACTTTTAATAATAATTTAAATTATTAAATTATTATTGGACACTATATTACTTTTAATTATTCAAGATAATTACTATTATATGTGTTTTATAGATTCACTGATTATTTACAAAAAGTCGTTTTGTGTTACTTAAATAATTAAATATTTTAATTAATTATATCATATAATTAATTAATAAAATTAATTATTTGTTTTTTTTTTCACACTTTAACAATAAATCAAACAGTTACGCGTAATAATACATTTATTAAATTCAAAACATAATCACTTTCAAATTCATTTATTTATTTCAAGACATTTCAACTAAAAAATTTTTAATTTAAACTACAATTCAAAACCAAATGGAAACCTTAATACATTCCCAATTCTCATATTATTATTATTCTAACTCGAGACACCGTTCCGTAGATTACTCGTAAGGAAATCGTTGGTGTCTAATCTATCACGTCCAAATTCTAATATCATCAAACAAGTGAGTATTCATATCCCCTTTTTATATTATTTCCTATTTAAGAGAAATCATGTGATACAATATTCAATCATGATGTTCTATTGTTATTTCATTCTAAATTCAATTCAAGACAGGTTATGTTATTACTTGCAACTATGTGAACATACTATGATAAACTGGACGACAGTAAAACCCTAATTCAATCAATCAAACCTGGTATCAATGGTAGATCTACTGGTTTGGATAACCCACCCCATATGAATAGTCGAGTGGTGATTGTGCCAGAGGCAAGAGTCAATCTATGGTGTATGTGTGGAGTCTATTATATGCAAGTGTCAAGTCAAGGGTTTATATTGTGTTGGTTTATCTATATGCTTTGCTATTGCAATATAAGTCTTAATGTTACCTTGTGAATTGGATTATTCTCAATCAATCAATCAATCTATATGTATAGTCAAAACTGTGTTTACTCACCAGCTAATTTTTAGCTGACTCGTTACTTTTCACATGATTTCAGGTTAAGCAAGATAGTGGACTTCTACATGCTCATTTAAGACCCGGACTTAGTCAAAATAAAAGACAATTAATATTGTGATTTAAATTGTTGTATTTGCTTGTGTAAACTCATATTATCTTGTAATCTGATTTTAAAATTATCTCCACTAATAGATAACCATGTGTTATGAACAATCAATCGTTCCCTTGTCCGCTCCGATGATTCCGTCGTCGGTCGGGGTGTGACAGATTGATATTAGAGCCATGGTTATAGGGAATTAGGTTATTAGAAATGGAATGACCTAGACTATAACTAAGTACCTTTACACATGAGTCCTCTCATGTATTTTATATGCTTAGATAGGATTATGTGTGCCTTATATGTTTATACTTGATTATGTGATTATATGCCTTATGTGATTCCTCTTATACTTTGAATCTTATCAATGCACACACAAATCTTAAATCATATTCAAGGCATTGGTGCCTAAATCAAATGGTTTTCAAAATGAGCTTTGAATCGTTATTTGTGGTTTTCATATTCATCAAAGTCTGTGTCTTACAACTTGAAACATGCAATGTTGGAAGAGTGGGATGCCTGTATTTCGAGGTGTTCTGTCTAGGCAAGGTATTCGTATAATCCAAATCAGACGATGGATCTGTTTACCTTACCTGGGAACCCTCGGATGAGTATCTGCTTATAGGTACGCATGTCTTCAACAAAGTTGGGTTGACCTAATACTTTGGTTAGTCAACGTACTCGCTTTGATTTACGAATCAAACGATTACACTTGGAACATATCATTGTTAATATGCCAAATTTCCAATTGTCATTTTCATGCTGTATAGCTCATATTACTTAATTCTCATAAAATATCTTAATGATATTTCAGAATGTCTTCTCGTCGAATCCGTTCACGATCTGGAAACTCTGGCCGTAAGATTGCTGCTATTGTAACACGTGAAGTTGTTGCGGTCATCCCAACTCTGCTTACCCATTTGAACCAAGGCAATAATACTGTTCAAAACCCAACTGCACCAAACCCTCCCCAAACTTGTACTTATAAGCATTTCAGTTCTTGCAACCCCCCTAAGTTCAGTGGAACCAAAGGTGCTACCGGATTACTACAGTGGTTCGAAAGCATCGAGAACACTTTCTTAAACAGCAAATGCCCTGAAAATCTAAAAGTCCGGTATGCAACAAGTGTTCTCCAGAAACGCGCACTTACTTGGTGGAACGGAGAGAAAAGAACTCGTGGCCCCGAAACTGCCCTAGCATTAACATGGGCTGAAGTTAAGGAGCTTATGACTAAAGAGTTCTGCCCAAGAAACGAAGTCCGGAAACTGGAAGCTGAGTTCTGGGAGTTAACCCAAGACAGTGGTGAGAACCTCGCATACACTAACCGATTTCACGAACTGAGCCTTCTGGTACCACACCTTGCTACTCCTACCTCCCGAGCCATCGAGAAATACATTGGTGGACTACCCATGCAGATTCAGGATACGGTGTTAGGAAGGAATCCTTTGACACTAGAAGATGCTATTAGACTGGCTGCGCAGTTAACCGATAATCATGTGAAAGCTGGTTCCTTAACCAGAAAAGGGTCGAAGAAGAATACCAGTAAACTTCCTAACGAAACCGTCAAAACCGACCAACCCGAGCCTTCCAAGAACAGGAAGAGGAAGGTTAATTCTCAAAACTTCACTGTAATTACCCCCGCTGTGCCAATTAATCAAGTCCCTCCAACTCGTCAACCAGCAGTAAACAACCAACCGCTGATGAAAAAGCCATACGCTGGACCCTTTCCGCAGTGTAACAACTGCAAGTATCACCATCCCGCTAACGTTCAATGTCGTCAATGCACAAACTGTGGTCGTTTCGGCCATACATTCAACTTGTGCAAGAATACTGCAAGGGTTCCAGTTACCACACCGACTGTTCAGCATACCCCGACAATCACGCAAGCAAGAGCTTGCTACCAATGCGGGGATCCTAACCACTTCCGCAACCAATGTCCGAAACTCTCAAGGCGGTTCCTGCAGCTCAAGGTCGAGCATTCAACATCAATGCTCATCAAGCTCAAACCAATAACGATGTGGTGAAATGTATGTTTCTAATCAATAATCATTATGCTTCAGTCTTGTTTGACACCGGCGCCGACAAAAGTTTTGTATCCTTAGAATTTGAGCCTTTGCTTGCTAGTGCGAGAACTAAGTTAGAGAAGCCGTTTACGGTAGAAATAGCCGACGGGAAACCTATCATAATCGATTCAATTATTCCAAACTGTACCCTTAGTCTTAGCGAGCATGATTTTCCTATCGACCTACACCGATGCAACTTGGAAATTTGATGTCATTATAGGCATAGATTGGTTATCTAAGAACCATGCTGAAGTTGTTTGTTTCGAGAAAATCATCTGCATTCCTCTTGTGCCTGAAAAGGTGTTAAATATTTACGGGGAAAAGCCTTCCAAAGGGCTTAAACTCATGTCTTGCGCCAAAGCCCAAAAGTACCTCCACAAACACTACGTGGCCTTCTTAGCCCATATCGTGAAAGCGGATGAGAAACCTAGGAGATTGAAGACATTCCGGTTATTCGAGAATTTCCCGAAGTCTTTCCCGAAGACTTAACCGGTCTTCCTCCCGTTCGTCAAGTTGAATTCCGGATCGACCTTGTACCTGGTGCAACTCCAGTGGCAAAATCTCCTTATCGACTTGCACCATCTGAGATGCAAGAGCTTGCAAGCCAACTCCAAGAGTTATCAGATAAAGGATTCATTTGCCCGAGCTCATCACCATGGGGAGCTCCAGTCTTATTCGTGAAGAAGAAAGATGGCTCATTCCGTATGTGTATCGATTATCGGGAGCTCAACAAGCTTACTGTCAAGAACCGGTATCCTCTACCAAGAATCGATGACTTGTTTGACCAGCTTCATGGCGCTTTATACTTTTCCAAGATTGACCTTCGTTCTGGTTATCATCAGCTACGAGTGCATGATGACGACATTCCCAAAACAGCCTTCCGTACAAGATATGGTCATTACAATTTCTGGTTGTGCCATATGGTTTGACCAACACACCAGCTGTGTTCATGGATTTAATGAACCGCGTGTGTAAGCCATACTTGAACAAGTTCATGATCGTCTTCATCGATGACATTTTGATCTATTCAAAATCAAGATCCGAGCATGAACATCATCTCCGTTTGATTCTTGAGCTTCTGAAAGAAGAGAAACTATATGCTAAGTTTTCCAAGTGCGAATTTTGGCTAAAAGAGGTACAATTCCTTGGTCACATCGTAAATGATAAAGGAATTCATGTGGATCCTGCAAAGATTGAGGCGGTAAAGAACTGGGTAGAACCTAAAACTCCCACTGAGATCCGTTCATTCCTTGGTTTGGCCGGCTACTATCGGCGTTTCATCCCAAATTTCTCAAAGATCGTTGTGCCTCTTACTGCCTTGACCCACAAGGATAAATCTTTCCAGTAGGGACCAGATCAAGAAAAAGCATTTCAAACACTTAAGCAAAAGTTATGTAATGCTCCAATCTTGACCCTCCCTGATGGGAATGATGATTTTGTCGTCTACTGCGATGCTTCCAAACAAGGTCTTGGTTGTGTCCTCATGCAATGAGGGAAAGTCATAGCCTATGCCTCAAGACAACTCAAAATTCATGAGAAAAATTACACAACCCATGATCTCGAACTAGGAGCTGTGGTTTTCGCACTCAAATCTGGAGGCACTATCTTTACGGCACCAAGTGTGTTGTATTTACTGATCACAAGAGTCTTCAGCACATTTTCAATCAGAAAGAATTAAACATGAGGCAACGACGATGGGTTGAGTTACTTAATGACTACGATTATGAAATTCGCTACCACCCTGGAAAAGCGAATGTCGTAGCCGATGCATTAAGTCGTAAGGGCCAGATTATGCTTCAAAGTGTTACCATTCAAACCAACCTTCTGACCCGTATACTCGAAGCTTAACACGAATCAGTCACCGAGGGCAACATGTATGAGGAAATGCCATGCGGTGCTGAACTCCAATTGGAAACCAAGTCGGACGGACTAATGTATTTTCTAGATCGACTTTGGATTCCAAATTGCGATAATCTTAGAGCAAATATCATGGATGAGGCTCATAAGGCTCGTTATTCAATTCATCCGGGAGCAGATAAGATGTTCATGAATCTTCGGAACCAATATTGGTGGCCCGGCATGAAAAAGGATATAGCTCTGTATGTGTCCAAATGCCTCACCTGTTCAAAAGTTAAGGCCAAACATCAACGTCCTTCTGGATTACTTGTTCAACCTGATATTCCCGTGTGGAAGTGGGAAGACATATCCATGGACTTCATTACCAAATTGCCTCGAACCTCTAGCGGTTATGATAGTATTTGGGTCATCATAGATCGATTGACTAAATCGGCACACTTTATACCGATTCGTGAAGATTATCGAGTTGAGAAATTGGCTTGTATCTATATCAATGAAATAGTCAGCCGTCACGGTGTACCATTAAATATTATCTCCGATCGCGATGGTCGATTCATCTCCTATTTTTGGCAAAGTCTTCAATCGTCGTTGGGAACTCAACTGAATCTCAGCACAGCCTATCACCCCAAATCGATGGTCAAGCTGAAAGAACGATACAGACGCTTGAGGATATGCTTCGAGCGTGTGTCATTGACTTCAGTGGCTCTTGGGATTCTCACCTACCGTTAATCGAATTTTCATACAACAACAGTTACCATACCAACATCCAGATGGCACCATTTGAGGCCTTGTATGGCCGAAAGTGTCGATCTCCCATCTGTTGGTCTGAAGTTGGTGAATCACAGATTACTGGTCCGGAATTGATACAAGAAACAACAGACAAAATTCATAAGATCCGTGATAACTTGGTTGCTGCTAGAAATCGTCAAAAGCATTATGCTGATAAAAGACGTAAGCCCATGGAATACAATGTCGGTGATCTCGTACTTCTTAAGGTATCACCTTGGAAGGGAGTGATTCGCTTTGGAAAGAAAGGGAAGCTAGCACCTCGTTACGTGGGTCCATTCAAAGTGCTCGAACGAATTGGAAAAGTGGCCTACAAGCTCGAACTATCCCAAGAGCTCAGCAATATACATCCGACGTTTTATGTTTCAAATCTCAAGAAATATCTTGCCGATGAAAATCTCCACATTCCACTCGACGAAGTCCAGATTGATGAATCTATGCACTTTATTGAGAAACCTGTGGAAATTATGGATCGGGAAGTTAAACAACTCAAACGTAGTCGGATACCCATTGTCAAAGTCCGCTGGGAATCTAAACGTGGCCCAGAATTCACCTAGGAATGTGAGGACCAAATGAAATCCCAGTATTCTCATCTTTTCGTTTCAGACTCCTCGTGATTAAAATTTCGAGAAGAAATTCCTAAAGCAGGGGAGACTGTAACATCTCGAATTTTTTGATAAAAAGTCAATTTTGTAAAAAATTAAATTCAATATGTTAATGTAAATTGCAATAATCATAATAATAATAATAAAACTTACAATATTAATTATAATAATATGGTAATAATAATATTAATAATAATAACGTTAATAATAATGAAAATATAAGTTTTATTGTATTAAAACCTATAAATAATAACTCTTTACATAAAATAATAACGTTGCAAACTTCAGGGGATAAATTGTAAATTATTTAAAACTAAAACAAACCTTTAAACTACAAGTGACAACCGTTGGAAATCTCAGGGACCATTGTTGGTACATATGTCCCCAGTTCTAGTCTAGTGAGCTCAAATGTAATAGACTTCTATCTTGTAATACATCTGTAATGTTCAATCAATCTAATGAGAATCTCTTCTTTATATGGTTGTTGATTATATAATGTTGTAGCTAATTATATTATTAGTTGTTACACGCATAATATGACCATGTTATATAGGTTTACAGTTGTGAGACACAGTTCTGAATCGTTAAAGGTTCAAGAATGTGTTTGACTAAGAATCTTTTTCAGTCGCACGACTGAACCATGCGAATGGTTCAATCGCACGGTTGAACTAGGAGATTGAGTCAATCGCCCGTTTGAGTCATAAGACTGACTCAAGCGTTCGAATGAATCAATCGTATTACTCAATCGCACGACTGAGCCAGTCGCAAGGCTCAGTCGCACGAATGAGATCTGTAACCTATAAATACCACTTAATTCGTGGAAAAACGGAACACTTCAAATTTTCATAACCCTAGTCGACCCAGAGCACCCTGTTTGTCCATTCCAACTTCACAGAACGTTCCTGGTCATTGCTAATCAATTCTTAACGTTTTCTAATCGTTAGTATTGATCCGGATTACGTTTTCACTGATTGGATCGCCAATCAAATAGGATTCCGCACTATTTGATCTGGTTAACTTAGAATCAGTTAGTACTCCGTACGTACACGGTCCTAACAAGTGGTTCTTTTGTATTTGAAATTATGTTACATTTATTTAATGAATGTTTATATCTTATGTTAATGACAGTGTTTGATTATTTACTAACAAGTATTGTGTTGCATGTTTAAATCAAACAGATCCTAACTTTCAGAGAGACGAACAAGATGTTGCTCCCCTCCAACAGGTCAAGTCTCAACTAACAATGATTCTTGATCTGCAGGGGATCGTCAGAAGGTCTGTGAGTTATACCCCTGAAGAAGGAGAAATTATTCACGACCTCACTGATGAGCAACTGGCTGACATGTTTCGTCTGAATCCAGACGAAATTGTGAAAGATGCTCCAGTTTTTGATGATGCTGATGATAACGAACTTCAAGATGTTGAAGAAATTGAAATTGAAGACATCACAGATCAGCATTATCCAGAATACACTGATCAAGAGGGAAACGTGTTTCCTGATCTGGTGAACAACCTTGATAGTGATAGTCTGGATAAACTCCATGATAAAGAAAAGGGAGCTGAAGCCTCAACAAGCCAAGCTCAAGCCACGGACGCCGAAGTTGACATTCGAAAGGCTGAATGGGCGGCTTGCTTCGCCGAGGTCCGAGCACAACGTACTACAGCAACTCAGAGTACCTACACCAAGTTATACAAAGTAAAGAAGAATATGAAGGTGTCAGGGAAGATTATAGCTTGGGCTCATTTTGATGACCTCGGAGTATATGCAGTGAAGAGGGAGAGGGGAATCGAGTACTTTAGATTCCCTCATGATCTGAAGACTCTCCCAGGTTTTGAACTCAACCAGTTGGCACGACTAAAGCTTCTTTATGCTGATCCAAAGAAGATGTCTGGCTGGTTTGAGGCTGCATTGAAGAAGGAATATAGGACCAGATGGGTAAACTTCAAACCTCAGCAGGCTACGAGGTACCTCAGAAGGTCTGAGGTAAGTCCCATCACTGGTCAGCCTAAGATAGTCCTGAAATGGCGACCTCCGCGCACAATGTCCAGAATTCCACTGAGGGAGATGCCACAGGACTTTACCCCACACTTTAAGTGGTGGTACTATGACTGGCGCTCGGGTGAGGCAGTCATTGTTTTGGAAAAGGACGGGTCAATGGAAGCTTTAAGGGTGTTCGACCCCATGTGGCTTATCAACTTGTCAGCGTCTGATGTGTATACGCTGTACAAGTGACCACTGTTTTTCGATACGCAGGATATTGTGCAAGCTCTACAGTTTCAGCACATAATACGTCTATGCTTTGCGCTAAATATCCATGCGGGGGTTTCCAAAGAAGAGAGATTAAAAAGGTTTGAAGAGTTCAAGAAAGAAGTAAAGGTCTAGATAGAACTAGGTCCAAGGGGGAGTTTGTTGGTACATATGTCCCCAGTTCTAGTCTAGTGAGCTCAAATGTAATAGACTTCTATCTTGTAATACATCTGTAATGTTCAATCAATCTAATGAGAATCTCTTCTTTATATGGTTGTTGATTATATAATGTTGTAGCTAATTATATTATTAGTTGTTACACGCATAATATGACCATGTTATATAGGTTTACAGTTGTGAGACACAGTTCTGAATCGTTAAAGGTTCAAGAATGTGTTTGACTAAGAATCTTTTCAGTCGCACGACTGAACCATGCGAATGGTTCAATCGCACGGTTGAACTAGGAGATTGAGTCAATCTCCCGTTTGAGTCATAAGACTGACTCAAGCGTTCGAATGAATCAATCGTATCACTCAATCGCACGACTGAGCAGTCGCAAGGCTCAGTCGCACGAATGAGATCTGTAACCTATAAATACCACTTAATTCGTAGAAAAACAGAACACTTCAAATTTTCATAACCCTAGTCGACTCAGAGCACCCTGTTTGTCCATTCCAACTTCACAGAATGTTCCTGGTCATTGCTAATCAATTCTTAACGTTTTCTAATCGTTAGTATTGATCCGGATTACGTTTTCACTGATTGGATCGCCAATCAAATAGGATTCCGCACTATTTGATCTGGTTTAACTTAGAATCAGTTAGTACTCCGTACGTACACGGTCCTAACAACCATTTGTGTAACTTCGAAAAACACCCAACCCCACCCCCAATTCCTTCGACATTGTCTTCCCCGATTCGCGGCCGAATTTGATCCATTATCACGCACTAAAACTTATAATAATGAAATTAATCTGAAGTGGACGAATATATATCTGTTTCTAATCGAATTCTATACTCAAACTCATACAAAACACGCACAAACACCGCCATTGATCACCTCTTAATCGCGGACCTGCAACTCTGTGGAACACCATCAACCGGGTTTCAATCTTCAAAATTAACAAAGGGCTTTGCTTCTAGATCATCATCCGAAGCTTCCTACCAATTTAATTTGATTATCATCAACATTTACCCATTAATCCATTGAGTACCTCGGTCGCGGACCTGTGCTTGTTGGGTTCAACACCGATTCGTCATCATACGAGTAATTCCACACACCCACACACTCGATTTTTCATGGGGAACAAAAGCCCCATGATTGCAGAAGCCCTCGAAATCGAATTGAACCTCAATCGGATGAGGATCGAACTAGGGCTCAAACAGGATCGGGGGTGTTATTGAAATCGCGTTTAAAATAATTAAAAACCGATTTCTTTCGCGGCTGTAAGCCTTTGTTCCACTGGTTCCTGCGCTACCATGTCAATCAAGAGGTCCCGGGTTCGACCCCGGGCACCTACACTTATTTTTTGAGGCCTTTTTAAGCTTTAAAAAAATTCAGAAAAATTCCTAAAAATTTTAAAAATGTTTATACAAACATTAAAAAATTTTAAAACCACCTAGATATTTTCTAAAATTTATTTTAACATTTTATTTATTTTATTAAATGTTTTAAGTAAATAATATTACAAGTGTTACAAAAATTATTTCTATAAAAGCTAACTTTTTATAATAATTTAAATTATTAAATTTTTATTGGACACTATATTACTTTTAATTATTCAAGATAATTACCATTATATGTGTTTTATAGATTCACTGATTATTTACAAAAATTCGTTTTGTGTTATTTAAATAATTAAACATTTTAATTAATTATATCATATAATTAATTAATAAAATTAATTATTTGTTTTTTTCATACTTTAACAATAAATCAAATAGTTACTCGTAATAATACATTTATTAAATTCAAAACATAATCACTTTCAAATTCATTTTATTTATTTCAATACATTTCAACTAAATAAATTATTTAATTTAAACTACAATTCAAAACCAAATGAAAACCTTAATACATTCCCAATTCTCATATTATTATTATTCTAACTCGAGACACCGTTCCGTAGATTACTCGTAAGGAAATCGTTGGTGTCTAATCTATCACGTCCAAATTCTAATATCATCAAACAAGTGAGTATTCATATCCCCTTTTTATATCATTTCCTATTTGGGGGAAATCATATGATACAATATTCAATCATGATGTTCTATTGTTATTTCATTCTAAATTCAATTCAAGACAGGTTATGTTATTACTTGCAACTATGTGAACATACTATGATAAACTGGACGACAGTAAAACCCTAATTCAATCAATCAATCCTGGTATCAATGGTAGATCTACAGGTTTGGATAACCCACCCCATATGAATAGTCGAGTGGTGATTGTGCCAGAGGCAAGAGTCAATCTATAGTGTATGTGTGGAGTCTATTATATGCAAGTGTCAAGACATGGGGTTTATATTGTGTCGGTTTGTCTATATGCTTGCTATTGCAATATAAGTCTTAACGTTACCTTGTGAATTGGATTATTCTCAATCAATCAATCAATCTATATGTATACTCAAAACTGTGTTTACTCACCGGCTAATTTTTAGCTGACTCGTTACTTTTCACATGATTTCAGGTTAAGCAAGATAGTGGACTTCTACATGCTCATTTAAGACCCGGACTTAGTCAAAATAAAAGACAATTACTATTTGTGATTTAAATTGTTGTATTTGCTTGTGTAAACTCATATTATCTTATAATCTGATTTTAAAATTATCTCCACTAATAGACAACCATGTGTTATGAACAATCAATCATTCTCTCGTCCGCTCCGATGATTCCGCCGTCGGTCGGGGTGTGACAATATACCTTCTCAAGCTCAAATTAGTTTCTGCCATCCTAGTTCCACTCCCTACCAGGTTCCTACTAGACCTGCAAACCTGGTTCTTAACCAGGTATAATCATTCCCTATAGTTTACGAATTGTAACCATTGGGTAAAGGTTTTGTGATTTTTTTTGTTTTTTTAATCATCTTACCCCCTAAGTAGGTATAAGTAGGTGTTTGATGAATTGATTGATTACACCACTTGAAAACACAAAAACACAAAAACTTTTCTAGTTATGGCTTAATCCCTATCATCCGTTGGTCAAAGTTCACCAGCGAGCTTACTGCTGTTAGGATGTTACCTAATAACATGAGCTTGAAAGTTTAATGTGTGTGAGATGAGTGATGAGTCTTGAAAGGCTCATTGCAAATTTTGTAGCATTTTGTTGAGAAAAGACTCAAAATCAACTTTGAGGAAGAACATAGATAAATGCTGTAAGGTGAAGATCAAATCCAGAATCCGATCAAACACAAATGGGTGGTAACAGTGAAATATTTATGTATGACATGCATATGATTCGTGATCGAATTGTGAAGTTTATGATTCAAGAAGGCATGTCGTTGACCCCTTTGATTACCTTGCTTGACAAAGTTTATTCAAGAAACTCTACAACATGCCTCACTACAATCATGCAAGTCGTACTATGTTAATACGTGATTGTTTCAAATTATGGAAAGAAGCAAAACAAAATTTTTATTTTTTGAAAATCTGCAAATATGTGTGAGTTTAACCACTGAAGTTTGGTCGGCATTACACCATTGTTGGAATCATAGCTTTGTGTTAGCTTGTTAGATAGAATTTGATATGCGACAAATGATGAAATGTGCGACTCCCTTTGAATTGTTTGGATATCTCATCGATGTCATGTGATCAATTAAAAATAATAATTAAAGATCCTAATCACCCTTAATAGTAACAGGTAAGAAGGATGTCGAATCCATAGGGAATAATAAGGAAGTGCTAGTAACGATTAACCTAAGAACATTAAACATTGAAAAGTAAATTGTTTGATTAGCTGATTTGAGAAATAAATAAATTAACAAAACTAAAGAATAGATTTTTAACAATCTAGGGGAAAAAACAATTCACTTATGGATTCCGCTTTGGCAAGGTTACTTTCTTTAGTGAAACCTATTGAGAGTCATTAATGGTGACCTACACATGATAAGATTTAAATGATAATTATAAACTAAAGCTTAAAGACCTTTAACACACAAATATTAATTTGTTCTAATAATCAATCACGCAATAATTAAATGAAAACAAAGTTATAGTATACAAAATAAAGTTTAAACATAATCAAGTTTTTAAATAATCAAATCATGACTTGAATCCAATTGAACTTAAAAGGTTCAAGATCCAATATCAAAACTTGGTTATAAACTACAAAAAACAAAAATTGCACAAACCCATCCCCCGAAGTAAATCATAACTGATTTAGCCTTAAATCATCATTGATTCTTAAATACAATTGTAACTGATCATGTGGATCCGGATGAACTTGATGTTAGAAAGCTTTGGAATGGTGAAAGATAGTTGTTTTTTCATCATTGATTGTAGTCTAGAGAGGTATTTTTCATCTTAGGGTTAATTCTCCTTTAAAACCTCTCAAATTAGGTCAAAATCCACCAAAACACGACGCTCAGCGTTGGTGGCTCATCCAACGCCAACTTTGCTGGAAGTTGCTGATCAATGGTGGTTTTCTGACGGTGTTGGCGTAAGTGGTGCCACGCCCTACAACAACCTTGATTTTCACTCGTAGCTTTTCAAGATCTTTCCGTTGATAGGTCGTGGGTCTCATAAATCTTTTCCTGGATCAAGTTATGTCCGTTTTAAATTATCATGATCTTGCAACTTCTCTTCTACATTTCTTCATCTCCCGGGCTCCAATTTTCATCCCGTTTCTTCCAACTTTTTTATATATTTCATGTTTAACGTACAAAAACAAGAATATTCTAAAAATAGCTCTATTTTTTATAAATTGACTTGAAAATAAAGCTTTTAAACATTAACTTTTCACCACCTAATCAATATCCATACATAGCAGAAAAATTATTTCAAACAATAGATTATGTCTTACAAAATCTTAAGTTAGAAAATAAAATATATTTTGGCTTTTAATAACGCTTCAAATAATACTACTATGGTTGAAAACTTTAAATTAAAATATAAATTGGTTTGCCGACGTGTTACACATATTATTATTATTATTAATGTAACTGTGAAAGATGCACTTGCCGTTGAAGCCGTTGGAGACATCAAAACGCATTAATAAATATGTTATGAAAAGTTACTAAACAAAGTATGACGCATGCAATATATAAAATTATGCAAAGATACGAATTTCATATGTACTACTTGGTGAAATTCAATTTGTAAAATATTTGAAAGTGTTTTACGATAAAAAAAGGGAAATTTTAGGCGCACCGCCATTTCCTGGAGAAAACCGACTTAAGCGGTCACGGTTAGGTCTCCCCGTGACCGTTTGGTTAGGTGTGAGACCTAACTGTCACGGTTTGCCCTAACCGTGACAGTTATATCTGGGGATCCGTAGTCAATGATTGGGTATGTAATATGGGGAATTGATTGTGCGCAGGGGGGGTTATATCTCACGGTTTGGCCAAACCGTGGCATATTTGCTTTTATTTTTTTATTTTTTAAGCATTAAACATTGTTTTTTATTTTAATTTTATCACTGTAAACTTGAGAATGAAAAGGCGGGAAACACCGTTCGATCGAAGTGATTTCGTGTATCTTCCGATTGATTTCAAGTTGGTATCTATCTGAATAATATTATTATTAATTTTTATGGTGTAAATACTACATGTCTATATATATATATATATATATATATATATATATATATATATAAGCTAAGTTTTGATGTTGATATATACGTACAGGCATGGTTTGAATGCCGGATATGCGTTTGTGAACTTTACAACATCTGAAGCAGCTTGGAAGTTTCATACGTCGGTTAAAGGAAAACATTGGGATTTGTTTCAAAGCAAAAAGATTGCGGATGTTAGTCGTGCTAAAATCCAGGTACTTTATTACTTTTAGTTTATTAACGTACTCACCTTAGTCATTAGCTAGTAGAAGTAGTGTGAGAAGGATGGTTGGGGGGAGAGTTGGGTTGTGGCACTAGGATCTTGCACCATGGTCCGGTGGTGTGGTCTACCTTTTTCTGACGTCATCATGGTTATTAGTCTGTACAAATGATGATTGATTATCGATTACTAGTTTCACCGTCACATCATTTCTATCTTTTCATTCCTTTTTTGTTTATTTAAATATTTTATTTAATCGTAACATACGTGTTTGTGTTTTGTGTTTATTATTAATTTATCATATTACAAGTAATTTTGCGTTTAATTATTTTTTAAACAAGTTGGTTGTTATTTTATCACATGGTTAACCTAATCGTAAAAATCAGTTGTTATGAAACATATACAATTAGCATTATCAACATTACAAATATAAAACAAACAAACAAAGAAACACAACCAAACAAACACAACCAAATATACAAGTCATCATAACTGAAACTGCACACACACACACACACACACACACACACACACACACACATATATATATATATATATATATATATATATATATATACAACGAGTTTTTACATACAAAAAGAATTAAAATACAAACAAAATACCTATCTAATGCATCATCCTCGGATCGCTGCCCTGACCAGACCCGCCCGCGCCAGATGGGCCAGCACCGTCATGGTCTAACCGCCTCGGTGGCTGTGACAACAACGGCGTACCCGAGGCGGCATAGTCCGCGACCATGTGCTGGACGACCCAGTCCATCATATCATGCAGCCTTGTGGTCGTATCCTCCAGCCTCCTGGTCATATCCTCCAGCCTCGTGACCCTGTCTCGTGTGTCCTTAAGTATCTCAAGAACATGAGCAGGCAATCGCACGGCATGGTACACGCGCTGAGGATGCTGGGGCGGGTCCTGGTCGTGCGGCGGGGGAATGGGCTGATCCTCCCCGCCGCCAAGGGGCTCCTGGGCATCCTGAAGGTGGACCTCAGCCCCCGCCAGCTCGGGTGGGTCCACCAACGGCTCGGGCACCCATGGCACGACCTCATGGTATCTGGTGAGCAGGTGCCACGTGCCGTCCGGGAACCTCCGAACTATCCTCATCCCAGTGGCGGTGGTCCGGCCGGCCACGCGCACAGGAGTCGGAGGTAGCGCCACATTTTATACGAAGTAGGATGACAAAAGAAAACATCTTCCACGGCCTTAGTAGTTGTATTCGTTCGTGTTTCATACACGAACTCTTTAGATTGTAGCAGGTTTTCAAGTTCCTGCATTGGTGTGATGCCTTCTCTCCCCTCAGCCCTAAACTTTGACGTCAGATTGTATATGTCTTGAACAACATAGACGTTGTGGGGAAACTGCTCCCTTACGGCTGAATGGATATGTCGTGGCCGCACGTGCTGCCTGTGTAATTTCTCGACAAGATCAATTTCTTCGGCGGTCATCTTCCTAAGATGGGCGTGGCCCTCCTCGTACACAATAGGATCGTGGTTGTGCGTCTCGTTTCTTACCTCTAACATCCGTCAATCTTTCCTACGTACTTCCCTACGCGTTTAAAGAGACATCCTTTCTTTATGCTCCCAGTACGTCTACTTGTGCCAGTGAATTTAGGTTTACCACTACGATTGCATATTAGTTCCACATCCTTTTTTCATGACCGACCCACCATAATGACGTACCCATGCTCGCGTCCTCTCGTTTTAGCCCACTTCTCCAAGTCCTCACGAGAATCAAAATACTGAAAAAATGATAAAGCTAGACATAAAAAAACAATATATAAAACAAATAAAAAAATAAAATAAACAAAAAAATAAAAACTCTTCATACTTGATTGGTTTTATAAGAAACCGTAGCCTTTCTTATCCGATCCTCATCCCCATCATGCTCCGCGGTGTCCCCATGGTTTTCTTTGAGGTGAACCGAACCGTCACTCTCATCTGTGTCATTCCCATTAAAAGTATCCGACACATGTGTAATTTCTAGTTCTGACTAGTACGGGGGATGTCCGTAATCCAGCTCTGTTGTGAGTGGTACGTGTTTGGGGCATACCCGTAAGAATTGCAAGGGGGATATCTGTACCCTTCACCGTAACCTGTCGGTCCAAATAAAGAGTTGTACGCCTCTTGAGCAAATGTGTTCGACGGGTTGGTTTCCTCTTCCCCCCACGGAGGGTGACTCCCGTATACGTA
This sequence comes from Flaveria linearis, assembly GCA_024085815.1. Classification (NCBI taxonomy): domain Eukaryota; kingdom Viridiplantae; phylum Streptophyta; class Magnoliopsida; order Asterales; family Asteraceae; genus Flaveria; species Flaveria linearis. The sequence continues at coordinate 26,359,543 of CM044009.1, read as the reverse complement.
ATATTCCTAAAAAAGATAATTCATTAGATATTTCAAATAATAAGTTATAATAAAACATATACTAGTTCAACCTGGTTCGAATCTTTGATATGTGGCACCTCATTCAAATCTGAAAGCTTCGACTTTTGATAATGATCTCCCGAACCCGACATTGTTTTCGAATTAACGCGTTTTTGGAATAATAAAGGCTGAAAAATCTCGAGTGTTGGATGAATGAAAGCTCAAAATCCAAGGTCGATTAAAAACTGAAAATTTGGATTATGAAATTGCGAAACGGAAGTTTAGAAATGGACATGCCGATTGTTCTAAGTTGAAAGGTATTTAAGGTCAAATTCTGGTGCACAAACCGTCACGGTTTGGCCTCCACGTGACGGTTTGTGGCGCGAATCCCTGCCTTTTGTCAAAATCACGTCTACCTCGTACCTTAAAGTACCCTAGAGGTCACGGTTAGGCCAAACCGTGATGGTTTGGTGACCGCTTTTCAACTTTAACAACCCATTTTGTCGTTTTGTTGTCACGAGGTCACGAGCACTACCACCCCAAACCGTGACAGTAAGCCCATGCGGTCACGGTTAGGTGCCAAAATGTGACCGCTAGACCTAACCGTGACCGTTTGAACCGGCCTACCCCCAAAAACCCATGCGGTGTCCCCATTAAGACCCTAAAAAAATATAAAAACATTTTCATGATCATATAGTATCTCACAATTAGATTATACCATTTTCGGTGGAGTGTTGGGAACATATCAAAGATGTGACCGACTTACTTCCGGTTTTTTCAAACTCAACTACAAAATTGTCACGTGCTTGTTATCTAACAACTTCTTTTGTACTACTTGAAATATCTTTGATAGCATGGATATAGAAATTATCTGTTTATATAAATGATAGCACCAATAAAAGTAAAAATTATGTTAGCGATATGTGTTTTTATTTGTGTCGCTTATTTAAAACCTTTAATGTTGCAGAGTGTTGAAATTTTAATTGATGAGACAACCAGTTATTTGAATTTAGATGAAGGTGATCTGAGTTTCACAAATAATACAAAACGTGTGATAAAACCTGCGTGATGCAGTTCTGTTGAAATCTGTAATACTTGATTTCGATGACTTGAAAATTAGTAATCATCCCATGAAAATATCATGTCGAAACATTGAAACAAAAAAACACGTAATTAGCTTTGAGGACTTGAATGTGTGCGCATCGTGACTTGTATTATTAAGTACAACTTGTTATTGAATGCAATTTACATTAAAACTTAAAATAACCATGTCACAACAAAACATTTTAAATTTTATAAAACATCAAATTTTAAAAACTATAAGAGAAAAAGTAAAAAACAAAGAGTTTGTATCAATTGTTTTTTTAAATAAATTTTAAGTATTATATAAACAAACAAACAAAAAAATTCAGTATATCCCACTCAAGAGCAGAGTCTGGGGGGTAGGTAGTGGCAAGTCTTTCCTCTATCTAGGTAGGTAGAGAGACCACTTCCAAAAAGACTCTCGACTTGATAAAGAAAAGCAATAACGATAGCAAGACAACAAATAATATATCATACAGCACACAACATATATCATACAGTTAAAATCACCAACAGATTAAAAAAAGATATTGCAAACATCAGAGAAGCGGCGCGTTTCACCTATAGAGGGCAGTTGTGGACTGCGTACACCTGAAACCCCGCACCAAGTCTACATTAACCCTTCCTACCTACAGATCTTACTAAAAGTCCTTAATTTTAATCCTACGCCTCCACTTGCTCCTATCCTCGGTTATGTGCTCAGAGAGGTGCAAATGTACCATATCTCGCCTAATTAACTCGTCTCAAGTCAACCTAGGTCTTCCTCTACACCTCCGACCCTCTAAGAAGATGTTCTCTACTGCTCTAACGGGCGTTGACATAGGTTTCCTCTTCACATGCCCAAACCATCTTAATCTTCCCTATCGTATTTTATCTGCGATACAAGCCACCTCTAACTTCTGTCGAAACACTTCGTTTCTTATCCGATCCAGTCTTGTGTGTCCACACATCCACCTCAGCATTCGCATTTCCACTACCTCTATTTGTTTCTCGTGCGATTTCTTTATTGCCCAGCAGTCTGTTCCGTATAACATAGCTGGACGAACTGCCACTCTGTATAGTTTTCCCTTTAGTTTCGCTGGAAACCTCTTATTACATGGAATCCCTGATGTTGCTATCTACTTTCACAATCCTGCTTGATCACGGTGAGCTACATCGCTGTGTATCTCTCCGTCCTCCTGTATACGAGCCCAGGTATTTAAACCTAGTCGTTCTTAGGATCGCCATACCCTGGATACTGATTTGGGTGTCCTCTTCAGCCTCACCACTAAAATTACAATGCATGTATTCTGTCTTAGTGCGACTTATCATTAACCCTCTGCTCTCTAGTGTTGCTCTCCACTGTTCTAGCCTGTTGTTAAGCACTATTTAGATTCTGATATTAAGACAATATCATCCGCAAAGAGCATGCACCACGGAACTGGCTGTTGTATAGACTTGGTCATCTCGTCCAACACTACTGTGAAGAGAAATAGGCTCAGTGCCGATCCTTGGTGGAGTCCCACTTCCACGGGGAAGGGGTTTGTGTCTCCGACTGGTGCTCGCACACACGTTTTTGCTCCGTCATACATATCCTTAATTATTTTGATATACCTCTCTGGTACCCTTCTAAGTCGTAGACTTTCCCAAATGAGTTGGCGCGGAACACTGTCATAGGCCTTTCCTAGATTGATGAATACCATATAAAGGTCCCTTTCCTTTTCTCTATGGTGGTGTTTGTTTTTCCTCAGAAGCTCTTCCTGGCCTCTTTTGTCTGCGCGGTGCAGACCATGCGCAGACATTATAGTTTGCAGATTGTTTGTTTTTTAGAAGACCTTTTGTTAAAAAAGGTCTTCCCAGCCTCTTCCTGGTGCAGATGTGGTTTTATGTCTTCAAACCTCTTCACAGCTCTTTCAAAACACCACAGCTCTTTCAAAACACTACCTAACCTAAACCCATCCTTTGAAATCATAAACAACCGGCTGCCCGTCCTCCGCCGCCCGTCCTCCGCCGCGCTGATGGTCGCAACCCCTCTACTCCGCCGCACCGAGATCGCACCCCTTGGTTGCCACGACATCCACCGTTGGTCGGACCGATTGATTGTCGCAACCAAACCAAATCAATCGCAACCGCACCAAGCCGAGTATTCAATCTGAGAAGGCCAATGCGGTTGCTAGATTCAAGTGTTTCAACAACGTTTCAAATCTGTTAACCGCGATCGAAGTTTTAATCGTCGTTGCGTTGATTGCGTGGTCGTCGGTTCACATTCCGACGGTGTTTAAGCCCTCCGGTGAGTTTCTATACGCTTGTTCGTGCTACGTGATGAATCAACACGTTGTTTTCATAGTCGGAGATGTTATCATTGTTGTCTGTTACGTTCTCTCCGGTCATAGTGATGTCGGAAGCGATTCCGATTGCTCGAATGTTCTAGAACATAATAGGTTTAGATCTAAGACTAATCGTAACACAAGTGATTCAAATTCGAGTATAGAATCGTCACCGGCGCCGGTGGAAATGCTGCAGGAGGTGAAGCCAACGGCGGTGGCGGAGGTTGAAGATGAGATCGTAGAAGCAGTGGCAAAAACATATTATCTTTGTATAATAATTATTAACTGTTATTGATTATTATTATGTTATAACTTATAAGTAGTGATGAAGCAATACTTTTGAAATTGGTTGATGTTAATGATCTGAACTATATATTTGAGGTTTTGAAATTGGTTTTGTGAATGGTTTGTTGAATCAATAGTTTTGATAGTGATTTGGTTTGGTTCTATGAATGGTTTATTGATTCAATAGTTTTGATTAGTGATTTGGTTTGGTTTGGTTTTGTGAATAGTCTCTTGATTCAGTAGTTTTGATTAGTGATTTGGTTTGGTTTTGTGAATAGTTTGTTAATTGAGTTTATTTTAGCATGCTGCAGATGTTAAAAAACAAACAGTCTTTTTTTTGCAGACTGCAGACGTTTGGTCCACCTCTTCTCCTGCATATGTCTGCAGATGTGGTCCGCAGACTGCAGACATTTTGCTGCAGAAAAAACAAACATCACCTATATTTCTCCATTATCCTCCTTATGACGTGAATGGCTTCTGTTGTAGAGCGTCCTAGCATAAATCCAAATTGGTTTATCGCTATCTGAGTTTCCCATCTAATTCTCGTGTCAATAAGTCTTTCCTATAATTTCATCGTGTGACTCAATAGCTTTATTCCCCTGTAGTTTTCGCAACATTGGACATCTCCTTTTTTCTTATATATGGGGACTATGACACTAGTTCTCCACTGGTCTGACATCTTCCCTGTCTTAAATATAGTGTTGAATAAATCTGTTAGCCATTGGAGACCCTCATCTCCCAGGCATTTCCATACTTCAATTGGTATGTTGTCTGGCCCCACCGCTTTAGCCCTTCCCATTTTCTTCATAGCTCTCATAACTTCGTCGACTGTGATGCTTCTACAATAGCATTTGTTTTGTTGTGTTGTTTGAGTTGTTTTATCTATCTTAGTTTGTTGATTTGGGTTACTTATGTTGAAAAGGTTATCGAAGTACGTTTTCCATCTCACCTTGATGTCTTTCTCCTTCACCAAAACCTTTCCATCCGCATTCTTTATAAACTTCACCATTCTCAAATCTTGTCTTCTACTTTCTCTTGCCTTGCCTATCTTATACATGTCATGCTCTCCTTCTTTCATCTCTAATTGTTTATACATCGTCTCATATGCCGTGTTCTTTGCCTCTGACATCGATTTTTTCGCCTCTCGCTTTGCGTCCTTGTATTTATCTTTTAGCTATACGCGTTCTTCCTCATTGTTACAGCATATAAGCTCTCTATAACTTTGTTGTTTAATTCTTATCTTCTCCTGTACATTTTCATTCCACCACCAGGATTCCTTATGGCCAACTGTCCTCTTTGATGTAACTCCAAGAGTTTCTTTCGCTGCTTGGATGAGTCTAGTTGCCATAGCCTCCCACTTTTGGTTTGTGTCTTCCTGTGGCCTAGTCTAATTCATTGGTATGACCTTATCTCTAAAAATAGTAATCTTTTGTCTTTGAGCTGGCCCCATCTGATCGTAGGTCTAACTCTCTTGTTTTGTTGTACAATTGGTCTTTTCACGCGTATATCCGCCACCAGCATGTGATGTTGCGTCACAACTGTCTGTCCCGGGATTGCCTTACAGTCCTTCCACGAGCTACGATCTTCTCCCCTCATCAATAAATAGTCTATTTGCGTGTGTCTCCCACCGCCACTAAACGTGATTAGATGCGAGTCTCTTTTCTTAAAAACGAATTTAAAATGTCTAGGTCATGCGCTACTACAAAGTCAAGAATCTCCTTACCACCGTCATTACTAAGACCATATCCGAAGCCTCCATGCACCAACTGGAAGTACTCATTATCCTTACCTATATGCCCATTAAAATCTCCTCCTATGCATATTTTTTCTTCTCTAGGTATGTCACCCATAACATGATCTAAACTCTCCCAAAACATCCTTCTTTCCATTTCCCCTAGTCCAACATGTGGTGCATACGCACTAACTACCGCCACTACTTCATCCCCTATTACTATTCTTAACAACATAATTCTATTATCGTATCTTCTCACCTCCACTATATTATCCTGAAGTTCCTTAGCAACTAGAAAACCTACACCATTTTTTATTCCATCTGACCCTGAATACTATAGTTTATAACTATTGCACTCTTTTGTTTTCCCACCCGCCATCTAGTCTCCTAAAGACACGCTATCTAGACCCTACGTTTTTCAGCACATCAATTAACTCTAGTAACTTACTAGTTAGAGTTCCTACATTCCACGATGCCACTCGTAATCTAAAATCCTTTTTCCCTGAAGTCGCACCTCTCGTCCCCGAACATGATCTCGGGACAGCATAAAGGTTCCTGCTATCTATTATACCAGACAGAGTCCACTAATACAACCAATAATCATGGACACCACCTTAAAAAAAGAATCACAGTACAAGTAAAACACAATCAAAAGCGATCCAACCCACGGGGGACCCACAAACAAATCCAGAAACAGAAATAAATCAAATTGCATGAAAAAGTAGCTATTTAAAATCAGAATGCTGGTACCCCTAACCTAGCCAAACAATCTAAACTAAAAGATATAAACTAAAAGGTATAATTAAAGATATAATGAAAGGCGAGTAAAAACATATATGCAAACCCGAGATAGAACTATCTCACCAAATATACACCCAATTTAGGGTTCTTCGAATAAGTTGCTGGTACGGATCAGGTTTTCCGCTAACAGGTGGGGCGGGTTTGCGTCGGTTGTGGTGGTGCTGCTACGTGGTTGTTGGGGAGGTGGTGAGGTGGCTGTGACTGGCCGGTGGTGATGGTGGTGGCTGGTGACCGGAGGTAGTGAGAGGGGCCAGTTTTAAGTGAGAGGGAGCAGAGGTGTGGAGGCGGTGGTATGTAGGGTTAAAGGAGGTAGCTGTTGTGGTGGCTCCGGTGGTGGGGAAGGGGGGTCGCCGGTGGTGGCAGTAGTGGCTAGCTGGGTGAGGGTGGACTCTGGTGGGGGCGGTGGGTGAGGGTGGACGCTGGTGGGGGGCGGGGGGTGAGGGTGGACAGCGGTGAAGGTGACTGTGGGTGACGGTGACGGGATGAGGTGTCTGGTGGTGGGGTGACGGTGAAGGCAACGGTGGTGGCTGACTGCGGGGGTGGGGGGTGGGTAGGCGGTTGTGGTGATGGTGGTGGTGACTGGTGGTGGTGGTGGTGACCAGGGGTAGTGAGAGGGAGCAGAGAGTAAAGGGAGAGAGAGTCATTTAGAGAGAGAGAGAGAGAGAGAGAGCAGAGAGAGAGAGCGGTCAAGCCTTACGAAGATTACCGGTGGTGGTGGTGGTGACCGGTTACCGGTGGTGGTGACCGAAGACTGGAGGTGGTGGTGGTGACCGAAGGTAGTGAGATGGAGCGGAGAGAGAGAGAGCCGTTTGACTTTTTGGCAAAACATATAAGTATTTTAAACTTTACAAAATTAATTAGTCAAATTATTCATGGACTATAGGTTCTAAAGGAAAACTAAATTGAGTGTTATATAAAAAAATACTTTTGAGTGGGCTATAAAAAAGGACTCACGTAAAATAGAAGTACAATTACATTTACAAAAATAAATAGTTTTTTTTTATAAATTTTTAAATATTTCTGTACTATTTGACTCCATATCTACTCTTTACTTTATTGTCGATGGGTAAAAGCTTTCCGGCCTTCATCATGCATGCACCAACCTATGCTCATATGTTGTCTGATCAAGCCATACCTATGAGCATCTTTACAACTCTTCAATGCACCTCCTGTAGCCATTTTAGTTGCCACAGATGTTATTCACCATGAACTAAATTAAAAATAAGTGACTTAAGGGTAAAATATCAACTACAATAGCTTTCATATTTGCATTTGTGTATTCATAATATGATAATATGTTTGAAATGCTCATGTTGAGGTGTGAAGGCCTTTGGACTTTTGGATGGAGTGCGTCCAATTGTGTTTATTTCCCCTGCGTAAGATACCTAACTGCTTCTTGCAAACTATATTGACTCTTAAACATTTTCGAATTGAACATGAAAAATTCAATTGAATAAAAAGAAAGTATGATTAGCACTTTAAAGAATCATACTTAGCACACTGTCATTGTAAAACAAATATATTTGCAAAAGTACAAAAAGAAATGAAGAAATAACACCCTAATTGTTGATGTTTTCCCATTCGATCCCCTGTGTTTACTGGATGTACATATTTTAGTATGAGTTACCATTAACAATATAATAAATTTAAACTGCAAGTTAACATGTTATCTTTCTGGTACTTAAATCTCACATGCAAATGCACAGTATGAGGAAAAAGGAATGAAAAATGGAGTTAATTCATTAAATAATATACAATATGGATTAAAGTTCACCTCATTTGTGATCATAGCATAACAATTGTGAGCAAGTAATAAACTTCATCTCATTTGGTACCTAAATTCCACATCCATATGAGCTGCAGTATAAGTACGCCATTGTAATCTAATATTAATGGTAACATCAGAGTGAGAAGAGGGAGAAAGCATACACAGAGCAATAAATCAACAATAAACACCAAATAAGTACTTCATTGACAACAAATATCAAGAATTAATGAATTAAAGATGATCAAGGATTTCCGATTTGAAGACTACCTGTGATTAGGGCTTCAATCGATCATGCTTGGTTGAAAACCCACTTTACCAATCAAAGATCCAATTGCGACCACCCAGACATCTTCAAGTGGTGATAAGAAACACAAAGGATAAAGAGTTAAAGCGTTTAGTACGGGAACCAACACCGATCTGCAATCGCATATCAGAGAGACGGAGTTTATTCACTTGAGCTGGTAGAATGAAGTTTTAGGGTTAAGGGTTTGGAGAGAAAAGGGTAATATAACAAACGGATCAAAAGATCTGCATGCCTAAAGTACACGGGTCAAGCAAGTAGGCGGGGAAAGGAGAGAGCTGATGGCCTGAGAAGAGGACACTTGTCATCAGAAATCCTTCTTTTATTAGAGTTAATAGATACATACCCTCTCCCACAGTATACAAACCGTTATATATTATGAGTAAATACAACATTCGTATAGAAGTTTGGGGTGCACTGGCCATTCAACAGAGCTTCCAAAGTTTCCCAGAAGGTTTTTAGAGCTTGTTTCAAATCTTTCACGACATCCTTACCATCTAAGGGGGCGTTTGGTTCGCGGAATTTGTTAGAATTAGAATTGGAATTGGAATTTGAATTAGAATTCAAAGGAATTGCATTTGGAATTCAATATTTCCAAAGGATTTGGAATTCAAAGGAATTGGAATCTATAAAGGGAATTTAAATTCCAAATACATTTCTAGTGCCAATACATTTATAAAGGAATTGGAATTTATCACCCGTTGCAAACTGCCACCACCTCAATGACCACCGATCATCGCCGCTACATACCACGATCGCCGTCGCCGTTACCGTCGACAATCGACCGCGACCACCAACAGCGCCCGTTGCCGAAAACCGACCGCCGCCGCCGATCGACCGCCACCAACCGATAACGCCCGTCGTCAAGACACGGTTCAGCAACGACGGTTGGTGACAATCGACGATTAGGGGGGCGGTGGTCGGCGTCGGTGGCGGTCGGTGGGTGGCGGTGACGGCAATTAGGGTCGGCGGTGGTCGGGGTCGGCGGGGTCGGGGTCGGCGGGGTCGGGGTCGGCGGTCGGTGAAGGACAACGGCGGTCGGCGGCGGCGGTCGGTGATGGACGGCGGGCAGCGGCGTCGGAGATCGGGGGCATCACAGTCGGTTGGCGGTGGGCGGGGTGGTAGGCGGTGGTCGACGGTTGGGGGCGGCGGGGGTTAGGGTTGGCGGGGGGCGGCGGCGGTCGGCAGTCGGGGTTGTCGGTTGGCGGTGAGCGGGGGTGGTATATTGCGGTTAGTGGTGGAGGCAAGAGTCGGTGGAATTTGAAATCCTTCAATATTTGGAAGGATTTTGAAATCCTTTATTTGAAGGAATTTGAGGGAATTAATTCCAATTCCAATTCCAATTCCTTTTTCAACCAAACACGTGAAGAATGGAATTCAAATTCCAATTTCAACGAATTCCTACCAATCAAACACAATGACCAATGGAATTTAGATTCCAATTCCATTAAATTCCATTGAATTCCTGCATATCAAACGCCCTCTAAAATTTTTTTAACGTATACATGTGAATTTTTTCAATATTATACACACTGCTCCGAGGCGGCAAGGATTTTAGTGTGTTCCTAACGCATCTTGAGCCTTATATGTACATTATTAGTAACACATATCATAAAAAAGGTTATTCATCACTAAAACTGCTTTTGTTTTAAGGAACATGTCCTAAAACCAACACACTGTGGATATCATGTCATCGTGAAGATCACAATGTTTATAACAACTAAACCAACACATTGTGGATATCATGTCATCGTGAAGATCACAATGTTTATAATAACTAGGGCTGTAAACGAACCGAATGTTTTAGCAAACAGTTCGTGAAGTGTTTCTTGGAAGTTCATTTATGTTTGTTTGTTTGATAAATGAACAAACACGAACAAGAATTTTCGTTCATTTTGTCAAATGAACGAACATGAACAAAGACTGTGTTTCTTTGTTTATGTTCATGATGTTCGGTAATACGTTCGTTTATACTAGTAAACTTTTGACATTGTGTTCATTTATGTTCATTTTTATTTGTTCATTTAAAGGTTTTTATATTTATAGTTTTATTCTTTGAAAATATTAAGTCATAGTTATATTATATGACTCTGTAAATACCCCCTAATTGATTTTAATTTGTGCTAAAACCTAACAAACTTCTTACTCGTGTTTTAGTTATGTTTATAATAATTGTCTCAAGCATCTCCGAATAATTATATTAAGTATTCATTTATTTTTAGTAGGTTTTGCGTAATGTTTGTGATGAAAAATATAAAATTTATTCTAACATGAATATCTAATCTTTTGTATTTGTTTATGTTCATGGACGTTAGTTTGTGTTCGTTTATATTCATGAACATTTCTTTGTGTTGCATGTGTTTATTTACGTTTGGTAAGTGTTCGTAAATAGTTTATGAAGATATTTATTTCCATACTGAACGAGCACAAACAAGAAATCTTGTTCGGTAAGTGTTCATGAACCGTTTATGAATATGTGTATTTAGTTAGTGAACGAACACGAACAAAAACTCGATCGTGTTCATTTGGTTTGTTTATAGCCCTATCACAACTACTCTCATGCATTATTAATAGAATCCCAATAAGTATGTTGTATCCATTGTAATTTGCTATGATTAGTTATTTTCCATTTATGGGTCACAGATTGTAAATTATATAAGGATTGGTAAGGAATGAGAAAGACAAGGAATATACCATTCAATATGGAAACCGACCAATAGCCTCGTGGTCGGAACTTTTTCGCATCCACTGTCGGGCCTTTCAGGTTGCCGACCACCTTTCTCCAGCACGTGCTCCCTCTAAACCGACCTCCTCCACTATCGGAAAAGACGTTGAAGCCAGAAAAGAAACAGAAACAACCAAACGGATGACGATTGGGATCGTCTTGACGCCATCGTCCCCCAGTGGATATACGGTACAATATCCAACGACCTCCTTCACACGATAACAAGAGTTCCCACGCTATTCATCTTCTCCACAAATTTTCAAACACCAGGCTAGACGGGTTCTCGAGTGTATCCGCTTATTGTCAGGAACTGAAAGTTATCGCGGACCACTTGCAAACGTGAACGCCCATGTTGACAACGATCGGCTGGTTCTTCAACTCATTGTCGGATTAAACAAATCGTATGAGGGCATTGCAACAATTTTACAACAACAAGACCCACTTCCATCATTCTATACAGCATGTTCCAAACTTGTCCAGTTTGAAGCACGCAAAGCAGAGCAAGCGCTCCAAGCCTCTAAGACCGCCGGCACTTTGAAATCGCAAGCTTTTAGTCAGCACACGGACACCGCATATGAACGGCACTGTGGTCGTGGCCGTGGCTCACGAGGCCGTGGTTGTGGTCGGAATTCAGGTGGGAATTTTGGTCGTGGTCTCCACAGTACATGGGATTCTGGTAGCCACCATCATTCCTAATTGGCCTTCACAGAAGCATTTTCCTCAAGCCCAACATCAGCCTAATGGGGCTTATCCTCCTTGACCATATCCACATTCAAGCCATAAAGCACCACGACCTAATAATTTAATTCAAGGCTTACTTCGGCTCAGGCCAAATCAAGCACACCATGCGACGTATGCTCCCGTGGACATCGAACAAGCCCTCTATACCATGTCACTGCAGCAACCCGATCCCACACTCTATATGGACACCGGAGCCACCACTACCATGACACACGAGCAAGGTGATTTCCACACTTTTTTTAATAATTGCATTACTAAAAATATAATTGTTGGTACCGGTTCTTGGACAAGGGACCAAATACTTACATAATGAAATTTTATGTTCGAGAACTTGTGTTTTTGATGTCCAAACCAACCATAAGGTTGCTCGGGAACGGGGCCTTATAGTATGCTTATTCTCCATGGTTTATATTATATTTATTTGAGATGAAAAAATACGCAGACGGTTTTGAACTATTAATTCTCCTATTCGGGATGTTGATGAGGTAATTATAAATTTAGCTTTTTGACTTTTTTATAAAATATTTTAACTGATTATTTGTTATAGCTATACATTCCAATAAACGTTGCGTTACAACCTGAGGTAATTATTTGTTACAGCTATACATTCCAATATAACAGGTAACACTATATTTGAATTATTAATTTAATATTTATTTATTTAAACATTATATATATATATATATATATATAACATTAATTTGATTTTTAAAAGTATGACAGGATCATATAATACTTAAATTGATTCTATTTTAAAAAATAGATCGCGTGCTACCGGGATGGTTATACTATCATTTTTTTGAAGATCGGAATATAAAAATATCTATAGATATATCTTTTGAACGAAATACACCGTCCAACGTGCCACAACAAACCTCTCAATAAGGTGACTGTGGTGTTGGGTGTGTATTATACTACAACGTTTAATTACTGGAGATGACACGTCACTGCTCAAAATTTCAGAGAAAAATTAGCGATTTTGTTGTATCAAAATTTAACTAATAGATATAAAGTTACATAAATTGTATGTATTTTGTATTGCAATAATTAGTTTAAAAAAATTATTCATATGTTTTTCAACTATAAATATCACATCAACACCATCACACCAACACATTCTCATCACCGTATTTTTCACATACACATACTATCATCATCTCTTAAGAATATGATGTTTTCTTTCTTTATGATTTCCCTCTCCTAAACCTCCTTATGTTGTTAAACTATAATTTTTTTACCTACATCACAAAAATCAAAAAAATTACACGACATTGTTCTTGTTTTCTTTACCTACATTACAAAAATCATATAAGAAAACAAAAACAAATGTCGGTAATTATTTATTTAAGTAAAAACGGACAATCTGTTTTAGTTTTTCATTTATATACTACATTCCTTAAACAAGCGACATTTCAAAACTAGTAATGCCGCATAGTTATACTTATTAATAATTAACTTATATTTTCCATATCTCAAAATTTGACTATTAAAATAAAATTATATTCATCATTTCGCGTATTTATACTAATATAATTAACTAATGTTTTTCATATCTCGAAATTAAGTTTTATTACAGGTATTACTGAGATCAAGATTATTGCAAGTGAAGAGATATCAAGCGTTCATTATAAACATAATCATACGAATAAGATATTTTAAATATGATGTGTAATTATTTTGTATTGTAATTATCTTATAATTATCTATTCCTATATATGAATAATAAATCTTGTATGATATTTTGATAAAATAATAAATATTTTATAAAATACGACATTACATTGTACGCATTGCGTATAACTCATCAGTTATAAAACGCCTATATCTAAGACAAACATCTTGCAAATTTACTTCTTTCAATGTTAAAGACCTGTTTTGGACCAACCTACGTAATAATATACAAATTCCTACTCCTGAATCTCGACCAATATGACCACCGTTATAAAGCCAAACAGTTTCTTCAGACATTTCTAATTCAAGAACTCCTTCTTACCCCAATAATGCAAATGGAAAGTTCAACCCGTATCCCTCTTTTAGATGTTGATTATGTATACTTTCCATTTTGTATTAAAGTGAAGAATGGGTGCTTGTTCGGGTGAATTTCCGTACAATAAAGTTGGAGATCTTTTGTAGTGAAGAAATAGGTGATGATACATTTGGTCGATTGATCCATCCGGAGTTGATGAAAGTGTCTATGTATTTCAACGCTTTTGTTAGTAAATCGTCGTTTTCGGAAAAAGACCGGTCAACCAGAAAAACCCTTTTGGGATTGAAGTAAATACAGATTATTTTACATCACCCCAAGCATTGAGTGGTAATGAATGAGTTTATGTTTGTATTTTGATGAAACATTTATTTATAGGAAAATCGATAGATTGTGGTGAAAATTTTAGAGAGACTTGTAAGTTGTATACGCGGTTCATGACTGTCAGTTGTATTTCTAGAGTAGCTTACCCCGTCCATGTTAAAAATATCTTCTATTAGTTTTTATAACTTTTTATTTTCTGTTTTTGTTATTGTAATATAAACTAAATTTAATCTTAGCTTTTGAATGAATTTTTAAGATTTAAGTTGGTGATGTTTATAGTAGTGTTTTATTTATTTTTCATTTTAATAATAATGTTACATATATATAAATGTACAACTAATACGTTAAATTGTTTTATTAATAATTTAAAAATAAAAAGAAAAAATCAATACATTTTTTCTTGTAAACACATATATATTTTTTTTCCTGTCAACACATAGCATGTCTTCATTATTTCCTATCAACACATAGCATGTCTTTATTATAACCTGCCAACACATAACATGTATTCATTATGATCTGTCAGCACATTGTATGTCTTCGTTATAATCTGTCAACACAAAACACGTATTCATTATTTCTGTCAACACATCGCATGTCTTTATTATTTCATGTCAACACATAACATTTCTTCATTATTTTCTGTTAACACATTACATGTCTTCAATATTTCATGTCAATACATAATATGTCTTCTATCAATAGTGAGCATGCAACCTATAATCAGAGCTTGCCAGCTGCATTGGCCCAAGTAAGATGTAAGTTGTAGTACACATCTTACCCACTTCAATGTAGAAGCTCTTACTGTCAGTTTTAATACTTCTTATCGCGTGATCAGTATTATGTAGATAAGAAAAATATAAACAAGACAGTAGAATCATTTTGATCAGTATTATATAGATAAGATAATATTGGTGTTATAATGTGTAGAAAGGTTTTGGAGAAGGACGTATGTGAAAGACGAATAGTATCTTTTTAATATAGGTAATAAGTTTAATGAAGATAAATAATGGTAGGATGAAGAAAAAATTGATTGTTGTTAAATGAAGATAGATAAAGGTAGGATGAATTTTTGTTGATGAGATATATAATGTAAGATGGCATGTCTTGTTGGAGTATTTACAGGGAGAGAATGGAATTATAATTCAAATATAAATATTTCATTCTAATAATTTGAACACCAACATAAACGTTAATACAAATATGTTTTAATAAAAATAACAATCATTTTATCATTAAGGTTCATTCAAATCAAAATCCCACATTTGTGATGGTTGGCTAGTTACGTCAAAGATGAATTCATGAAATCTTCTGGGTTGATATATGATGTTGATTGATATGGATTACTACTTTTATCTGCCCTTGATTTTGATGAAACTTGTGATGGCAGTGGGGCTCTGCATTGATCACGGGTTACGACCCTATGTATAAAATCTACTACGTACAACTTCTTTACCTTCCCAAGTGATGGTATGCGCTTATTTTCTCGTGGTCTGCCAGCTTGTCTTTTATTCATAAGCGGTGACTGCACAGGCACAAACTCAGAAGGTATCTCCCAATCAATTATGCCGGTAAAGGATTTATTGACTCCTCATATGTAGCCTTATATATATCTTTACTAAACCAGTTTAAAGCCCAGTGACTATAATCTATTATATTTAAAAACCTTGTATCAGCAATCGCATGACCACAAGGTAAACCAGAGAGTTCCCATTGTCCTAACTACATGTTCTGCTCTACAAATCACCGAACATTTTTTGCCTCCGTCTATAACCTTAAATGTATAATCATCGATTCCCATCACTTTCCATGTTGCACTTTTTGCAATTCTTGTTGTTATTTTATTTTCTGCCCACTTTGTAAGACTATGCGACAAATTACCTACAGAATTTAATATGTAATATTTTTAACAAAATACATAAAAGATTATATGGTAGTTTTATATAAAAATGTTACCTGCAATCTATCTATGATTAAAATATCATTTTTTAGATATTCTCGAAAAAATTCAATGAGCCCAATAATTGATGGCTTTCTAGCATGTCGTGATAAAACATTGATAGACTCAGCACTGTTAGATGTTATGATATTATAACGACTTCCTGAACAGTGTGCTCTTGCCCATTTTTCAAAACTGACATTGACTAAAGTATTTGAACGCGTATAAGTACAACGATGAGTCTATAAAATCACTCTTCAAATCAGAAACTCTATAACTTTACATGTTTGCCACTACAATGACTCGTAATTTTTTCCTTTCATTGACTTTAAGCGCAGATTTACCATCAAATGACGACAATATAACCCGTGATATGCATGTGGAAACGCAATTCTAATTGTCATATCAATTGAGACAACTCTATCAGATATAATTGCTAAATTTGGATTCTCACCAATACAATCTTTAAGTTTTGATAAAACCATTCCAAAATCTCCGATCTCTGTTTTACCAACACTATATGCAACTAGTAAAATCTGATTGTTTTCATCCATACCTACTGCCAAAATATGGTGCCTAAAAACTTTCCCTTTAAATGTGCCCCATCAATCACAATAACGGGCGTAAAAATTGCACAAAACTTTGAATCTAAATAAATAAATAATGTTAGTATTATTATAATATTTAAAAAACATACTCAAATATTTACTTACCGCTCACCGATCGCGACATATAACATTTCAAAACGTCACATTTCATCTAAAGCAATGTCAATGACCGTATCCGGGTTTGCTTTATTTAAGTTGTAGCAGTAAATAGGAAGATGTAAAACGATTCTTCTGGAAATCCTTTTAAAAGTTCGAGCGTAGACCTTGCCACGCCAAGCTTGAGCGTACGATATGCTAACTTTAAATCTCTCTTTAATATCATGCATAATTTCTTTACCCCGGTAATTCGACCGCTATCTTTTAGTTGATCTTTAGTGATTTGACCTAATACTTTTTTGTTTGCTTGACGAGTATTGGGATAAGTTTGTGTTCTTGAAGAACTATGTACTGATTTAAAATATCTAACTTGAAATATACTTATATTTCTAAAACAATGCGCACAGATACACCAATCACAACCATCGTTAAGACATGACGCCTCAAATCTACTATTTGATGATTTAACCACTTTATACTCAAAATATTCGGTAAGACATATCGTACTCAATTTCAGTTGTAATTCTTCTTTGTTGTTGAAACAATTACCTTCAGAAATAGTTGACAAACCAGAGCTAGTATTTTTACGTGGATTATTTGTAGGATCCGATAATGACTTCGGTTATGAAAAAAATATCTTCATAAACTTTATACTCGAAATGATACGGAGCCGGATCCTTTTTTTCATAAAATCCTCATTTTTTCGTTTTCATAATGACATTGTTGCTTAACATCAGTATACCTCTCGTCATCCATAGGAATATCATTTAAATCATAAATAAAATTTCAGCTTCGTTTGTAAAATTTAATTTTTGCTCATGGACAACAGAACTACTACCACACCGGATTCTTCATTGACGAATAATGTAAAAATTTCGTTTTGATCATTAAGAACAACATTTATAAAATAATAAATCTTTATCATCAATATCAATAAAATGGGTATAAGTAGACATTTTATACGATAACCATATATAACTTTGAATTCTCAGTTTTGAAGAAATAATATCCTTTAATTCATCAAACGTCATAAATACTAGATAAACTAAGAACATGTCTAACACATTTACCTTTTAATGGTAGATATTGTTCAACATCGTTTATAAAATGCCATTTATCACCACTGCATACCATGATATTAACTGATAATATATAAAGTTTAGAGAGTTTTAAGAAGAAGATAATAAGATGATTGAAAAGAATGTAAGATTTGTTAAGGGTAACATTATATTATACAGGGTAAAATAAAATTAAATTAAACATTGAAGTATTTAAAAACAATAAATAATTAAAAATATCGATCTTTTGGGTTAAAAATGTATATCTTTTAAATTCCGGGGGGGGGGATTATCTTCGTAATTACGGGAAAGAGATTCTCATAATCCCTCGCTGACTCAGCGAGGGGCACGTTTCTCTGAGCGAGAAGGTATATGTGGGCGAGGGATCATGTGAGTTCCTTGTCGGGTACGTTTTTCTAGGCGAGGGATCTTTATAATCCGTTGCCACGTCAGCGAGGGATGACGCATGACGGGCTGTGATTTGTTTTTTTTCAACTTTATTTTTACTAGTTATTTTTATAATTCGTTTTGGTCAATCGATTAATTTCGTATTTGAGAATCGATTAATTTGGTAATTTTCTCAAAGGAAAACAATTCTAATGATGACTGCCTACTTCGTCAAAGTTACCTTTTGGTCCTTAACATCACATCCTTGAGCATAAGAATCACGTGTGTTAATATTTGACCTTTCTAGGAACTTTTATATAACTAGTTTTTTTTGCCCCGCGCGTTGCGCGGGGTCTTTCGTCATGATCCCAAATATCAAAACGCAAATGTCAAACAAAATGTAACGGTTACCATTCCAATGTAAAATCCTAAAGCGTGTAGAAAGGTAAAACAAACCCGTCGCTACGACTCTCACTCCGTCGATAACCTTAACGGCTACTTCATCGTAATTCGTAAAAGTGATAAAATAATTTAAGTGACTCACATTAACCTTGAGAGCAGGGAGAGGAGCTTTTGACATATTGGGTCGTATCCAGCTTCGTTCTCTGCTCAACTTTTGGTATTGAAGTTCATGTTGCTACAAAGTTGAATTAACACGATCAGTGACATTCTCAGTTCTAATATGCGTGTCGCTTACACGGGAAAAAAAAAGAAATTTGCTATCTAAGTTCATATTGCTACAGATTAAATCATATTTTTATTTTGGTATCTGAAAAACAACCCCAAAAATCAAGAAATGGAACATTAAGCATCTAATTTCATGCTAATTGTATCCAACATTCTTAATCGAAATCGAAGGACACCCAGAAAAATCCTAGAAATTGTACTTATGGTATCAGTTTTATTATTATTCTCAATTTGATAATATGAAGAAGAACCCATATACTATTACCAATATATAGATCATTTAGTATATCATTTCGTACTTCACCACAAACAAATTAGAAATATCAGTTTGCACCCAAAATATGAACCAAGATCGATGATGTTTACAATCTATAGATCAACAATCACATCTTAACCACAGAAGTTGCCACAACTGCCTAAAAATTCCCATTTAAGGATTAACAAATGCTTGTAAAGATAAAATTAACAAAAAGGGTAGCATAAATCTTTGCAATAAAGTTACTATTTGGCAATTATTTGCCCCAATTAGAACCCTTTTAGTGACTAAATTTTCATCAACAAGCTTTGCAAGCAAATGATTCCTTCAATCTTGATTTAGGAAAGAAAAACATAATCAAACATCACTCCAAAAATCAAAACTTTCAGTAAACTAAATCTTCTAATATTGTTCTACACAACCCACAAACAATCACATTTCAAGAACAACAAAAACAACAAAGTGAAACTTACCAGCCACTTATCACGAGCATACAAAACTGTATTTAACATATTCTCATATATAGGAAATACCCCATCCATTCTGAAATAATAATATCCACTTGTGGAACTGGAAGGTCAATTTCTTCAACTTTTCCTTTCAAAACAGTGATAACTGCAACATTAAAATGGAAAGATGACAAAATCAGTTAACAATTCAATCCAAATATATTGAAAATGCAAGACGTTGAGTTTGAAAGATGCTAATACCACTTGAAAAACCATTTGCTTTAACAATCTCTTGAGCCATGTCAGCCATCTGTGAGCACTCAATCTGCAGACAAGTTGTGCATATACTAAAACTTTAATTTCTCAACAACTTAAAACAAATCTGTGTATTGCAAGTAATACAAAGTATCACATTCAAACACGAGTTTGACAAACTTTTCAAAGGAGACTATAGACATAGAATGTTTAAGCAGAAGATATAATTATATAGATAATTGGCCATGATGAAAACATATAGTGTGAACAAACCACTTTATTATAACATGAGAAACCAATCCACATAGTAACATAAGAAGGTTATCACATATGAACAGAGTCGAACAAATCAGTAGTTACTATATCAATCAAATCAGCAACGATCTATGATTCATGCAAGAAAAAAAAAACATTTACGTTTTAATATGAAATATATGATAGAGATAAAAGATACATACAGCATAAACATGTTTTGCCCCAGCTTTTGCACAGAAGAGGGATAATATTCCTGTTCCAGCACCAACATCAAGAACAATCTTATCTTTGAATAAAAACTTGTTCTTGTAAATAACATTTTGATAAGTCTTGGTTCTCACCACGTCTTTCAGCATTTCCTGCAATCAAAAACAATATTAAAATTATAATTACTACTTTTTAGAGAAAAAAACATTTTACTTTTCTCCTTAAACACAACAGTGCAGGGCTATCGGTTATGTATTGGTAGAACGATATAAAATATGGGGGCTGCCAGTAGTAATGTAACTCTGTCATATGAAAATAACGCCCGGCTTACCTCATGAATACCTGCAGCCATAAAAACATAAACACAAAACATGTCAGAAAATATTTCAGAATCAAACAAACAAAAACTACAAAAGATAACTATCCCTTATAGCAAGTGAATTTTCACTGGAATTGAGAATTGGAATAGTAGTTGAAGAATAATGAAAACAAATGGATGATGCCAGTCAAGCCAGGCACTCATCAAATTGGATCATCAATTTATAGAAAGTTAACTATTGGAAATATGATAAGAAACTACAATGCATGATAATACATTAATACACGGTTCTGACCAACATCTAATGGGTTTATTTTGCTGGTTTCATAACTTTTCTGTGAAGACATTCAGACAAGCCTTTAGTTCCAACCAAGGGCCCTCAAACCTTAATGATAAATGATCAATTCTGCCATAAAAAATATAGCATAATCCTAACCATACTTTATCATGAAACTATGAAAAACCCAATAACACCATTTGCTATATAAAACAGGCATAGTTGATTAATGATTACACGCCCTAATTTAGTTTTGTTTAACATAATATAGCGGCTAATTCTTTCATTTGGCTCGTTTCAGTTTAACACAGCTAAGGTTTACCCAATTTAACCTCCCTTTAAGCAACAAAGAGAACCTACTTCAATCGATACATCAATTTACATATTGTACGATTTCCCTTCATGTTTACATAAGCAAACTAAAAACACAACTTTTAGCTACATCAGCTGATACAATGATTGTTTTTCTTTCACTATCACGTTAACAGTCGTATAACAACAGAACTGCAATTATCATCACATTTTTCCTCTAAAGCAGATAACTTTCCATTGATTGAGCTTCAACAACCACAGGTTCATCAATCAAACCATCTTTACAACCATTCCCATTATCCAAACATGCTACATTTTCCATCTTACCATCAGAATCCAACAATGCACCATAGGTGCTCCACGAAATGCCTGACTGAATTTCACCGTTTACCCGAACACCCATCTCACCATAAACCTTCCACCCCTTGGACGAACACTCTAAACACTTGAGACCCTCATTTTCAGACCTTAAACTACCCAACACACAGTCTCTATCACTATGAGACGCAGGGTCCAGTGCAAAACAGGCAATAGATAAACATACCTCCGTCGATCGCAGAACTTCTTGGCACTAAACGATGCGGTCACACGCTTATACCCGAAGATGCGAAACTGAGGGGGCAAGTGACTGTTGAGTCGCTCGACGAACCCCGGTGGATCTACATAGAACTTACCGGAAACCACTTGTCCCACGGCGCTAACGCCCTTATCGGTTCGTGCGGATCTTGCGAAATCGTATCGATTGGGGCAATTGCGCTCGTTTTCGGGGACGGCGGCGGAGAAGTAGAGGGCTTCTTCGAGGTCGCCTTCGATGGTTTTGGCTCCGGGGTTCTTTTGCATGCCTTGGTAGCCGACGCCGCAGTAGGCGAAGAGGATGGCGACTTTTCGCCTCTTGTATCTGGGCTTTTTCTCCGGTGTCTGTTGGGGTGTGGCGGTGGAGAGCGAGGGAAGGGAGAGGGTGGTGGTGGCGGAGAGGAGGAGGGAGCGGCGGGGAGGTGGAGTTTGGGGAAGGGGGTGGGTGGTTGAGGTGGAGGGAGGGTGGTGGCGGTGGTGGTGGTGATAGTCAGTACTGTACTACTGTAGCTAACTTCTTATATCTTTAATATATATAATATGTATACAAAAATAACCAAATAAGACCATTATATTATGAAAATATAGTATATAAGTATAATATAATTTAATGATAATATATTTTCACAAATAGCGATTTATACGAGTTATTATTAGAAATTTCTGTATCATACTGTACTTCACAAATTGAATAAAATTACTAATGAATATTTAAAAAAATAGAATGATATTTTAGTTTTTAAGTAAATCCGAAAAAATAAGAGCATACTTATTTCATCACCTATTCCTATATTTATAATTACACTAAATATCACTAATTTTTATCTTTTATTTTTAACTGAATATTATTTTCATACTTTTATTATTAATTTTTTTCTCTCATTTACTTACAAACACTTTCAAAATAATTAAAAAATTTATAAGGTTTGTACTGTGTTTTCCTATAAATTTTCCAACTCTTTTATTACAACCACTCACAACCATCCTTTACAATATAAAACATCTAATTAAATAAAAATAGAAATGGACTATCTTTAATAGAAAAATAATCACGGGGATGAAGCAAAGAACTAGTTTTACCCTATTTTAATTTTAAGTAAACTAGGATGTATCATCTGCGCGCGTTGTGCGTGTAATTTACTACGATAATCTGGCTCAGAACGGGTGTTTGGTTGTGGCTGCTAACCGTAGATGGTAACCACGCCAAAAAGCAACCAAAACCATCACACGTATTTCATCATTGCCTAAACACAGAACAACAACACACCAAACAGAATCATGTTGGCAACCATTGGGATAAATGGTCTTAGACAAGCTATAATAAAGAACCATGAAGATATCGGTTAATACAAAACCAACAGCAAAGTATCAGATGAGATGTCTTTTATCATCACACTACACTACATCTTCATGACCTCGATATGTAAAGGCCTAATTCACACGCACTGGTGTAATAAAAACCACCTGCCACTTAAACAACACTAATTCAAAGAGCAAGAACACATTCCATAAACTTCAAATAACATCTCAAGACATTAGACCTCAAATAGTAGAAATCCAAAAGGCAAAACACAACTTAGTTTAATAAAAAAATAGGGTTACACCGACGATCATCAAATCTGCGTGAGCAACCAAACAACTAAACAATCCAACATAGAGTGCACACCAAAGACCCGTCAACCTGTTCAAAAGAAATAAGGGTCGAGATGTTAAAATCAAAATAGCTCTCAGATGTGGCCCGCACATCATCATCGAGCGAAATCCAAAAACATAGGGACAAAAATTGTTATCAAGCACCATTATCGAAGAGATCTCAGGATATGAACCACAAATCAGAAAAAGGAAGATAAATTAGTGTCGCGCCGCCTAAGCAACCCATGCAAGGAAAGTTCCGGTGGCGGCAGGGGCCTATAACCCTTAAGAAGGGCCGATTTCCGGTAAGACGCCATCGCAAGGCCTAAAGAAGCCAACAATCGACGTCGATGGAGACACCGATGGGAAGGTGTGGCCATAACAACCACCACATCGGCCTCCAAATGTAGACGCCAAACGACGCACAGGAGGCAGGGAAACTGCTCAAGGCCGGAGCGGGCATTGCCTCCACCGCCTCCGGTACTACCAAAAAGGTTGATTTCAAGCCAGGAACCATGAGGTTCCATAAAATGGCAGCACCAACGACGATGACGAAGAGACCGTCGATTGAGCCATGGGTACCGCTGCCTGCTCCACCTCAACCATAAAAGGGAGGCGAAGCGACAACAGAGCCACTACCACAATAAACCACCAATGAGAAACACATGCAAGATAATCGTTACCGCTGCCGCCGCCTTTGCCATCGTCGCCTTTGGTATAGCCAGCCACCACCACAAAATCCTAAAAACCCTTTCAGAGAAACATACAGAGAGATAATGGAAAGAAATCCATTTTCTTTCCATATATAACATAAATGGGAGGGGCAAAATGTAAAATGGAGCAAAAATTTATGGCCAAACTTAAAATCTAGAAAACTTAACTGCTCATTTTCAACCTTTATTAACATATATGTTAATGTTAAAATAAACAATAATAATATCTTAACTACAAAGACATGAGTAAACATGAGTTTACTGTTTCAAGTTTACAACTATAAACAAGCTCTACACGATACAACACAATCAACAAACTAATCACCACCACTCATCTCTCACCTCCGACCACCGTCACCACCTTCATGTCCACCGTCAGCCACCGTAGCTCCACCATTTCTCCACCATGACCATCACCCGCCACCACCTCCTCTTCCTCCTCCTCTCCCTCCTCCTCCTCCCCCCACCGTCCTCCGCCGTAGACTTCATCATCAACTCCTTCAACTCCACCACCATCTCCCTCTACGGCAACGCCACCGTCGAATCCCACATCCTCACCCTCACAAACGCCACCCAACTCCAAATCGGTCGAGCCCTTTTCCCCCAAAAGATCCCCACCAAAACTCATCCTCAATTCTCCCATTCTCCACCTCTTTCATCTTCGCAATGGCACCCACAAGAAACGTTCTTCCGGGCCATGGGTTCGTGTTCATCTTCACCCCTGTTATTGGGATTGATAACACAAGTGCAGCGCAGAATCTTGGGCTGTTTAGCAGAAACGTTGATGGGCTTTCGAGCAATCATGTGTTTGGAGTCGAATTCGATGTGTTTAGGAATGAAGAATTTGGGGATATTAGCGATAATCATGTTGGGATTGATGTGAACTCCTTAACCTCTGTTAATACATCTGAAGCGGGGTATTATGAAGATCAAGATGGGGGTTTTAGGAGATTGCAGCTTAATGATGGTGGGAACTATCAGGTTTGGATTGATTATCAAGATTTTATGGTGAATGTGACTATGGCTCCTGTGGGTATGAACAAGCCCACCAGGTGTTTGATGTGTGTGTTCTTGAATCTTTCTGATGTTTTTGAGGATGAGATGTATGTGGGATTCACTGCTTCTACTGGAGCATTGACTCAGAGTCATAAGATCTTGAGTTGGAGTTTTAGCAACTCTAATTTCTCGTTGAGTGATGGTTTGATTACAGAAGGGCTGCCTTCGTTTGTGCTTCCTGGTGAGCGTTTTTATCGGTCTAAGGGTTTGTGATTGGTGTGACATTAGGTGTTTTCTTTGTTGTATTGGCTTGTGGATTTGTTGGTTGTGTGTGGGTTAAGAGAAAGAGGAGGATAGCGAAGGAGAAAGACGATTTGGAGGATTGGGAGTTGGAGTATTGGCCTCATAGGATTGCTTTTCAAGATATTGATGTGGCGACAAAGAGTTTTAGTGATGAAAATGTGATTGGAATTGGAGGTAATGGGAAGGTTTATAAAGGGGTTTTAGGAGGTGCAGAGATTGCTGTAAAACGAATCAATCATGACAACGATGATGGTGTTCAAGAGTTCTTAGCCGAGGTTTCAAGTCTTGGAAGATTAAGACATAAAAACTTAGTTGGATTAAGAGGATGGTGCAAGAAAGATAAGGGTAGTTTGATCTTAGTTTATGATTATATGGAAAATGGGAGTTTGGACAAACTGTTGTTTGAATGCAAAGATGATACCAAAATCTTGAATTTCAATGACAGAATGAAAATCTTGAAAGACATTGCAAATGGGATTTTTTATTTACATGAAGGATGGGAAGTTATGGTTTTACATAGAGACATCAAGTCAAGCAATGTGTTGCTTGACAATGAAATGAGTGCAAAGTTGGGTGATTTTGGGTTAGCGCGTATGCACCAACATGGTCAAGTGGCTACCACAACTCTGGTGGTGGGAACAGCTGGGTACCTAGCACCCGAGGTGATTAAAACAGGGCGAGCCTCAACACAAACAGATGTTTTCAGTTTTGGGATTCTAATTCTTGAAGTTATATGTGGAAAACGGCCAATAAAGGTGGGAAACATCCCTTTGGTCAATTGGGTATCCGAATTAATGCAAAAAGATGGACTTTTTAACGCCATAGACGAGAGGTTAATGGCTATGGGTGGGCTTGATCACAAGGAGGTCGAAATGGTGCTACATTTGGGGCTATTGTGCGCGCATCCGGATGCAAAATTGAGGCCAACAATGAGACAAGTTGTCAAGGCATTAGAAGGGAAGATTAAGAGTGAAGTAGATGAAGGTCAAAGTCAAAAGGAAGGGGAAGAGATGGATGTTTACTTGTTAGAGAGGATGAATTCTCAAGATTTATGGTCAAAATATGCTCAAATACTAAGTTCAGAATCATCATCATTTTATTCACATCCAACATCTGGAGAGATTAGAAATGCGATTTCTTCTTCTATGTGAATTACATAATATGTTTTTTAATTTTCTTTTTTGCTACTTATTCATATTATTTTGTATTCTTTTATTGTGTATTAGTGTAGATAATGGGCTTTGGGTTTTATTAACATAATTTGAACTAAAAAATCAGAGATTTTAAAATTTTGTCCTGTCAGATTTTTTTCTAATCCTATCTCCAGACAGTATTTATTTAAATAAGTGGATTAAAATTGAACAAAATATTTGGTTGAAGGAATAGTTTTCATAAAATATATAAATTAATATAAACAACAAGACATCAATGTGTATGTTTTGAGTCTTTTGTCAAAGATCTCATGTCAATTAAACAATTGTGGTCTGAACAAATGTAAAGATTTGGATTCTTGTTTGGTTGGACACAAGGAGGAGAAATCAAAGTTGTTTTAGACTTTTAGGTTTTAATTATTGATGTTGCATTGATGTCATAGACCGCGTTGGATATATTTATATGTTATTGATAAGTGACTTTTCTTTAGGATTAAAAATTATCAACTTTGAAAAAGAATAAGAATATTAATCTAATACATTGACTAATACAGTCTAAGAATATTTATTATTCAATGGAGTATATTTCAAGGATTCAACTTCCAAACAAAGGCTTAGGATTTCACATTACACCGATCATGTGATATTTTTGGGTCTTGGTACATGGCAAACGTTGAATATCTGGCTCAGAGTTTTCGGTAACTTCATTTAGTTTTTGATATTCAAAATATGGTCAGTCGGGTGAGTTCCCTTTATATTATTTAAGGCTCTCGGTGAGGGTAAACGTGAAAATGGTAAAATTTTAACAACCTGTTGTTTGTTATGTTAAACTTAAAGTTATCAAACATGAAAGCTAGGATGCAGTTTTTTTGTTGGTAGAGTAACACTTATCAAGGTCGTGTGCGGGCGTCTCCTGTAACACTCAAAATTTTGGGTTTCAATTTCGTAAAGTTTGTAAATTGAAGATGTTTGTATATCGGGTCACCTACCTGTTAATTTGGACCTGGAATACGACGGGTTCGCAATTGGGTCACGAAGAATGCTCCTACCACTTGACATTTTTTTTAATCTAAACACACGTCCTCATGAATGCTAGTGGTTCTGCTTTTTGTGTCATTACGTTGGGTACTCAATAAAGAAGGGAACCATGGGTTTGCTCTCTTATGCAAGAAGTCAACACGATTCAAAGCAATTATCTCTACGTTTAATTCAAGTTCGCTATTATTAGTTGTACCTTATGCAATTTGATTAGTACTTTAGTTATCATCTTCTCTAAATACTGGGATAGAGTTAGTGGGTAGTTTATTGGCCATCCCTTATGTATTGTCGTTCTTGTGATCAATGGGGGTGGTGTTTTGATGAATTAAAAATAACTCTAGTTAATTTTCTCATTGAATTATGACTTATGAGTTGATTAAGTGTTTTCATGCTAATTCAAGTTTGACAGCTTGAATGGTGTTTTTGAAACCTAGTTAGATTAGAGTCGAGTAGTTTATGTGTATCAGAATTTAAAATTTAGAATTGTCCAACGTTTTATTCAAGTGGTGTACTTGTATCTTGTTTGTTTTGTTACCTATCCATTTTTTTTCGGTTTTGATTTAACAAGTAACTCATATACTAAAAGTTTGTAGATGATTATGTGTAACCGTTGAGAGAGATTATACTTATCTTTTTATCTCTTAAGTATTTATGTTCGGTTTTAATTTAACTGTAACTCATATACTAAAAGTTCATAGATGATTATGTGTAATCGTTGAGAGAGAGAGGGAGAGCGGGAGGGAGAGGGGGGAGGGAGGGGGGGGGGAGGGGGGGGGGGAGGGGGGGGGGGAGGGGGGGGGGAGGGAGGGGGGGGAGGGAGGGGGGGAGGGAGGGGGGGAGGGAGGGGGGGGAGGGAGGGTGGCGAGGGAGGGTGGCGAGGGAGGGTGGCGAGGGAGGGTGGGGAGGGAGGGTGGGGAGGGAGGGTGGGAGGGAGGGTGGGAGGGAGGGTGGGAGGGAGGGGCGGGGCGGCCCGGGGGGGGGGGGCGGTATCTGGGGGATGGGGGGGGGGGGGGCGGGAGCGGGGGCCGGGAGCGGGGGCCGGGAGCGGGGGCCGGGAGCGGGTGGCGGGAGCGGGTGGCGGGAGCGGGTGGCGGGAGCGGGTGGCGGGAGCGGGTGGCGGGAGCGCGGGGCGGGAGCGCGGGGCGGGAGCGGGGGGCGGGAGCGCGGGGCGGGAGCGGGGGGCGGGAGCGCGGGGCGGGAGCGGGGGGCGGGAGCGCGGGGCGGGAGCGGGGGCGGGAGCGGGGGGCGGGAGCGGGGGGCGGAGCGGGGGCCGGGAGCGGGGGGGGAGCGGGGGGCGGGAGCGGGGGGCGGGAGCGGGGGGCGGGAGAGAGAGATCAATTCTACGTGGAACATTATGATCATGTATCCTATATAATGTACAATGTTCTTCATCGGTTGTTGTTTATTTCTTCCTTGTTCGTTAAACTTGTTTTCCAAACTTTCTTTTCCGATGCGGTAGCAACAACGACGACAAAGCTGGTGGTGATGGACTACTATGGTAACGACAATGACGTAGGTGGTGTTATAGTGGAGGTGTTGACTATGTTTAGTGGCAATGACAACGTTGGTAGCTGCATAGACCCCTACATGTTCATCTAAATCAATTTATATATTACACAAATACCACAAGTTTGAGCACAAACTTTAATAATAGAATATGACAAAAATGATGTGTGTGGTTTTATCATATTACTAGTTTGGTTATTAGATTTATAGTAAATTACCGTCTGCATCACTGAAGTTTGGTGATTTTAACCATTTGTATCCCTATAGTTTAAAAATCTTTATATACCCTCTAACGTTTTATATTTGTTCCCATTTGCAACCAAATGACTAACGAGGTTAAATAATTCAGTTAACTTTTTATAAAATGACAAAATTACACTCGACTTGAACTAGCCTTGGAAATCCCCAAATCATCATCTTCTTCAACCCCTCTTCACCTTATTTCAATCATCTTCCTCATTCACTACATATTAATACACCAAAATCATGAATTTAATCTTCCTACTAGTAATTTACAAATTACAAGTATTTCCACAAAATGTATACTTTTAACTTTCAAATTCTTTTCAATTCAATTTTCCAGCTCATCATCTTCTTCCTCATGATCACTATCATCACTTCATCATCACTCTACAAACACAACACTCATCATTGATCTCCTTCAAGAATCAAACAAAAACAGAGGCTT
This sequence comes from Flaveria linearis, assembly GCA_024085815.1. Lineage (NCBI taxonomy): Eukaryota > Viridiplantae > Streptophyta > Magnoliopsida > Asterales > Asteraceae > Flaveria > Flaveria linearis. Next base: position 26,329,788 of record CM044009.1, on the reverse strand, counting down.
CAGCAGATCATATGGCGCCCAAAGCGCATCAAGAGGACACGGTCTTTCCACATCAATCCTCACCCACGGCTTCCCCTTCCCACTCCAATGCAACAGACTCACCGGACCCGGGTGCAGATCCCGACAAAGCCCTAGAAAATTATCACCACCAAGCCCATGTTAGTTCCACCGGTACTCCACCAGTGCTATCTTTCCGCCGAACACCAGCAGAAACAGCGGTAAAGACCCCAGCTCGTATATCCTCATACGCTTCTGCAACTCCATCCACTCCTCTATCTTTTTTATATAGTCGCCGGAGCGCCACCGCTGGCGGTTGATCACCATGTAACACCCGTGTAACATCTCGTAAATTTTCGTTAACCTTGTTAAATTCTTATAAGGTCTATTCACGGCTTTTATGAAAAGTTAATTTCATAAAAAAATTAAGTTTAATATGTTGACGTTAATTCCAATAATTACAATAATCATAATAATCATAATCATAATAATAATAATAATAATAATAATAATAATAATAATAACATCATAATAATAATAATATTTCTACTAATAATTTGTTAGAATTATTAAGAAAATAAACAAACATAAAAAAAAATTTGGATTTATAAGTCCAGGGGCTATTATTATAATTTAAGAAACTTATTTTGAAAGTTTTTGACATAAAATAACAAACTCAGAAACCACAGGGACATCTATCTGCTCGATTTTAGATGGGGATCAAAAGCCCATGAATGTTTTTGTTAACATAATCAAATCGAGGGTCAATTTGACCCAAATCGAATCTAGGGTTCTTATGCGATTTGGGGACTTTTTGAGTTATGTTTTTATAATTTGGAACCGGGGTGTTACCGCGGCTGTATACCTGGTTCACCGGTTCCGGTCTCCCTTGCCATACCAGAGGTCCCGGGTTCGAACCCGGGCAACCTCACATATTTTTTAAGGCTTTTTAGCCTATATAAAAATATATAAAAAATTCTAAAAATTATAAAAATAAGTTTTACAAACTTTTCTTATTTTAAAAATTACCTAACCATTTTCTGTAAATTTATTTATTTAAAACACTTTAATAATTTTTTAAAATATTGTTTAAAAATGTATAAATAATTATTTTTATAAAAATGGACTCTAAATAATAATTTAAATCATTAATTTATTATTAGACACTATATTGTCGTTAATTATGGATTTATCATGATAAATGTAGAAGTTATATATTTTATATTTTCGTGAATTATTTACAAATATTATCTTTCTTATAAAATATAGTAACTAACGGTTTAGATTAATATTTTTCGTAATTATTCTTCGTTAATCATACAGACTTAATTACATGTTGAACTTCATCATTATATCTAAATTCATTTCTAAAACATTTAATAATTCATCTAATGGATTAAAAATATGATATTATTTTATGAATTTAATTACTTAAACAAAACTCATAAATCCATTAAAACCCTAATTCTTATTCGAACGATAATCATATTATTAACCATAAACTCGTAAATAATAACTAACATTAATTCTATTCCTATTAAATGAAATCCAGGTTAACCGAAACCCTAATCGTGTACGAACATTATTTCCTTGATGTGCAATCAAGGTGAGTTCCACGGCCCCATTTTCATTACAAATTTTATAAATCTTTGGGGGAAAAGTATGCTCACACTTTCTAGCTGTGAACTCAATTCATTTTGGATTAACGTGTTACTGTTTGCAAGCTATATCTTATGCATGAGTTTCTGTGTGGTTCTTTAATCACAACTATTTAACTCCGGTGTTGGAGCCGACGGACAGGTATTGATAGTACTATGGGTTGACACCCCCACCCATGTATGTTAGTATACTAGTTGAGACTGACTGTGGTTATGATGACCCTGGGTGAATATGTTCCGACAATTGTTGTGTGGTTCGTCATAGGTTTAGTTGTGATGCTCCATAACTCATGCACTGCAACAAGTTTTCAATTTATGTTTAAACCTGTAAACTCACCAACCATGTGTTGACTTTTGAGCATATCTTTTCAGGTGATAATAATCAAAGAGGATAGCTAGAGCTGATGCCATAGCAGAGACCCTCAGGATTTCTTTAGACATGCACTAGTGTTTTGACTATCATTTGATTTCGCTCATGAATAATATGTTGAACTTTTTGTTTGTTGGATTTCATGTTGGATTTGGTTTGTTAAATCGATAGACTATGCTAGTCGTGGAACTGACTACCACGACACAAGTCACTATTGTGTCGGGTGGCGTCATGACACGTGGATCTTTGCATTTATTATGTCTCTATAAACTAACCAGGTGTTATGACGATCCCGTCCGTTACATCCTCGTGTTTCCGCTATAAGCGGGTTATGACAGATTGGTATCAGAGCCATTGGTTATAGAGAATTAGGCAATACACTTGACCTAGACTATAACCTAGGAACCTTCATGTAGAATGCGTGCTAGGACTGGCTTGCATTTAATATTACATGTGTGTTCTTCTATACTTGTTACTTGACTCTATACATGATTCTATGTATATGTGCTTGTTATCTGATCATCCTGAGGAAGACACTATTACTCTTAGCCTTTCTCCATGGGATACCATTATACTTGAATCTTACATTGTATGTGCACTACATTATATCATTAGGTTGGAACACTCATGTGAAGGGAAACTTCACAGATCACGGTTAGCGTTGATCTCAAATACTAAATCCGACCCTAAGATAGTATGTCTGAGATCCTGAAAGTATGACGGACAGACAACTATTATTAGCAATTCGTGTTTATATGTTTGGAGTTTATATGCTATTACATACTACTATTGGAATACTAATGGCTCATGGACATGAGGACATTACATGAACCATGCTTGATGAGTGTTGATAATACTATGATGTTAACTTGGGGTAAGTGGGGCTAGGGTGACCATGCAAGGTAAATTACCATTACAGGTGCACACGTAATTGCAATTTGCACTGCATGAGAAGCCTGGCAAATCTTACCATGAGGTAACAAGCAGGAGTATCACAAGTTCTCTATTCTATACCCTAGAGTGTGCTAGGATCATAATTCTAGAAAAAACCTTGTTAAGGGTAACAAAACATTACTAACATCTACTAATACATAAGTCCTGTCCAACTTAGAGCCTTCATGGTATTTCCAATCATGACATCGATTCTATCTTTCGTGAAACATTCCTCCACTTAGCATTTCAGTAACTAAGGAACTGATTGAATGCTTAGAATGAAAGTGGACTTCAGGAAATGTAGAGGAGTGATGATACTTTCTACACATGCATTACGTTATTCATTGGGATTATGCTGAGGAAAATTAGGATGTCGAGTAACCGGTTTAAGCGTCATTCAAGGTATATCATAGATGTGGTGGGAACGCTGCGGGGAACCCTATATATAAGCATCACCGGTATACTAAGAATGTGCTTAAACTGGGCTACGTGATGATCATGATGGACCGAAGCATGGGTTATTATTGATGAGTGGAATCATACGTGTACCTTAAAGTGACTAAGGTTTATATGTTTACTAAAGTTTACATGTTTACACCTTTCTATGATTAGAAGATGCCGCCTAGAAGAGTCACACGTAGTACCAATCAAGAAGGTGAGACCCCACAAGGCAGAGGTAGGGGTAGACCACCAAGAACAGGTGGTGCTCCAGCTGGCAACAATCAGGGAACTGACAACCCTGACATAGCTGCTATGATTGCTCAGCAGCTAGCTGCACTGATTCTGACTATTGTGACTCAAGTGAGCGACACTCTTCTGAATCATCATCTCCACGGGGACCATGATACTAATGATCAGCATAACCAAGGAACAGGGGAAGACACTGGGATTGGAGGAACAACTGGGAAACTGGGGTCAACAATACTAGACGGGATGTTCTTACAAGGAATTTATGGCCTGCAAACCCCGAGAATTCGATGGGAAAGGTGGGGCGATAGCCCTAACTAGGTGGCTTGAAAAGATGGAGGCAATAATTGACATCAGTGGGTGCCTCGACAGCCAAAGAATCAAGTATGCCATATGTTCACTGCAGGGCAAGGCATTAACCTGGTGGAACACCCAGGTACAAGTAAGAGGAAGAGAGTCTGCGATGCAAATGACTTGGGATGAGTTCAAAGCCCTGATTTCTAAAGAATACTGCCCTCTCAACGAGATGCAGAAACTTGAGCAGGAATTCTGGAACCATGCGATGGTAGGAGCTGGGCACGCAGCTTACACTAATCGTTTTCATGAGTTGGCAAGATTCGTTCCACACTTGGTAACCCTAGAGTCTAAAAGGATCGAGAGGTACATTTGGGGTCTGGTTCCTCAAATCCGAGCTTTGGTAACAAGAGCTGCTCCTCCTACGATTCAGAGTGCCATCTTGAAGGCCGACGCTCTAACTGATGAGATGGTAAGAAGAGGGATGTTGGGTAGGGGAGCAGAGAAAAGAAAGGAGGCTGGGGAAACGAGCCGGTCTAATACTGGAAGATTTGATAAGAAGGCTAAGACAACCCGAAATTTTATGGCAGTGACTCAAGGCAGGAGAGAGTATACGGGACCGCACCCAAATGTGACAGGTGCAACTATCATCATCCCCTAGAGATGCAGTGCCGGTGTGTGTGAACTATAGGCGCCCGGGGCACCTAGCAAAAGATTGTAGAGTGGCGCCGAATCTGGTGGCACCCGTTAACGCGGTTAACCCCGCCAGGAATGCCAGAGTCTGTTACGAATATGGAAATCCGGGTCACTACCGGAACATGTGCCCCAACTGAATAGGGCACCAGGTCAACAAGGGAATAACCAGCAGCAAGTGATGGCCATAGCTGGTAATCCGGGCCAAGGGAATCAAGGAAATACTGCCAGAGGACGTGCATTCGTTATTGGAGCAAATGACGCCCGTCAGGACCCGAATGTTGTTACAGGTACGTACTTGCTCAACCACCACTTCGCATCCATACTATTTGATACTAGGGCATACAATAGGTTTATATCTTCTGATTTTGCACACATGCTTGCCTTGAACCCTAGTAGACTAGAAACTAGCTTCTCTGTAGAAATGGCCAACGGTAGAGTTGTACAAGCAGATGGGATTATTAGACAGTGCTCCATGATATTGGAGGACCATGCCTTCAACATAGACTTAATACCTTTCGAGTGGGGAAGCTTCGATGTGATTGTGGGAATGGATTGGTTGTCGAAACACGGAGCCGAGATTGTTTGTCGGGAGAAAGTAGTACGAATCCCCATGCTAAACGGGGAAGAACTCAAGATTCAAGGAACACGACAAGGAAGAACTCGGAAGCTTATCACTTGCATGAAGACGAGACGATGTTTACGAAAGCAGTGTTACACATTTCTGGCCCATGTAGTGGAAAAGAAAGAAGAAGGCAACAAGTTGGTGGATATTCCTGTAGTACGAGATTATCCGAAAGTATTCCCTGATGACTTGTCGGGTTTACCTCCTCCACGACAGGTGGAATTTCGTATCGAGTTGGTTCCTGGAGCTATGCCGGTAGCAAAAGCACCATACCGGTTAGCGCCATCCGAAATACAAGAGTTATCTAGCCAATTGCAAGAGCTATTGGAGAAGGGTTTCATTCGTCCGAGTCATTCACCATGGGGAGCACCGGTCTTATTTGTCAAAAAGAAAGACGGTTCGTTCCGCATGTGCATCGATTATCGCGAGTTGAACAAGTTGACTGTGAAGAATCGATATCCTCTTCCCAGAATCGATGATTTGTTTGATCAGTTGCAAGGATCTTCACATTTCTCCAAGATTGATCTTCGTTCTGGATATCATCAATTGAGGGTTTACGAGGATGACATACCGAAAACAGCGTTTAGGACTCGTTATGGTCATTATGAGTTCTTAGTCATGCCGTTCGGACTGACTAACGCACCAACTGTATTCATGGATCTGATGAATCGGGTGTGTAAACCATACTTGGATAAGTTCGTGATCGTATTCATTGACGATATACTTATCTACTCTCAATCAAAAGAAGACCACGAGGAACATCTTCGGGCCATACTGAGTTTGTTAAAAGAAGAGAAACTTTTCGCTAAACTCTCGAAGTGTGAGTTTTGGCTTCGAGAAGTGAAGTTTTTAGGGCATGTGGTTAACAAGAATGGGATTCATGTAGATCCCGGCAAAATTGAAGCAGTGAAGAAATGGGATACACCCCAGACACCCTCAGAGATACGACAATTCTTAGGATTGGCCGGATACTATCGTCGCTTCATTGCAAATTTTTCAAAGATTGCTCAACCGTTAACTATGTTGACTCAAAAAGACAAGAAGTTTGATTGGGGATATGCCCAAGAACAAGCATTTCAAACGTTGAAAGAGAAGTTATGCAACGCACCGATATTGTCCCTTCCAGACGGAACTAGTGATTTTGTGGTGTACTGTGATGCTTCACACCAAGGATTGGGTTGTGTGCTAATGCAGAAAGATAAGGTGATTGCCTATGCCTCACGACAACTTAAGGTGCATGAGAAGAATTATACGACTCATGACCTGGAGTTGGGCGCAGTAGTATTTGCACTCAAGATATCGAGGCACTATCTGTATGGAACCAAATGCATCATCTACACAGATCATAAGAGCCTTCAACACATCCTGAATCAGAAAGAACTCAACATGCGACAACGACGTTGGGTAGAGCTACTTAGTGACTATGATTGTGAAATCCGGTATCATCCGGGGAAAGCAAATGTGGTGGCTGACGCCCTAAGTCGCAAAGATCGTGTGAAACCACTACGTGCATGAGCTTTAGGATTGACTATTCAAACGAACTTGAAAGCTCAGATCCAACTTGCACAAAGGAAGCATTGAAAGAAGAAAACCTTGCGGGAGAAGAACTCTAAGGGTTAGACAAACAGATGATTTGCAAGGATGAGGGCATACAGTACTTCATAGATCTTATATGGGTACCCAAATAGGGAGATGTTCGTACCCTGATCATGGAGGAAGCGCACAAGACACGATATTCTGTTTATCCTGGTGCAGACAAGATGTATCACGATGTTAAGGATCTATACTGGTGGCCAGGCATGAAGAGAGACATTGCTATGTATGTGAGCCGATGCTTGACGTGCTCGAAAGTTAAGGCTGACCATCAAAAACCATTGGGATTATTACAGCAACCTGAAATTCCTGAGTGGAAATGGGAGAACATAGCCATGGATTTTATTACCAAACTCCCAAGGACGCCTAGCGGACACGACTCGATATGGGTCGTAGTGGATCGAATGACAAAATCCGCTCACTTCTTGCCTATCCGAGAAGACTATATAATGGATAAGCTGGTAAGGTTGTACATCAAAGAGGTCGTGACACGGCACGGGGTGCCGGTGTCAATCATATCCGACCGCGACAGTCGATTTACTTCACGATTTTGGCAAACACTACAAAAAGCGATGGGCACTCGATTAGATATGAGTACCGCCTATCACCCACAAACAGATAGCCAAAGTGAACGAACGATACAAACGTTGGAAGACATGCTCAGAGCTTGTGTAATCGATTTTGGTGGTAGCTGGGACACTCATTTACCATTGATTGAGTTTTCTTACAACAACAGCTATCACACAAGCATTGGATGCGCTCAATTTGAGGCATTGTACGGGAGGAAATGTAGATCCCCAGTTTGTTGGGCTGAAGTTGGTGAGAGCCAGCTTACGGGCCCAGAGATCATTCAAGATACAATTGACAAGATCTTTCAAATCAAAGACAGACTTAAAGCTGCTAGAGATCGCCAAAAGAGCTATGCCGACAACAGTCGGAAGCCTCTAGAATTCAATGTTGGAGATCACGTTTTACTCAAAGTCTCTCCCTGGAAAGGGATTGTACGATTTGGAAAGAAAGGGAAGTTAGCCTCTCGATACGTAGGACCATTCGAGATTACAGAGAGAATCGGTCCGGTGGCTTACCGATTGAGGTTGCCATAAGAACTCAGCGGTGTACATGATACTTTTCACGTGTCGAACCTCAAGAAGTGTTTGGCCGACGAGTCCTTACACGTACCTATTGGAGAAATCAAGATTGATGAGAAGCTCCATTTTGTGGAAGAACCGATAGAAATAATGGATCGGGAGGTCAAACGATTAAAACGTAGCAGAATCCCAATTGTGAGGGTGAGATGGAACTCCAAGCGTGAGCCTGAGTTTACATGGAAACGTGAGAACCAAATGAAATCCAAGTACCCTCATCTTTTCGTTTCAGCCTCCTCGTGATTAAAATTTCGGGACGAAATTTCCTAAAGCAGGGGAGACTGTAACATCTCGTAAATTTTCGTAACCTTGTTAAATTCTTATAAGGTCTATTAACTTTTATGAAAAGTTAATTTCATAAAAAAAATTAAGTTTAATATGTGTACGTTAATTCCAATAATTACAATAATCATAATACTACTACTACTACTACTAATAATAATAATAATAACATAATAATAATAATAATATTTCTATTAATAATTTATAAGAATTATTAAGAAAATAAACAAATATAAAAAAAATTTGGATTTATAAGTCCAGGGGCTATTATTGTAATTTAAGAAACTTATTTTGAAAGTTTTTGACATAAAATAATAAACTCAGAAACCACAGGGACCAAAGTTGTAAATTTTTAAAACACGACCCCACTGCCCGTCGACCCCGCCCTCACCTCCGGCGAGCCAAAACGCCAAAAATAAATCGATTTCAGCTCAATCAAACATTCCCGACACATTTCCGTGGGTGATTCGAACCTGGGCCTGACTTCAAATTAAAAATCTGAGTGCGATTGACAACCAACTCGATTCCTTCCACTTTCGGCCGAACAACCGCACAATTCGAGCACTAAACACTAGAATAATCAAAAGAAATCGCATATTCACGATCATTTTGTCGTTTCTAATCTTCTACCAAATTCAATTTGGTATAAAACAAGCACAATCATCGAGTTCTATCACCACCCTGTTTGCGACCTGCAACCCAGTCGAAAACCTTGATCCGAGCCTTCTAAACTTCAATTGAATGGTGGATTAGAACTAGGAACATCACACGAAGCTTTACTTACAGTTAATTTGATTAACAACAACAAATCGACATCAAACGAATTCAAGCCCCTGTCACGGCTGTTCTTCGTATTGATTCACTCCGAATCATCATCATTCAGGTAGTTAAGGACATCTATTTGCTCGATTTTAGATGGGGATCAAAAGTCCCATGAATGTTTTCGTTAACATAATCAAATCGAGGGTCAATTTGACCCAAATCGAATCTAGGGTTCTTATGCGATTTGGGGACTCTTTGAGTTATGTTTTTATAATTTGGAACCGGGGTGTTACCGTGGCTGTATGCCTGGTTCACCGGTTCCAGTCTCCCTTGCCATACCAGAGGTCCCGGGTTCGAACCCGGGTAACCTCACATATTTTTTTAAGGCTTTTTAGCCTATATAAAATATATAAAAAATTCTAAAAATTATAAAAATAAGTTTTACAAACTTTCCTTATTTTAAAATTACCTAACCATTTTCTGTAAATTTATTTATTTAAAACACTTTAATAATTTTTATAAAGTATTATTTACAAATGTTATAAATAATTATTTTTATAAAAATGGACTCTAAATAATAATTTAAATCATTAATTTATTATTAGACACTATATTGTCGTTAATTATGGATTATCATGATAAATGTAGAAGTTATATATTTTATAATTTCGCAAATTATTTACAAATATTATCTTTCTTATAAAATATAGTAACTAACCGTTTAGATTAATATTTTCGTAATTATTCTTCGTTAATCATACGGATTTAGTTACATGTTGAACTTCATCATTATATCTAAATTCATTTCTAAAACACTTAATAATTTATCTAATGGATTAAAAATATGATATTTATTTTATGAATTTAATTACTTAAATAAAACTCATAAATCCATCAAAACCCTAATTCTTATTCGAACGATAATCATATTATTAACCATAAACTCGTAAATAATAACTAACATTAATTCTATTCCTATTAAATGAAATCCAGGTTAACCGAAACCCTAATCGTGTACGAACATTATTTCCTTGCTGTGCAATCAAGGTGAGTTCCACGGCCCCATTTTCATTACAAGTTTTATAAATCTTTGGGGGAAAAGTATGCTCACACTTTCTAGCTGTGAACTCAATTCATTTAGATTAACGTGTTACTGTTTGCAAGCTATATCTTATGCATGAGTTTCTATGTGGTTCTTTAATCACAATTATTTAACTCCGGTGTTGGAGCAGACGGACAGGTATTGATAGTACTATTGGGTTGACACCCCCACACATGTATGTTAGTATACTAGTTGAGACTGACTGTGGTTATGATCGACCCCTGGGTGAATATGTTCCGACAGTTGCTGTGTGGTTCGTCATAGGTTTAGTTGTGATGCTCATGTGATATTACTTGTGATAAACTGTATACACTTATGATCCATAAACTCATGCACAGCAACAAGTTTTCAATTTATGTTTAAACCTGTGAACTCACCAACCATGTGTTGACTTTTGAGCATATCTTTTCAGGTGATAATAATCAAAGAGGATAACTAGAGCTGATGCCATAGCAGAGACCCTCAGGATTTCTTTAGACATGCACTAGTGTTTTGACTATCATTTGATTTCTCTCATGAATAATATGTTGAACTTTTTGTTTGTTGGATTTCATGTTGGATTTGGTTTTGTTAAATCAATAGACTATGCTAGTCGTGGAACTGACTAACCACGACACAAGTCACCATTGTGTCGAGTGGCGTCATGACACGTGGATCTTTGCATTTATTGTGTCTCTATAAACTAACCAGGTATTATGACGATCCCGTCCATTACATCCTCGTGTTTCCGCTATTAGCGGGGTTGCGACAACCCGGTTATTTTTTTAGATATAAAGAAATAATAAAAGTAATGGAAAGAAGGAAATGTAATTTAACCCAAGTAGAGGGGTTAAAAGTGTCCAAAAGGACAAAACTTTAGGAAGTTGGTAAATAAAGCAACATGGCTGCCATGCCATGTTACTTTTCGCCTATCATTCGGATTTTTAGAGAGAGAGAAGAGAAAAGCAGAGAATTCTCAGAGGTTTTAGAAGAAGCAAGAACTTCGAAGTTTTTGGTAAGAATTCTTGGTGTTTGTGATGTTATAAATAGTTCTAGTCTCGGCTATGTGCTTATATGTTTGTGCGTGTTCGGGTGTGTGTGTTTATGCTGGGTTTTAGGTGTTCGAACTCATTGCACCCGGGTTTAAAAAGGAAGACACACCTAAAGTTGCACAAGGTGAGTTCTAGACCCTGTATTTTACTTGTTTTAATTCTTTGGGGATGAAAATGTATGTAAGGCCGTTTTTACAAAGTTCATTACCTTGTTGTACAGTTAACGTGTGCTCACGTATAAGAGTAAGAGATGTATTTTTTTTACAAAAAGAGTATTTTCATATATACACAAGATATTTTTTAAAACTTATAAAACTAGAACTCACTCAGGAATGCTGACTTTTATACATTTTCAGTTGGCAGGTAATTGTTGCTGAAAATGGCACGAGGGTGAAGCTACTTGACATGAAAAGTCTGACATCCATTCTTAAGCCATGATATTGTTGTTTTGTAATGCAAATAAGCAATCTTTTGTAACTTTAACATTGTTGTATTGCTTAACAACAGTATCGTTTTAGTAGTAGAGAATGGTTTTTGCTCATATAATTCCACTGTTCATTTAATGAAATGTATATTACTTTGTTTATGTGTAATGAATGACCAACTATGAGGTGCCCGGGAACGCGGCCTTAAAAGTTGGTATCAGAGCCATAGTTTAAGTGAATTGGGTAAAATATTTTCAAAAACCTAAACTTAAACTGAAAATGGGATAGTTAGAGGGATGTCAGCCGAGTAGCTACGTGTCATCAGGTATGTCTTTTATAAATGTTAACCGGTAATATGTGCTTGTGCTATTTGATTTATGTGTTCTTAGTAGATTTAGATACTGATGTAGCCAGGATAGGAAATGCTTGGGGTGTGAAGAGTAAAGTATGTGGTTAATCACAACTGGCCACTGTCATTAGGAACTTGCTATACTTGACATAAACTGAGCTATTACCTTGAATGACTGTGTTAGTGTTTGAATCTTATAGCGTCTTGGAAATGGCTAGACAGAAGTCTTCCAAGGCTTCTAGAGGCAGAGGTTGGCCACGTGTGACTAGGAGTAGTTCCAAGGCTCCTGAGACGACTCGTGAGAACCCGAAGGTTCATGGCTGAAGCGAGGAAAACGAGAATGCTAGCCTGAACACCTCAGCTAGGGAGGTGATTGCTGATGAAGTGCACCAGGTCATGCAGATAGTTTTACCGTCTGTGGTGACTGAAGTCATCAGGGCTGTGAGAAGCGAGAAGAGAAAGGAGAAGGAGAATAGGAAGGGATCAATAGGCAAGGGGAGCAGAGGGAAGGAAGAACGACTAGAGCCTGAGACTGTATTGTCTGATGAAGAGGAAGACGATGTGGTAGGGGTGATGACCAAGGGGTGCAGTTATGGGGCATTCCAAAGGTGCAAGCCCCCGACCTTCGATGGCAATGGTAATACTGCTTCCGCTCACCGCTGGGTAAGAGAAATGGAGGCGGTGTTGAAATCGGTGAGTGTCGTGAAGACTAGAAGGTGAAGTTCGCAACTCACTCCTTTGTTGACTTAGCGTTGTGTTGGTGGGAAAACATTGTCCAAGCTGAGGGTGCCAGAGCCATCGGTAAGATGCGATGGAAGGAGTTGAAACAGCTAGTGATTAAGGAATTCTGTCCTCACTGGGAACTCGACAGGATCGAGAGGGAGTTCCTGTAACTTGAGGCGGGAACCATGACCCACCAGCAGTAAACCACTAAATTTAATGAAATGGCAAGGCTGGTACCGGATCAGGTGATGCCGGTGTCAAGGAAGATCAAGAGGTACATCCAAGGACTGCCAACTGATATCCGCAGGCATCTGATCGCTGCTCAGCCAGGTACCTTTCGATCAGTGGTGGACTTGGCGGGCATGTTGTATGCTGAGCGAGAGAAGACTGTGGTGGAGGTGAAGAAGGAGAGTGGTGGTGAGAAAAGCTAGAATGGGAAGAGGTTTGGGTGTGGTGGTTCACCCCAAACAACAAGAGGATGAAAGTGGATGATCGTAGGAGTCGACAAGCTCGGGGTCGAAGAGGTGTGACAAATGTGGAAGGGAGCATACCTGCGAGTGTAGGTTGGGACTGAATGTATGCTTCAGGTGTGGTGGGCCCGGCCACATCGCTAGAAACTGTAGGGTGCTGAAGTGTTATAACTGTGGCGAGGAGGGCCACACGATGAAAGACTGCAAGAAGCCGAGGGTGGAGAGCTCTGGGGTGAAGAAGAAGCCGGAGGAAGGAGGGCAGAGGGCAATTGCTAGAGCTTACACCATGACCCGGGAGGAAGCCAGAGTGGATCCCGATGTCGTGTCAGGTATGTTTCTAGTAAATCAAACTTGTGCCTCTTTATTGTTTGATTCTGGTGCTAGTAGGAGTTTTATTTCTACAACTTCTGTGCTAAGTTGTCTGCTAGGAGTAGGAGTATTAGTGAGCCTTTTGACGTAGAAACTGCTATCGGTAAGTACACTAGAGTTACTGAGGTGATAGAGGACTGTGCCATAGAATTAGAAGGTCATAGGTTTGCTACTAAGTTACATGTGATGCCCCTAGGTGGATTGATGTAGTGCTAGGGATGGATTGGTTAGCAACCTATGAAGCAAACATCATATGTCACAAGAAGATGATTCGGCTAGTTGTGCCGATGGAAGTCTAGTGACGGTTTATGGAGATCGCGTTACTACGATTCCAAAGGTGATTTCGATGGTATTGGCGGGAAAATGCATGAGACGTGGATGTAGTGCTTATTTGGCCTACGTGAAGGATGTGGACACGTCAACACCATAATTGCCCGATATGCCGGTGGTGTGTGACTTTCCCGATGTGTTTCCAGAGGACTTATCAGGTGTGCCACCGGATTGTGAAATCGAATTTCAAATTGACTTGATACCCGGTGCTCAGCATGTCGTTAAGGCACCGTATCGGTTGGCTCCGACTGAGATGAAGGAGTTAATGGAGCAGCTGCAGGAGTTGCTTGATAAGGGTTTTATCAGGCGAGTATCTCTCCTTGGGGTGCTCCGGTATTGTTCGTAAAGAAAAATGATGGTAGTATGCGAATGTGCATCGACTACCGAGAGCTGAACAAGTTAACAGTGAAGAGTCGGTATCCATTACCAAGGATTGATGACTTGTTTGATCAGCTCCAAGGTGCCAGTTGGTTCTCGAGAATAGATATTCGATCTGGCTACCATCAACTGAAGGTGAAGGAGCAAGACATTCCTAAGACAACTTTTCGCACGCGCTATGGACACTACGAGTTTCTCGTTATGTCTTTCGGATTGACTAACGCGCCAGCTGCCTTTATGGATTTGATGAACCGAGTGTGTCGGCCAATGTTAGATAAATCAGTGATGTTATTTATTGATGATATTCGGATTTATTCTAGGAGCGAGGAAGAACATGCTGACCACATACGCGAGGTGTTGGAGACACTTAGGAGAGAGAAGTTGTATGCCAAATTCTCCAAGTATGCTTTCTGGTTGCGTGAGGTTCAATTTTTGGGTCATGTCGTTAATGCTGAAGGGATAATGGTAGACCCGACAAAGGTTGAGGCGGTGATGCAATGGAAGTCACCAAAGACGCCATCCGAGATTCGTAGCTTCTTGGAGTTGGCGGGCTACTACAGGAGATTTATTCAAGACTTCTCCAAGATAGCCTCACCTTTGACAAAGTTAACTCGCAAGGATGTAAAGTTCGTGTGGGGTCCAGAACAGGAGAGTGCTTTTGAGGAGTTAAAGACAAGACTAACATAAGCTCCTGTCTTGACATTGCCCGAGGGAAGTGAAACTTAGTGGTGTATTCGGATGCATCTTATTCTGGGCTAGGTTGCGTACTGATGCAACGTGGAAGGGTGATAGCCTACGCATCACGACAGCTAAAGATCCACAAAGCCAACTATCCCACGCACGATGAAGATTTGGCGGCATTACCTATACGGGACGAAGTGCACCATCTTCACAGACCATAAAAGCTTGAAGTACTTCTTCGAGCAAAAAGAATTAAATATGAGAAAGAGATGATGGTTGGAGCTCATAAAGGATTACGATTGCGAGATCCATTACCATCCGGGCAAGGCTAACGTGGTGGCAGAACCGAGCCGATTCGGGTGAAGGCTTATCAGCTGATTATGACCTCTGACGTGATGACGCAGGTCAAGGAGTTTCAAGACGAGGTTCTGAAAGAAGATCGCCTTAACTCTGAAAGAATGAGAGGTCCGGTCGCGGAGTTGGGAGAAAACACTTTTGGTGTTAGAACCCGATATGGGCGAATGTGGATTCCTCGTTACGGGGATCTACGTGGAAGGATCATGGACGAGGCCCATAAGACTCGATACTCCATTCATCCCGGTGCTACCAAGATGTATCACGATATGAAGAAAGACTACTGGTGGTCGGGTATGAAACAAGACGTAACGGAGTATGTGAGTAAGTGCCTTACCTGTTTGCAGGTGAAGGCGGAACATCAGAAGCCGTACGGGAAATCCAACCGTTGGATATACCCGAGTGGAAGTGGGAGCATATCACCATGGACTTCATTACGAAGCTACCACGTACCCGGAAAGGGTATGATACCATATGGGTGATAGTTGACTGTTTGACGAAGAGTGCTCACTTCCTACCAATCCGAGAGACGTATTCTTTTGAGAGGCTCGCGGATCTATTTATCAAGAAGATTGTAGTTCGTCATGGTGTGCCGGTGTCTATTGTATCTGATCGTGACACTCGGTTTACATCTAAGTTTTGGAAGAAATTCCACGACGCGATGGGAACGAAACTACACATCAGCACGGCTTATCATCCTCAGACGGACGGTCAGTCTGAGAGGATGATCCAGATACTCGTGGACATGCTTCGAGCGTGCGTGATCGATTTTAGAGGGAGTCGGGATGACCATCTGCCGTTAGCAGAATTCTCGTACAACAACAGTTATCATGCCAACATTGGCATGCCACCCTACGAGATGCTATATGGTGGGAGATGTAGGACACCCGTTTGCTGAGGTGATATTGGTCAGAAGGAGTTAGGGAGCATTGAAGTGATTGAGGCTACGACGGAGAAGCTCGAAAAGATCAAAGCCTTCACGAAGGCAGCTAAAGATAGACAGAAGTCGTATGCCGATAAGAGGCGTAGACCGATTGAGTTCCAGGTGGGTGATAGGGTTATGTTAAAGGTCTTACCTTAGAAAGGTATCATTCGGTTTAGAAAGCGGGGCAAGTTGAGCCCAAGGTATATAGGGCCTTTCCAAATAATTGCTCGAGTAGGAGATGTGGCCTATAGGTTAGAACTACCCGATGAGTTAAGTGGAATTCACCCGACATTCTATATATCTCATCTGCGGAAATGTTTAGCAGACGAAGATATGGTTGTACCACTGGAGGACATCGAAGTGGATGAACGGCTCAATTATGTAGAGCAACCAATGGCAATCATTGATCGTAAGGAGAAGAGGTTAAGGAATAAAGTGGTTCCTCTTGTGCGCGTATAGTGGAAGCACAGAAAGGGATCCAAGTCTATGTGGGAGGCTGAAGAGGAGATGAGACAGCATTACCCACATCTGTTCGAGGAGTAACAGGTTTCGGGGATGAAACCTTTATAAGGGGGTGGACATGTAACACTCGATTATTTTTTGTAGATATAAAGAAATAATAAAAGTAAAGGAAAAGAAGGAAATGTAATTTAACCCAAGTAGAGGGGTTAAAAGTGTCCAAAAGGACAAAACTTTAGGAAGTTGGTAAATAAAGCAACGTGGCCGCCCATGCCATGTTACTTTTCGCCTATCATTCGGATTTTAGACTGAGAGAGGAGAAAAGCAGAGAATTCTTGGAGGTTTTAGAAGAAGCAAGAACTTCAAAGTTTTTTTTTAAGAATTCTTGGTGTTTGTGATGTTATAAATAGTTCTAGTATCGATTATGTGCTTATATGTTTGTGTGTGTTCGGGTGTGTTTGTTTATGGCAGGTTTTAGGTGTTCGAACTCATTGCACCTGGGTTTTAAAAAGGAAGACACACCCAAAGTTGCATAATGTGAGTTCTAGACCTTGTATTTTACTTGTTTTAATTCTTTGGGGATGAAAATGTATGTAAGACCGTTTTTACAAAGTTCATTTTGAACACCCGTATGTATCTATGTATGTATGATAATGTTCTTATGGTGGTTAGGTGTTAGTTATACTTAGAATAGTGATATTAAGCTTAGAACATGTAAGAAAAATAATTAGGATTGATAATATGTTAAACATGCTAAATAGGTTGCCCAACTACTCAAACAGTACTCACAACCGTCTAAGATTTGCCTTAAAAAGTTTATGTAAGTCAAAACGTCTAAATAGGGCCCAACCGCCCAAACAGTGCCCCAACCGTCTAGAAAATGCCTTAGAAAAACAAAGTGTAAGCCCATGTGTCTGAACAGTTGCCCATGCGTCTAAGAATTTGACTCAGACGCCTAAGTGAGGGACAAACGTCCAAATAGTACCTATGCGTCTGGGATTCCCCAAACGTCTAAGTGTTGAACCGTCCGAATAGGGCCCATGCGCCTAAACAGGCCCATACGTCTAAGTGAAAAAGAGACCAAGTTAAGTCCAGACGTCTGCATAGTGGCAAAACGTCTGGACAGGGCAGAAGCGCCCAAATAGTGCCCATGCGTCTAGACCCTTGGAATAATTTTCTGAAATTTTGGGCAAACCAGAATCATTAGAGTTTGATCCAAGTTTGACTTAGGGTTTTTAATTGTTATTATAATTGCATTATTATAAGTTGTTCCTATGATCATAGTGATTATTATTGTATGACCTATGTGGTGTGCATATGATCATAAATGCAAGTATTATCCTTAACAAAGTGAAAGAGTAATGATAAAGAGAAGTCGAACGTAATTAAAGAGTTAACAAGTCTTGCAAATTATAGGAGGTGCACGACCATGTTGTCGTTAGCACAACTGTGATGCGGGTTAGCTACCCCTTATGCTCACGGGGCTAATCAATTGAGATTAGCGGACCTTTGTAGCATGCCCTAGGTGACTGGGCCGACCTTGTATACAGTAATTCAGACTATAGACTGTAGGGGGCCCAGCACCAGTTTCTCCGCACACATAGTTTAGGGTATTGCTCTTTGGTCCACAGAGACAGTGAAATATAAAGTTAAAAGAGTACAAAATAAACAAGACATTACAGTAAAGAAAGAAAACGTTACCTTGTTGTACAGTTAACGTATGATCATTTACAAGAGTAAGAGATGTATTTTTTTTACAAAAAGAGTATTTTTATATATACACAAGATATTTTTTTTTAAACTTACAAAACTAGAACTCACTCAGCAACGCTGACTTTTATACATTTTCAGTTGGCAGGTAATTATTGTTGAAAATAACACGAGGGTGAAGCTACTCGGCAGGAAAAGTCTGACATCCATTCTTAAGCCATGATATTGTTGTTTTGTAATGCAATTAAGCAATCTTTTGTAACTTTAATATTATTGTATTGCTTAACAACAATATCGTTTTAGTAATAGAGAATGGTTTTTACTCACATAATTCCGCTGTTCATTTAATGAAATGTATATTAATTTGTTTATGTGCAATGAATGACCAACTGTGAGGTGCCCGGGAACGGGGCCTTACACACCATTACGTCGGGGTTGAAGTAACAGGGCTTTCGATCAGTGAACGTGGAGGAGAGAGATGTGTTTGACTAGAAGGTTGGGGTGAAGTAGGCGGTGAAGTTGGCGTTGCAAGCGATTTCGAAGATGATTGAAATGAAGTAAATGTTCAATGGATTAGAGAGAAAATTGGGAAAGATGATTGAAATGAGGTAAAGAGGGGTTGAAGAAGATGATGATTTAGGGATTTTCAGGGCTTGTTCAAGTCGAGGGTAATTTTATCATTTTTATAAAAATTTAACTGAATTATTTAATGTCATTAATCATTTGGATGCAAATTAGAACAAAATAAAACGTTAAGGGGTACATGGGGATTTTTAAACTGTAGGGATGCAAAAGGTTAAAATCACCAAACCTCAGCGATGCAAACGGTAATTTACTATTAGATTTCAAATTTTTAACTTAGTATAAACATTTGTGAGTTTGTTACAAGTTTGTCCCTATCATTAGTGTTTGTTAGTTTTTAATGATCTGACGTCTAAATGAGTAATATGATCTAGGGCTATCTGTACAATTTTCTCTATTATTATAAAATCAAAATCAAATAGAAATATGGAATATCAAAAAAAAAACCTTAGAAAAAAAATTAAAAACTAGAAAAAGAAAATAAAATCAAATAAATGTTTATAAAGTTCAAAATAAAAATAGAAAAAAAATGAATTAAAGTTGACAAACGAAAAATGTTCAATTTCTTTTTTATTTTTTATTTTTTTATTTTAGCATTGGATTTTCACAAAGTTTTTGGATTTTTTGGTTACAGCAGATGGACCTTATAATTTTTTTTAATATTTATTTTTTCTGATTTTTTAATTTAATATACTTTTTTATTTTAACTTTCTTTACTTTTTAAATTTAATTAATCTTTATTTTATATTTTAACAATTACTAAATTATCTTATTTTCTTAAGAAAACTAAAGAATACTAACAGTGAGACTACACTTGCAACCCACTATCATAGGTTTGGGTTAAATTTTATTTTTTAAAATTTTAAGACCAAACTTATAATATGATTAAATTTTAAAGACCATCTCTAAAATTTTCTTTTTAACAATCATGAAATTTGAAAGTAAGTTTGTGAACATTTTCAAACCTTATTTGATAGGCTGGAACTATGAGCACATAATCTTCTGTTTAGTCGACACACTAATCCGTAGACTTAACATCACAGTTTCTGTTAAGATTTGGACATTCAATTTAAAGTTATAAATAGTGCATGTCCTACACGTATCCTCTTACATTCTCATTATAAATAGTCTTTAAGAGCCCATAACGCAGGTTGGACCAGTATCCTATGGTCCCCATATAAATTTATTTTCGTAAGATAAATAAACGTTATAGATATTGTATACGAAAAACTACAACAACAAAACATCTGTATTTTCATATGTAATAGACAAAGTTACAAAAACGTCATTCAGGTTTATAATCATTTATCTTTAAAAATTACTTTAATCATCCTTTATATACGCTTTTCATAACAGATTACGTCGTTTAAGCTAACGGACGTTAAGTTTTTCCGTTAAGTCATGAGCATTTTAGTCTTTCTACCCCTTAAAAAACTAAGGACATTTTTTGTAATTAGATTTTTATTTCAAATTTATTATAAATATAACTTTTTAAATTATTTTATTTTAATAAAGATATACAAGTAACATATATTACACAAATTAACAATTTTTTCCATAACTTTTAATAATATAAATTATAATTAGTTAATAATTATTTATAAAATAATTGTAATTTATATTATTAAATTTGTATTAATATTATTATGTTAAATATAAAAGTTAGACACAACACAACTTTTTATTAATCTAAAACACATTATATATATTATTAATTATCAAATACAATGTGCATCATGATTTGTATAATTGTACCATAGCTTTAGTGGTTGTATCCACTTTGTGTTTTTTATCTTTTATTTATTTTTACTTTTAACCTTAATACTCTAACATCGTTTACAATTTTATCCTTATAAACTTTCATTTTAAAATTTGGTCCCTTATACTTTTCATCTTTTATAAACTTTTCATTTTATACTTCTTTTTAAATTTTACGAGTTAACAAGCCGCAACGTGCATGTGTAATTCCACATTTTATGCCTATTTTTTTTCAATTTATCAGCCACGTAAAAAAATGTTCAGGTCCTATATCGACTTAGTTATTGTTTTTAATGTTTTACTTTTCAGGTGCGTAGTTTAACGTTTTTATGTCTATTTTCTTTTTGGTTTTATTTTTTCATTTCTACTTAAAACTAGAATATATTATTAGTTAAAAAAAACATATGAGGAACGGTTCATGAAATTTAGTTAAAACTTAATTAAAAAATAACCATATGTGACCCTCTCTGTTAATCACTATTATATCTTAGATGAACCAAAAAAAGTTTAAGGTAGTAAACTATAATTATATACAAATATCTTGTAAAATATTAAAGGTAAAGTATAAAGGGCTAAGGGCATAAGTATAAAGATAATAATAATATTCACATAATTTATATTTATATGTAAAATGTTGATAAAAATAACTAAATAATATATGTTATGATATATATATATATATGTATGTGTATATATATATATATATCATATGTATATGTATAATTGTAAAAATACATAAATTAATTAGAAGATAAAAAAGTTGCAAAAAATGTCTTTTATGTTTAATTACATAAATAGTACTTTAGAGATAAAAAGATCAAATTACCTTTGACTTAACAGCTGTTAGTCTAAAGAAAGAAATATGTTATAATAGATATACATAAATGATGCTTAGAGTGATTTTTGAAGATAAATGTTGTTTAAAAAGTCCTTAAGGATACTTTCTGTAATTATGTCTATTTAATATTCACATGTAAGAAAATTGGTTGTAAATTGCAATCTCCCCAAGTAGAATTACCCAATACCTCTTTTTTTTCTTTCAACAATATAATGTTTTTTCGACCATCAATATAATTTTAATCCAATTCTTGTTTAGAGCATGTGGTGTGGTTTGTTAAAAGCAATCCGAAAGGATTAAGCATGAGTGTCCCAACAGGCATGACTCTCATCTATGCTTATACAAGAGACGGTTCAATGTTTCTAAAGGTTTCAAGCAATCTAAAAAGATGAGGCCATTTTCAAAACCTTTTCATAAAAAGTAAAACTTCTTCTTATTTATCCAATTTTTTTTGTTATTAATAATGGATTTTATACAATTAAGCTTTAAAATTATAAAATGATTTTCATCTTATGACTAACTACATACACAATAGGTAAATGTACCTATCGGATAGTAGTATAGCTTTTGATAAGAATCAAGTATCGCTCTATGGACATGAGAACTCATTATACTAAATCTTTATCATTATCTAGCCGAAGAAAGATAATTTGTGAATATTATGATTAACTAATTAACTAACAATTAATCTACTTATAGAAAGTAAACAAAGATGAAGATAATCAATCAGAAGAAGATTTCACTAACACTTTGAATCCGCTCAGTAAAACAATGACAACATGCATGAACCTATGGTGAGATCATTTTCTACACATGAAACATGGATATAAACTAGACTCCTACCAAGATTATCTAATTATATAACTCTTGAAAAGCTAGAATGATAAACACATAATAGCCACATAAAGTTTTGCCACGAAGACCCAATGATATAATTAAGCCAATGTTAAAATGGTTTGGACTCCCGTCAAGGATATCAAACCCACAAATCTTTGAAAAGTTAACATGATGAACACATGGTAACCACCTCAGTTCGCGTAATGTAACAATAGCTATGCAAAACCTTTAACTTATAAATATCCTAACACGAATACACGAACCATAAATTTGTGCATTATCTATAGTTACATATAAGAAAAGTTAGGAGATATTCATAACAAACATAATGGTTTTCACAAACACATGTATAAGGATGCACACATGTTCAACTTCACTATGTATTCAACCTTCATTCATCATTTCTAGTCAAATGCCATAAACTACATACTAGGTTATGCAATTCACAAATAAATGTTCCAACACATATGGTTTAACAACATAATATGGTTGTAACACCGACAAGATTTAACATTTCATCAAGTTAAACAAGCACACACCACCATTAAAGGACATTCATAGCTTTGTAATGGGCATTGACATAAACATCACTAAGGGTTTCATACAACATGTCAAAGTATACTAAGCTTCATCTAATCTAAGTGATTAAGAGAATTTAGCTATTGTGGCTTATAAAAACCTCAACCAAACTCATAGAAATGGAATAAAACATGGTGGATCTAGAGGTTTTCAAACTGAAATGAGTAGAGGTGGGTAGTGTGATGATAAATCTCCTTTGAAAGTCTTTAAAGATCTGCTCAAAATCACCTAAGAGACTTGAGAGAGCTAGGGTTTGGTGTGAAAAAATGGATATGTTCTAAATGAGTGGTAATTGGGTATAAAACCCGTAATTGGGCCAAACACAATTATGTCTTCAGAACACAATTGTGTTTGCTGTCAGATATCATACAAACCCACTAGACTAATACAGTTGTGCTCAAATTGAACACAATTATGACTGTAAGTTTTTTCTCATAATCTTCTTTAAATCTTGGTCTCTTTTCACAAAAAATCACCAAGTTTTCAATGGCACTACAATGTTCAACTAGAACATAAATAAGTGACTAATAAATGAGTTTTTAACCAAAAATCACACAAATTATGAGGGAATATGTATTATTAACATGTATAATTATTAACATTCAGTTATCTTTGAATAAATGTTTATATCACATAAATTGCATAAAGGCTAATGTTTAACACACAATTTGATTGTGTATTTTTCTAATAGATGAAAGCTACGAGTACATGAAAAAGACTATTGCTACTGCCATTACAAAACAAAAGAAACTCAAAGAAATTGAATAATGCATCAAAACATAAAACTATCAAATTAAATCATTAAATTGTAATTAAGGATTACAAAAGCACCAAGTCGCTAACGTGAACACTTGATCAAAGAAACAAAAGCAGAGAAGGTAATAGGCACCGCCCTATCGGCCACCAGCACCCTCCGAGATTTCAGTTTCCGATTTCAAGTCTTTAATCGTAATTAAACAGAAGCAAAGAATGTGAGAAATTGAGAATTCGATATTAAATGTTCATAATATTACTAATCGCTATCAGTAGATTAGATCACAAGAATACAAGATGAATCTTCAAGGTCGACTTTTTGTGTTCTTTTTTCATTCCCTTGCGATTGAAGTTAATTGGCTACCCCATTTTTTCAAATCTTATCAAAAAATTTAAAACAATAATATAAAATTGAAGCCCTTTCTTATTACCTTATTAGATCAATATCTATTTGGGAGATCAAGGATAAGCATAATCCATAATTTACTTTCGGGTGAGTTTATTCTACAAATTGTATTTTTGCTACAAAATGTGATAAGACACAATGAGGCTAAAAAAATCATAAAAAAATTATATCTCACAATCTAAATCGAATTTAAAAAAGTACTCCGGAGTCTTTGTTTCTCTCGTCGTCCTCTTTCAGTGAAAAATAAAAAATAAACAAATTTCATTGTTTCTTTTATGACACAATGACGTTATTATGTTTTTCATAATGATACAATGATGTTATTGTGTCTTTCATAATGACACAATGATGTACAAAAGCTCGAAATTATTTTTTTTAAAATTTGATTTACATTGTGAGATATAATTTTTTATGACTTTTTTTGAATCATTGTGTCTTCTCACACTTCGTAGCAAAAATACACTTTGTATTTAAACCTCTTTCATGAACTTTATAAGTAACTAGGTTAGATATTTGTGTGTTATAGCGATTGTAATAATGAATATGAAATTATGAAGATGAGATTGTGAGATAGTAAAATATACCTAGATTTGAGAAGATTGATATGTGATGTACATAAAACGGAAATGTTGTTTTATAGTGAGTAATCGCTAATTGTAATTGTATTTTGCTTCGTGAATCTAGATATTATGATGTTTATTTAATTTTTAAAATAATTAGCTAGAAAAACAAATTTAATTTTAACAAAATTAACTCTTATAAAATATTTTAACGTGACATTTTATTTATTTTAGAAAAAATTTAAAATTATTAACATAATAGTAAATAAGCATTATTTAAGGAAACTATATTTATATACTAATTTGTAACTTTCTTTGTAATGAAACATATGTATAAATCTTAGATAGAGCCTACCTGAACAATCTAAAAAAAATGAGACGTGTCTTCTAAAGATTTTGATTTATTAGTATGGATTTTTGTTTATAAGTATAGATGAGATTATATGTAACACCCGGTTATTTGTCTATTTTGAAGACGACGAAAGAAGAAAAGAAATAAAGTCCAAAGTCGAGGGACCAAACTCGCCTACGAAAGAAAGTCGGGTGAGTGGGGGTATTTAAGGGAGAGGGTAGCCCTTACCCTCCCCACACCCACAAAATTCAGCCAAACAAGAGAGCAGAAGAGAGAAAGGAAGAAAAGAGGAAGAAAAGGGTTGATTCGTGTCGATTAGGGCTCGAAACTCATCGTGTAGCAAGTCCAAACGAAGCTCTTCACCTTCTTCTTGTTTGTGTGAGTTCTAGGACCCCTATTTTACTTGTTTTAAGCGATTTTGGGGCTGGAACACATAGAAACCTGTTTTTGAAAATGTGTGTGTTTGACCCATTTGGGTGTGATTGTGTATAGTGTGTTTAGAGTGTGATTTCGGGCTTGTGTGTGTTTGAATGGTGTCATAGTATGCTTTCCTAAGGATTAGGAGGGTTGATTTGGGCTTAGAATGAGTTTGGAAGGGTTTGGAGGCCGAAAATCGCGACTGCGGTTCGGGATGAACTGCAGTCTGTGCCCAGTTAGGGCTATGCGACTGGAGGGCCAATCGGCCGATTGAGGGGCGATTGGGGTTCAATCACATGTCACACCCCCGCTGAGGGCGGAAACACGGGGATGCGAACGAGACGGGATTGTCATAACACATTGTTAATAACAGAGATGCAATATATGTAATTGTTGATAAGGCGTGTCATGACGACACCCGATACAAAGGAGACTTGTGTCGTGTTTAGTCAATATTCACGACAGCATAGCCGTAAGCATTAACTTGTAAATGTTTTACATAACCACATATTGTATCCTTGTAATGTAATTCCCACAACCCGAGAACAAGTATCCAAAAGAATGATGATTGTTTAATAGACTACAACAGTGTTTCAAAATGATTGTTTGTCAAGTATGTTTAGTCTCAAAATGCATCCTAGGGTCTCCACTAAGACAGCACTTCTAGATCTTCAGTTATCATTGTCACCTGAAAAGATATGCTCAAAACGGTCAACAGAATTGTTGGTGAGCTCGCAGGTTTAAATTGTAAACATGTAATTGATGCTGTATAGTGTTTGTTGCGGAATACCGTGCATACAGTTATAAGTAAGCAAAATCACATAACCATGAGTTTTACAACCAAACCTAATGACGTACACACAGCAACTTGTCGGAATATATTCACCCAAGGTCCGTTCTTGGCAAGATGATGGTACCAACTAGTAACCATCTGACAAGGGTGGGGGTGTCAACCCAGTAGTACTACCAATACATATCCGTCGGTTCCAACACCGGAATTAAATGGTTGTAAGAAAGAACCACACAACAACTCATGTATGTATCAGATAAGTACTCACAAAACAGTATCATGTTGATTCCAAGTATGTAAATTGTATGTAAGTTGTACAACATAGAAAACGGGTGAGCATACTTTTCCCCCATGTTTGTAAACGTTGAAATATTGTATAAGCATAAAAAGGGGCCACGAAACTCACTTGTTAAGTGGTAAGTATGTATGATGAGAGCTTCCCAAACGTTGTATGAAATGAACGTTCAAATACCTATTGACAGTTATGTTAAGCATTAATGATGTGCCTAATGTTAATAGTAATGTTTAGTCGGGTCAGGTCGTATCGGTTCGGTCGCGGGTAGCACACACACACAAACACACGCAATGGATCTTATGTAGATCCAAATACCAGAAACGTTTCCATTGTCGATGATATTTGTGTAAAAGTGTCGTTGTTGTTAGAGAAATACTTAGTAAGCATTAGTGTTACTAATCGATTGTTGTTAATTGTAAAATGTTAAGTTGATTCGATTTGGTTTAACTTTAGTGAATTTGATAGTGTTAATTTTTAAAGATTGTCATCAGTAATGGCAACCGGGTCGATGTTACCTTAACATCTCACGACGAACACACCGCACACAAGAAGAAACTCACACACAGCAACTCCAATCACACGACAGGATCAGACGCACGACTGAACAACTCATTTGCACGAATCAACCTTCATTCGTACGAATCAGCTACATTCGTACGAATGGACCTCCATTCGTGCGATTCGGCCTTCAGTCGTACCACACAACACTCAATCGCACGACTCAACATCCATACATATGAATCAACCTTCATTCGCCCGAATCAGCTTCATTCGTGCGACTGAACTTTCATTCGTACGACCAAGCATTCAGTCGTGCGATACACGCTCAATCGCACACATTCATCCGCATAGACTCAATCGTACGACACACACATAGTCGCATGACTCAGTCACACGAATCCCTCAGTCGTATGACTCAATCGCACGACACACACTCAGTCGCATGACTCAGTCGCACGACTCACCCAGTCGCACGGCTCAGTCACACGACAGACCCAGTCGTGTGACTCAGTCGCACGATTCACCCAGTCACGTGAACAGTAGAATCGCGACTGCAGAAGTGCAGAGCAGCCTCCGGCTGCTCCGTGCACGGGTTTCACACCACAAGGACTTCCAGAAACACTTATCTAACATATCTAAACAAGATGCACACGCAGAAAGGTAACACACGCACCCACACGACCTCATGTGCTCGGGTTGAACCCGAGCACCCAAAACCCTAGATTTGCAGCAGTAAAAACGAGAAAGAAAGGACAACCAAGGTCGTCTACCTGCTAGAAACGAGTAGTCTCAGCTGTTGCCGAGGTTTTGCTGGTGAAAACGCAAGAAACGGGGCGGTTTTTGGTGCTAGGAAGGTGGAGAAAGTGATGAAGAAGAAGATGAAGAAGATGAAGGTAAATGGGGTGGCTAGGGCTGGTAAGGGGTATTTATACCCATCCCTAGTTTGGAAAAATGTCATATTTAGTCCCTGCACTTAGCCCCCGAGTTTCCAAATTTGTTTCGGTTGAAAACGACGTAAATAGGCTATTATATTAATGATAGAGATGTATTTAATGATATTTGTATCTTAAAATGATGTTGTTAATGACATTAATATTATATCAAGATAATATATTTAATGATGACGGTGACGATATTTGTAAACATTTTAGGTGATAACGATGCAAACCATGATAACACAAGTGTAAAAGATAACCAAGCAAGTATGATATCCGAACGTATAGCTTATAAAGATGAGGTTTGACCAATTAAAGAAAAGATAACAGAAACTCATCAATTGACGGACCTTTTGGTGACGGATGTCACATCGCACGACTGAGGTTCAATCGCACAACTGGGGGTCCAGTCGCATGACAGGTCATACGACTGAGAGCCCAGTCGCATGACAGGTCATACGACTGAGAGCCCAGTCGCATAGGTGCTCAGTCGCATAGGTGTTCATTCGCACGACTGAGAGATCAGTCGCACAGGTGTCCATTCGCGTAGTGTCCATTCGCATGATTGAGAGTCCATTCGCACGATTGGGTGTTCATTCGCATATGTGTTCATCCGTATAGGTCCAATTGCATGGTGTTCAGTCGCATGGAGGCCAGGCGACTAAAGGGTGCCCAATCGCCCAAATAGGGCTGTTATGTACGAGGAGAGACATAGTTTAATTACTGACTTTCGGGAAAAGAGCAGGAGTAAGTAATGATGTGGTAGTTCCCGTAAGTACGTGTAAGATGGCCGTCGAGGCTTTAGAAGTTATGCTGGGCACGATGATGATAGTATTGCATGCTATGCATGATGTATGTTATGTTAAGTATGAAGTTGCCATGTATGATGGTGATGACTGATGACTGGTAAATGTCGATGTTCTTTGTTTCGATACGTGTTTATCTTTCCGTGGCTTTACGTGTTATGATTAATAAATGTATGAAAGTATTATGTAACGTAAAGTGAAAGATAATGAAAGAGGAACGAGATGAATGAATGCATGCATAATAACGAATGCGAGTAATAAAGTCTTGTAAGTAAATATATGAGGTGAGCAACCTTATTGTTGTAACAGACTCGAAATGGAATCCCTGTCTTGCGACCTCAGTAATCGTGGCTGTGTGCTACGAGGAGGGTAAAATCATGACACTAGGATCAACCATTGTATAGAACCATCGCTGCATATCCTAGGTGTTGTGGCCAGGAGGGTGCGGTGCACCGATATAGAAGGTCTATGATATTGACCTAGGTCCAGTACCACGATACAGAAGGATATTGCATGTGGCTATGGTACCCTAAAACTTTACCTTAGGTACTGTGGCCAGGAGGTGCGATGCACCTTTATAGAAGGTCTATGATAGGCCTAGGTCCAGTACCATGATACAGAAGGGAAAGGTTTATGGGAGATGTAAAGTAAAGAGATAAAGATGAAAGAGTAAGAAAGCTGAACACATACAAAGAATCAATGAAAGTTAAGGAATGAACGAATGAAAGTAATGAATGGAAGAAATGAAATGATAAAGTATGAAATGGGATCCTTGTCACTCGACCTCCGTAATCATGGCTGTGTGCCGTGAAGAGGGTAAAGTGTGACAAGATCTATATAGAAACAAAGATAATGAACAACGAAGATAATAATGATATTATCTATGTGTACGTATGATGTGTGATAGCATAAAAGTAAAGAAACGGTTTTAATGAAAAGTAAAGTATGTTTTATTATAAAACTAGAACTCACTCAGCAACGCTGACTTTTTATGTGTTTCCAGTTGGCAGATAGTGTTGCTAAGGATGGCACGAGGCGGCTACTCAGCTCTTTTGGATTGGAATTCTTTTGTTTAATGCTTTTTTATTGTAATGCAAATAAACGATACTTTGTAATGAGTGTTGTATTACTTTGCAAAAGTATTTATAGTAAAATGAAAAGTTATTACCAACGTTTCCGCTGTATGATTTTAGTAAAGACTAAATAATGATATGTTTTAAGTGTGATGATGACCAGCTGTGAGATGCCCGGGGACGGGGCCTTACAAGTTGGTATTAGAGCCAAAGTTTAAGTGAAACGGGTAAATTTTCAAAATAAACCTTGACTTAAACTAAGAATGGGATGGAAAGTGAAGGGATGCCAATCTGAGTAGCTGCGTGCCATCAGGTATTTTCTTAAAGTTAACCGGTACTATATGCGCATGTTATGTGGTTTATGTGTTGCTGGTAGATTTAGATACTGATGTAGTTAGGACAGGTAATGCTCGGGGTACGAAGAGTAAAGTAAGTGGCTAATCACAACTGTCCACTGTAATTAGGGACTTACTATACTTGACATAAACTGAGCTATTCCCTTGAATGACCATGTTGGTGTTTGAATCTTTCAGTGTGTGATAGAGGATGGCCGGTGGTAGATCATCCAAAGCCTCACGTGGCGGACTTGGTGCTGCATCACGACCCACAAGAGGCAGGCCTAGAGTTGAGAAGGTGGTTCCTGAAGAACCCGAGACCCCTCATCCAGAGGGTGTAGACGAGAGAGCCAATCTGAGAGCCTCGGTAAAGGAGGCTGTAGTGGAGGAGGTGCATCCGGTCATGCAGACGATCTTACCGTCTGTGGTGATCGAAGTGATAAAGGTTGTATGGGAAGGGGAAAGACAAGAGAGAACCGGCCCTCGGGAGGATGGGAACAACCAGAGATAGAGATGATTCCCTCCGATAATGAGGACGAGGAGGAGGAGGAGGATCCGGTGCAGGAGTCAGCACGAGGCTGTAACTACGGGGCTTTTCAACGATGCAAGCCCCCAACTATTGATGGTAATGGCACCGCTGCTGCTGCTCACTGGTGGGTGAGGGAAATGGAAGCCGTTCTGAATATCAGCGAGTGCCGGGAGGATCAGAAAGTAAAGTTTGCTGCCTATTCTTTTGTGGACTCGGGTCTGTGCTGGTGGGACAATATAGTCCAAGCCGAGGGCAGCAGGGCTATTGGTAGGATGAGATGGTCAGAGCTGAAGAGGTTGGTCATTAAGGAGTTTTGTCCTCACCAAGAGATGGATAAAGTTGAGAGAGAGTTCCTACAGCTGGAGGCGGGAACAATGACACATTAACAGTACACCACAAAGTTCAACGAGATGGCACGTCTGGTGCCGGATCAGGTGACGCCTCTGTCGCGAAAGATAAAGAGGTACATTCAGGGTTTGCCAGCGGATATTCGCAGGCACATGATCGCTGCCCGACCGAGCACGTTTAGGTTGGCGGGTGGACTTGGCGGGAAGACTGTATGATGAAAGGGTTGTTGTGGTGGTGACAGAAGGCAGTAAGAAGAGTGGTGGTGATCGAAACTGGAAGGGGAAGAGGTTCGGTCGGGGTGATGCCTTGACGGGTAATAAGAAGGCACGGGTGGATGACCGCCGTGTAGCCATACCGGGTACGAGACTGAAAAGGTGTGGCAAATGTGGGAGAGAGCATAGTGGGGAATACAGACTGGGGTTGAATGTGTGCTTCCGATGTGGGAAGCCAGGGCATATAGCCTAGGACTGTCGTGCGATCCGATGCTATAACTATGGCGTGGAGGGTCACATAACTAAGGATTGTAAGAAGCCTAGGGCTGAGGGTTCAGGCTTGAAGAAGACGGGGAATGAAGGACCGAGGGCAAGCGCCAGGGCATTCACGATGACGCAGGAGGAGGCTAGGACGGACCCTGATGTTGTGTCCAGTACATTTCTGGTGAACCAAACTTTAGCTTCTGTGTTGTTTGATTCGGGTGGCAGTAGAAGTTTTATTTCTACTGCTTTCTGTGCTAAACTGCCTATTAGTAGTAGATGTGTTGACGTGCCGTTTGATGTAGAAACTGCCATAGGTAAGTCTACCAGGATTTCGGAGGTGATAGAGGGTTGTGATATGGAATTAGAGGGTCATAAATTTTTGGATAGACCATTTGTGATGACCTTCGGTGGTTTTGACTTAGTGCTTGGGATGGATTGGTTGGCGGACTTCAAGGCGAATATAGTGTGTCGAAAGAAGATGATTAGTTTGATAGAGCCTGACGGGAGTTCGGTAACTGTTTATGGGGATCGGGTCACGACGATCCCGAAAGTGATCTCAATGGCGGTGGCGGGAAAGTGTATGAGGCGCGGATGTAGCGCCTACTTGTGTTATGTAAAAGACGTGGAAAGCCTACACCACAACTATCCGATGTTCCAGTTGTGTGTGACTTTCCAGATGTGTTTCCCGAAGACTTTCCAGGAGTGCCACCTGACCGAGAGATTGAGTTCCAGATTGATCTGATACCAGGCGCCCAACCTGTCACCAAGGCACCGTATCGGTTGGCTCCGACAGAGATGAAGGAGTTGATGGAGTAGTTGCAAGAGCTGCTCGACAAGGGGTTCATTAGACCGAGTATCTCTCCTTGGGGTGCTCGGTCCTATTCGTAAAGAAGAAAGACGATAGTATGAGGATGTGTATTGACTACCGTGAGCTGAACAAGTTGACGGTGAAGAACTGATACCCCTTGCCGAGAATTGATGATTTGTTTGATCAGCTTCAAGGTGTCAGTTGGTTTTCATGGATAGATCTTCGATCTGGATACCATCAGCTAAAGGTGAAAGAGCAGGATATTCCTAAAACACTTTTCGCACGCGCTACGGTCACTACGAGTTTCTTGTCTTGTCCTTCGGTTTGACCAATGCGCCAGCTGCTTTTATGGATCTGATGAACCGAGTGTGTTGGCCGATGTTGGATAAATCAGTGATTATGTTTATTAATGATATCCTGATTTATTCAAAGAACGAGATAGAGCATGCTGGTCACATTCGGGAGGTGTTGGAGACGTTGAGAAGGGAGAAGCTGTAGGCCAAGTTCTCCAAATGCGCGTTCTGGTTGCGGGAAATTCAATTCTTGGGTCACGTGGTGAATCCGGAGGGGATTATGGTGGATACAGCAAAGGTGGAAGCAGTGATGCAATGGAAGTCTCCAAAGACGCCATCCGAGATCCGTTGTTTCTTGGGTTTGGCGGGCTACTACAGAAGATTCATCCAAGACTTTTCCAAGATCGCTTCTCCACTAACCAAGTTGACCCGTAAGGATGTAAAGTTTGTATGGGGTCAAGCTTAAGAGAAGGCGTTTGAAGAATTGAAGAAGAGATTGACCCAAGCTCCTGTTCTGTCATTACTCGATGGAAGTGAAGACCTGGTGGTTTATTCTGATGCTTCCTACTCGGGGTTGGGGTGTGTGTTATTGCAAAGAGGAAAAGTCATAGCCTACGCATCCCGACAGTTGAAAGTTCATGAGGTTAATTACCTTACTCATGACTTGGAGCTAGCAGCTGTGGTCTTTGCATTAAAGATTTAGAGGCACTATCTATACGGGACTAAGTGCACCATCTTTACCGACCACAAGAGCTTGAAGTACTTCTTCGAGCAGAGGACTTGAACATGAGGCAGAGAAGATGGTTGGAGCTCATAAAGGATTATGATTGTGAGATCCATTATCATCCGGGCAAAGCCAACGTGGTGGCGGACGCCCTTAGCCGAAAGGAGAGACCCGAGCCGATTCAGGTGAAAGCGTACCAGTTGATTATGACCTCTGATGTGATGAAGCAAGTCAAGGAGTTTCAAGATGAGGCATTGAAAGAAGATCATCTTAACTATGAAAGAATGAGAGGTCTGGTTGCGGAATTGGGTGAAAACACACTCGGTGTTAAAACCCGATTCAGGCGGATGTGGATTCCTTGTTTTGGGGATCTACGGGTGAAGATTATGGATGAGGCTCACAAGACTCGATACTCTATTCATCCCGGTGCTACAAAGATGTATCAAGACATGAAGAAAGATTATTGGTGGCCGGGTATGAAGCGTGATGTGGTGGAGTTTGTGAGTAAGTGCCTTACTTGTCTGCAAGTGAAGGCTGAGCATCAGAAGCCGTATGGGAAGATCCAACCTTTGGATATACCGGAATGGAAGTGGGAGCACATCACCATGGATTTCATTACGAAGCTGCCGCGTACCCAAAAAGGGTATGATGCTATATGGTTGATTGTGAACCGTTTGATGAAGAGCGCTCACTTCCTACCGATGCGCGAGACATATTCATCTGAGAGGTGGGCTGATCAGTTCATCAAAGAAATTGTAGCTCGTCATGGTGTGCCGATGTCTATTGTGTCTGATCGTGACACCCGGTTTACATCCAAATTCTGGAAGAAATTCCACGACGCCATGGGGACGAGATTACATATTAGCACGGCTTATCATCCCCAGACCGATGGTCAGTCAGAAAGGACCATTCAAACATTGGAGGACATGCTTCGGGCATGTGTGATTGATTTTGGGGAAGTTGGGATGACCATTTACCGTTACCTGAATTCTCATACAATAACAGCTATCATGCCAGCATTGGTATGCCACCTTATGAGATGCTATACGGTAGGAGATGCAGGACACCCGTTTGTTGGGGTGATATTGGTCATAAAGAGTTAGGGAGCATCAAGGTGATCAAGGCTACAACTGAAAAGCTTGAAAGGATCAAGGCCTTCATGAAGGCAGCCAAAGATAGCCAGAAGTCGTATGCTGATAAACGACGTAGGCCGATTGAGTTCCAGGTGGGTGACCGGGTTATGTTGAAGGTCTCACCTTGGAAGGGTATCATTCGGTTCAGAAAGCGGGGCAAGTTGAGCCCGAGGTATATAGGCCCTTTCCGAATCATTGCTCGAGTAGGAGATGTGGCCTATAGATTAGAGTTACCAGATGAGTTAGTGGAATTCACCCAACGTTCCACGTATCTCATCTAAGGAAGTGTTTGGCAGATGAGGATATGATTGTTCCACTGGAGGATATCGAAGTAGACGAACAACTCAATTATGTGGAGCAACCAGTGGCAATCATCGATAGAAAAGAGAAGAGGCTGAGAAATAAAGTGGTTCCTCTTGTGTGTGTACAGTGGAAGCACAGGAAGGGATCCGAGTCAAGGTGGGAGACCGAAGAGGAAATGAGACAGCATTACCCATGTTTGTTCAAGGAATAACAGGTTTCGGGGACGAAACCTATATAAGGGGGGTGGACTTTTAACACCTGGTTATTTGTCTATTTTGAAGACGACGAAAGAAGAAAAGAAATAAAGTCAAAAGTCCAGGGACCAAACTCGCCAACGAAAGAAAGTCGGGTGAGTGGGGGTATTTAAGGGAGAGGGCAGCCCTTACCCTCTCCCCACACCTACAAAATTCAGCCAAACAAGAGAGGAGAAGAGAGAAAGGAAGAAAAGAGGAAGAAAATGGTTGATTCGGGTCGATTCGGGCTCGAAACTCGTCGTGTAGCAAGTCCAAACGAAGCTCTTCATCTTCTTCTTGTTTGTGTGAGTTCTAAGACCCCTATTTTACTTGTTTTCAACCGATTTTGGGGTTGGAACACATAGAAACCCGTTTTTGAAAATGTGTGTGTTTGACCCATTTGGGTGTGATTGTGTATAGTGTGTTTAGAGTGTGATTTCGGGCTTGTGTATGCTTGAATGGTGTCATAGTATGCCTGCCTTCCTAAGGATTAGGAGGGTTGATTTGGGCTTAGAATGAGTTTGGAAGGGTTTGGAGGCCGCAAATCGCGACTGCAGTTCGGGATGAACTGCAGTCTGCGCCTAGTTAGGGCTATGCGACTGGAGGGCAAATCGACCGACTGAGAGGCGATTGGGGTTCAATCGCACGACTGAGGTTCAATTGCATGACTGGGGGTCCAGTCGCATGATAGGTCATACGACTGAGAGCCCAGTCGCATAGGTGCTCAGTCGCATAGGTGTTTATTCGCACGACTGAGAGATCAGTCGCATAGGTGTTTATTCGCACGACTGAGAGATCAGTCGCATAGGTGTCCATTCGCGTAGTGTCCATTCGCACGATTAAGAGTCCATTCGCATGATTGGGTGTTCATTCGTATAGGTGTTCATCCGCATAGATCCAATCGCATGGTGTTAAGTCGCATGGAGGCCAGGCGACTAAAGGGTGCCCAATCGCCCAAATAGGGCTGTTGTGTACGAGGAGAGACATAGTTTAATTACTGACTTCCGGGAAAAGAGCAGGAGTAAGTAATGATGTGGTAGTTCCCGTAAGTACATATAAGATGGCCGTCGAGGCTTTAGAAGTTATGTTGGGCACGATGATGATAGTGTTGCATGTTATGCATGATGTATGTTATGTTAAGTATGAAGTTGCCATGTATGATGGTGATGATTGATGACTGGTAAATGTCGATGTTCCTTGTTTCGATACGTGTTTATCTTTCCGTGGCTTTACGTGTTATGATTAATAAATGTATGAAAGTATTATGTAACGTAAAGTGAAAGATAAAGAAAGAGGAACGTGATGAATGAATGCATGCATTTATAATGAATGAGAGTAATAAAGTCTTGCAAGCAAATATAGGAGGTAAGCAACCTTGTTGTTGCAACAGACTCGAAATGGAATCCCTGTCTTGCGACCTCAGTAATCGTGGCTGTGTGCTACGAGGAGGGTAAAATCCTGACACTGGGATGAACCATTGTATAGAACCATCGCTGCATATCCTAGGTGCTATGGTCAGGAGGGTGCGGTGCGCCGATATAGAAGGTCTATGATATAGACCTAGGTCCAGTACCACGATACAGAAGGATATTGCATGTGGCTATGGTACCCTTAAACTTTACCTTAGGTACTGTGGCCAGGAGGTGCGATGCACCGTTATAGAAGGTCTATGATAGGCCTAGGTCCAGTACCATGATACAGAAGGGTAAGGTTTATGGGAGATGTAAAGTAAAGAGATAAAGATGAAAGAGTAAGAAAGCTAAAGACATACAGAGAATGAATGAAAGTTAAAGAATAAACGAATGAAAGTAATGAATGGAAGAAATGAAATGATAAAGTATGAAATGGGATCCTTGTCACTCGACCTCTGTAATCATGGCTGCGTGGCGTGAAGAGGGTAAAGTGTGACAAGATCTATATAGAAACAAAGTTAATGAACGACGAAGATAATAATGATATTATCTATGTGTACGTATGATGTGTGATATCATAAAAGTAAAAAACGGTTTTAATGAAAAGTAAAGTATGTTTTATTATAAAACTAGAACTCACTCAGCAACGCTGATTTTTTATGTGTTTTCAGTTGGCAGGTAGTGTTGCAGAGGATGGCACGAGGTGACTACTCAGCTCTTTTGGATTGACATTCTTTTGTTTAATGCTTTGTAATGAGTGTTGTATTACTTTGCAAAAGTATTTATAGTAAAATGAAAAGTTATTACCAAAGTTTCCGCTGCATGATTTTAGTAAAGACTAAACAATGATATGTTTTAAGTGTGATGATGACCAGCTGTGATTTGCCCGGGGATGGGGCCTTACATTATATCAATTAAAAGGTAGTCACCCAAATATCATATTTACAAAGCATATAACATTGTAAAGGGTAAAATTATATTTATTATACATGTTATTTTTACTCTTTCAAAATATATAAGTATATAAAAAAGGAGAATAAAAAGAGTTGCTACTCAGTTTTCAAACATTGTTGTGTTATTTTTGTCCTCTGTTTATCTAACGTTATTAGTTTATTATTGATCCGTTAACGATTTAATTAACCGTTAACGATTAAGTTATTCTCTACTCTCACCACCACTATAACATCCATGTTGCCTAATTGCTCTCTTACCATCATACAACACTTAACACAAGTACATCACAATAATATCCGTGTAACGTTTTTTCATGTTCAACCACTATACTTTGAAAAAAAGGGTAAAAGGTCCCTGTATATATATAAATCTTAAAAATTAATTATATTTCATTATAGAGAGAATGTTCTAAGTTCAATATAATTTAATGTAATTTAAGAATAGGTATAAAATACATTTGTTGTTCAAAATAACATTACATATTAGGCATGCTCACGCGTTAAGGCTAGAAATTTATGTATAATATAAAAACAATTTTACACCGAACATTAATATCTCTGATATAAGTTGACAGACTATGTTTGCATAAGCCTAGCGTTTGTCTTCGAGCTTTTTAACAAACCTTATAAGATATATGAAGAGAATTTTCTTTCAGCAAAAAAGAAAGTCACCGTTTAAAAAAAATATATGAAAGTGATGGTTTAGAATGATGGAACCTTAGCTCTCAATGCATCTTTTATAAACGAACCGAATCATACTCTTTGTGACCCGAGTTAATAAGAAAAGCCACAAGCACAATAGACCATAAAATTTCAACCGAATATTTGTTACTTTAAAATGGAAGCCTGCTAAGATTAGACGTAAACTGAATTTGTTAAAACAATGAAAAAAATAAATGTATTACATTGTTGATAAAAACAATCCATGTCACATATCCATTTTTCAATGTTGATTTAACACGTGAACCAAACTATATTCAAGTATTCTGTTCACAAATTGTTGAGAATAATAAAAATTAAAATACAGATCCAAGATCAAGAATTCATCCAAAAGAGATTGTCTTGTTATATTTTTAATATTAAGCGATAAAGTGGACTTTCATTTTTCTTCCAGTGGTTTGATTATATTTGTCATTTTCATCCAATAATTTTTTTTGTTTGGCTTCCTGACAGTGATGGAACCTGAAATTTTTCCCAATAGGGTCACTAGTTTTAGGTGATTCGTTTTGTAACAAGATAATATAAAATTTTTCGGGTTTCCGGTTCTGCCGGGTCGGGTCGGGTTGGTTCGGCGTTCCTAAAATACCCAAATTATATCAAACAAATATAGATTCTACATTTCTAAACACCTAAATTAACAAACAAATTATAAATTCTAGATTTCTAAATTCTAAATACACAAATTAACAAAAAAATTAAGCAAAATAAGTTAAGTCTAACAATTAAAACGTTAAAGATTTTGAACTTGAATAAACAATTAAGTAACCTTTTTCAAGAATCAATGGTCGATGGGGGCGGCAGCAGTCGAGCAACCGAGGCACCGAGCAGTAGCAGGCCAGCAGCCGAAGTGAACCAAGCAACCAGCGACCGGTGACGGCCGACAAGGGGGGGGGGCAGCACCGCAACAGTCTTTACTCGACAGGGAGGCAGGGTCGCAGGGAGCATCAGCAGGTCGATCGATGGGGGAAGAAGAAAAGTGGCTAGGGTTTTATTTTAAGTTATTAGAATAATGGTAGTTTAGTAATTTTACTTAAATATAAAAGGGAAAAAAGGCCGCAACAGCTTGCAAACTTCGAACTCGCAACCTCAATTTTGAAGAAGATGCGCGTATACCGGTGAACTAGCGTTTGTGTTATTTTGTTAATTTTAATATACTAATTAATGGGTTCACTTCCTATAAAACTATGGGTTCCCTAAAAAATTCGACATTATACGTTACACTACGGGTTCAAAAATCAATAGGGTCACTTGACCCCGTACCCGACACCCTAGTTCCGCCCCTGCTTCCTGAGGTCTTAAAAAGTTGTTATTTTCATCCAAAAACATTACACTTTGTTAATTTAAAATGTTAAACATGTAAATTCATAAAATCTTAACTTTGACATAATGAGATTATTTACGTGGTTGTGATCGTGAATCATGTTATAGGGGAGCGGAAGACTAGATGCGATGGTCTCCATTATATACTTTTTTTGCAACGGGTTCTAAACACCACTAGAAATTAGATCCATCATCCTTTCTTACCAAATGAAGCCGACAATCTCATGATTCAGTCGATGATGAAAGGTTTAAAAACGAAAAGATGAAAGGCTCAATTTCGTGATTTGAACAATAATAACTGAATTAAATTTTATTATCATGATAATATAAATTAGAATTTTTCAGTATATGCAAAATTACTTAATCACCCCTTCTATTGATATATATTTAACCTTTTTAATTAATAAAGTTAACATTTTTTATGAAAATATCAAGTTTTTAAACATTGGACAGGCAGTTGTAAAAACCTTTTTTGATAAAAATACTAGATGTGACCAAGCAGTAAGATGTAAAACAATAGTTCATTCTAAAAGATAATTAGAAGTTGCCATGAGACTTTCTTTTACCAACCCGATGTAGATTGAAATAAAAGTTAGGATAGGGTTATAGTAAAAAAATAATATTTAACGTAAAATGCCTAATAAGAATTATGATCTTGACACGTAACCTTCTATTATTTTTAAGGGGAGGGCTTTTTAACATTGTATCATATACGTCAGCTCATTTTGTTTTATACGTTTATTATTTTAAATATCAGTTCATTGTATATATCATACATATTATATCATTTGTTATATGCACTTATCATTTTGTTTTAAGTCTATGATCATTTTATGCTATTTGTGTCATTGTTTCTATATATTATATAGACTTGTTATCTATCATTGTTTTTTATAATTAGAAGTACACAATGATATATTTTTTTATCAATATATTTTTTAAAACTTATAGTGTTAAAGATAACATAATGTGTTACTTTTGTCATTATATTTTTATACATTATATAAACTTGTTATTATCTATCATTATGTTTTACAAGTAAAAGTACACAATGATGTTATTTTACTAAGATATTTTTCAAATCTCATATGTTCAAGATAACATAATGACAATAAAAAACACAATAAATATTGTGTTATTTTATCATTGTATTTAACGTATTAGATTAATTAGCAGTTAATTTATTATTGTGATTTACGTATTAGAGATACATAACAATGTTATTCTACCATTATATATATATATATATATATATATATATATATATATATATATATATATATATATTAGTTATCATTTTAGAAATATGCAATATATTTAGAAAAACACAATAAGTAACAGAAAGATACAATGAACTAAACTAAAGACATAATGACGAGACATGAACTTAAAAATATAAAAAA
This sequence comes from Flaveria linearis, assembly GCA_024085815.1. Lineage (NCBI taxonomy): Eukaryota > Viridiplantae > Streptophyta > Magnoliopsida > Asterales > Asteraceae > Flaveria > Flaveria linearis. Next base: position 26,288,971 of record CM044009.1, on the reverse strand, counting down.
AGTTTACTATTTTTTTATATGACAATATTGTATTCATTTTAAAAATAATAAAGTGTTTATTTTTATGGTGTAATTTTTATTAAAAAATAATATCATACATAAGAATTAAGAATATTTGAAAAAGTAAGAGAACTAACAAAAAGTCAACAAAAGTGATTGTTTTTAAAAGGGTAAGGTTATTCTAAAAAGGATGGTTAATAAAAAAAAGTTAAAAAGATTGTGAGCTTTACACGTGTCCCACGTGAACAATCTAAAAAATGACACGGGTCTTCTAAAGATTTTGATTTATTAGTATGGATTTTTGTTTATAAGTATAGATAAGATTATATCAATTAAAAGGTAGTCACCCAAATATCATATTTACAAAGCATATAACATTATAAAGGGTAAAATTTTATTTATTATACATGTTATTTTTACTCTTTCAAAATATAAAAGTACATAAAAAAGGAGAACAAAAAAGAGTTGCTACTCAATTTTCAAACATTGTTGTGTTATTTTTGTCCTCTGTTTATCTAACGTTATTAGTTAATTATTGATCCGTTAACGATTTAATTAACCGTTAACGATTAAGTTATTCTCTACACTCACCACCACTATAACATCCATGTTACCTAATTGCTCTCTTACCATCATACAACACTTAACACGAGTACAGCACAATAATATCCGTGTAACGTTTTTCTTCATGTTCAACCACTATACTTTGAAAAAAAAGGCTAAAAGGTCCCTGTATATATATAAATCTTAAAAATTAATTACCTTCCATTACAATTTAGGGGAAGGTTCTAAGTTTAACCTGATTTAATGTAATTTAAGAATAGGTATAAAATACATTTGTTGTTCAAAATAACATTAAATATTAGGCATGCTCACGCCTTGAGGCGGGAAATTTTATGTATAATATAAAAATATGTTACACCGAACATTAATATCTCTGATATAAGTTGGCAGACTATGTTTGCATAAGCCTAGCGTTTGTCTTCGAGCTTTTAACAAACCATATAAGATATATATGTGTCTATATATATATATATATATATATATATATATATATATATATATATATATATATATATATATATATATATATATATACAGAGAGAGAGAGAGAGAGAGAGGTTCCTGTAATACTAAGAAGCAATCTTAGCCTTCTAATTATCTAATTAAGGGCTAGGATCAAAGTGTAGAAAAAATAAAACAAGGAAGGTTAGTTTGGGTATTTTATATTATTACCCACAATTATTGACTTTTTAAAATTTACCCCCTTTTTTAAATGCTAATAACTTTTTCGTGCGACATTATTTTTTTAAATAAATTACACCATTAAATCAAGCATATTTTCTCTTTAAATTGAGTATAGTATTGTTATATTATTTTATGAAAAAAATTAAATTATGTGAAATTGTGCTGCATTTTTAATGTTTTATGCTGTATTTCATAAAACAACACAAAACTATGTTGTATTTCATAAAAACATCACAGTTTTATGCTGTTTTATGTCAAACAACACAGTTTTGTACTGTATTTCATCAAAACAACATAAAATTGTGTTATATTTTATAAAATCATCATAGTTTTGTGTTGTTTTGCGTAAAACAGCATAGTTTTATGCTGTTTTTGTCAAATAGCATAGTTTTGTGTGGTTTTGCGTAACATGTTGCAGGCTCAACGGTTCTCACCACCCTCCTCTGGTCCAAGAAGAGTAGTCCTTTCATTGGCTAGCGGGATTACGCTTAATGGGATAGACCGATCATCGTTGGTCACATAACAAATGGTTTTCTCTCAAGCTCACCTAGAACAACACTCAGAACGAGTCCAACAAGAGTTGATCACAATATAACAAGTAACAAGTAGTAATAAACACAGGAAGTAAATTTTCAAGGTACTTTTATATATTGCTTCTCAACTCAAAGGATTACAAGACTCTTGCAAGCACAATCTCTTCCTTTTGAGTTACAATGAGAACTACATATATAATTCTACCTACAGCCGGATATACTTTGATACCAGCTGGAAACCTATAACCAAAAGCCTATACTACAAGACTATAGGTTAAGGTATCTCGGATATTTTATCTGAGATTTGGTAGTCAGGACATGTCCCTGACTTACCTTTTGTCATCAACTAAGGTTGGTAACATGTACTATCATAAAAAGGTAAACAGTGGAATAAAATATGGTCAACTACATGGCTCTTTAGGAAGAAGTCATGCTGTATCAGAAGTCTGCAGCGGAATGTCAGAGACCATACTTATGTCCACTGGTTCATAGCAGTGTCTTCCGAAGGTTAAATTGCTTCGGAAGAATAACTTCTTCCGAAGCCACTTATATTTTGGAAGACTGCTTCTTCCGAGGCTTGGGGACTTCTTTTTTGTCTTCGGAAGTAGAGTTTGTCTTCGGAAGTTGATCTTTCACTGGTCTTCGGAAGAACTCTTCAAACTTCGAAAGTTCATACTTAGCTTCGGAAGCCTTTGAATGTAGCACCAAAATTGACTAAGTGAAATGGTTTTGGTTGCACCATCCTTCCTCATGATCCAACAAACTCCCCCTAGGCTGATGCTACCAAAACTTCACTTCCCTCTTCTTCTCAAAACTTTCAGCACTAGAGAAAGTAGATACCTATCTGTTTCCTTGTTCTTCCCTGATGTGGTGCTGAGAAGTTTGTACAAATCCTTGGTAGACAGAACATCCAGTCTGTTACCTTGGATTATATGTACCCTTTGCTGTGGCCCTCTGAAAAGAGTTAGTTGATGGGAACTATAGTCATATTCCCATCTAACTATAGGTTCCAATTCCGGACCCTCCACCATCTGTAGAAAGGCTGTGCCCTTGGTGGTTGTTGGACCAAAAGAACCAATGAGCCAAGATCAGGAAAACCTCTAAGTCCCACATGACATCACAACAACTGCTGAAGACTCCCATCAGCTGTTCTGACAAAGTCTGAAGAATCAGTAGCTGAAGTTCAAAGAACTGAAGTACAACAGCTGAAGATCCCAAAGTACTGAAGATAAGTACTGAAGTCTAAAGTACTGATAAACACAAGTACTGAAGACTTCAAGTACTGAAGACAAGTGCTGAAGATCAAAGTCTGAAGAACTGAAGAACTGATGAACAACTGCTAATGCACAAAGTCTGAAGACAACGACTGAAGACATCAGCTGATGACAACTACTGAAGTCATCAGCTGATGAATCATCTGAAGACCAAAGTCTGAAGACCAAAGTACTGAAGGTTCAGAGTTTGTCACAACAGCTGAAGAAGTCTTCTTCAGTTGTTGTGATGGTTTATTTTCTTTTCAGTAGTTTTATGTTTTTCATTTCAGTAGTTTGTACAACAGCTGAAGAGTTTGTTCTTCAGCTGTTATAGTTCAGTAGTTGTAAACGACTGAAGAGTTTGTTCTTCAGTCGTTGTAGCTTTTCAGTAGTTTCCTTTTCAGTACTTGTAATAGGTAGAACACTTAGGAAATTTTGTAAGAAGATGTCAGCTGTTGTGACATCTTCAGTAGTTGTGTTCTATCAGTAGTTAGTTAAATAATTGTTTAATGTCAGTAGAATCTGACAACAGTATGGGTCATTTGCCTATAAAAGGGCAGTGACCTGAATGTATTCCACGCCGAAACATGTGAAATAAACGAATATTATTCCTTTCAAGGCAGAATTATTCTCTCTCTCTACTTTTGGTTTGCATGCAATATTCTTTATGTTCTTGCTTTAATTGCTAATATTCATGCTAAATCCGCTGCGAATATAATCTAATTGATCAAACTAGAGGCTGAGATCCTAACAAATGGTATCAGAGCAGGTTAATCATTGATCGATTTCACTATTGATCATTTGAAACTGCTCTTTTGATCTCTAAGTTTGATCGAATTAGCAATTTGCAAGAATTAGCTGTAGAGAGAGAGATTCTGCTGTTTCTGGCCAAAAACTTAAGGTTCTCTTGGTGGTTTTGAGCTACATTTGTTTTGTTTAAACTTGAGTTTGACTAATAACTGAGATGACTACACCAACAAACGATCCTCACAATACTGGTTCCTCAACCAAGCCACCGATGCTTGTGAGGAATGAGTACAACATATGGCAAAGACGTATGCTTCACCACTTGTCTGTCAACAGTGCTGGTTGTTGGAAGTCAGTGGTGCATGGACCATACAAGCCTATGGTGAGCGTCCCTGAATCTAATGAACAGGTTCCAAAGAAACCTAAACAATATTCGGATGAAGATCTAAAGCTGTTCGAGATTGATGCTAGAGCCCATGGAATTTTAGCCATGGCTATTCCAAATGAGATTTACTCAGGGCTCTTGCATCATGAAACTGCTCATGACTTATGGGTTGCTCTAAAGGAACAATTTGGAGGAACTGATTCGGTCTTAGCAAACAATAGGGAAATCCTCGCCCAACAATATGAGACATTCTCATATAGAAAGGGTGAGACTCTGACCCAGCAGTTTGAGCGGTTCTCTTGTTTGATTTCTGAGCTGAAGATGGTCAAACAAGAGTACTCCAACAGCCAGATGAACAACAGGTTCCTCAGATCACTGCCTGAGAGATGGGACACTTATACCATTGTCCTACGCTCCAGTGCAAATCTGGAAACTCTATCTCTCACCCAACTTCATGGGAAACTGCTCACCTTTGAGAGAGAGATAGAGCAAAAGAGGAAGTTGTCCACCTCTGGAAAGCTCGCTGATGACTTTGTTCAAGGAAATGCTGCCTTGATAAGTCAGGAGTCAGAATATGCTTCATCAGAAAGTTCTTATGATGAGCATATTGATTTCTCTACCAACTCAGAACAAGCTTTTGTTGGTGTAGGTAGTAGTTCAGGAGGCTGCAGTGATAACTGGTGCTTTTTGATGGATGACTTGAAGGGCATTCCAGATGATGATCTGGAAGAGATGGATATTTTGAGCCAAATGGCAATGATCAATATCAGATCTCAAAAGTTCTACAAAAGAACTAGGAGGAAATTCCCTGGTCTCTCTGGCAAAACCAAAGTTGGTTTTGACAAGAGCAAGTTGAGGTGTCACAAGTGCCAAAGACTTGGACACTTTGCTAGAGAGTGCATATCATCTGGATCTAACTCCTCTGCACCCTTTGTGACTTTTCCAAGCAATAGCTCACAGCACAGAGGGCAACCTTCCTCCAGTTCTGGTCATCCATCACAAGCACAGGCATCACCTGCTTATTTTGTGCCTCAGGGGTATATGCCATACTCTTATCCCTGCTACTACATGCCTCAGTCCAGTCAAACTCAAGCACCTTCGGCTCAACCACCACAGGCTCTTCCTGAGCCTCAATCTTCCCCATCTCATCATCAAACACAACCTCAACAACACAGCTTCTTCACCCCAGGAGTTGTTGACTGGAGTAGTCTACCAGATGATCTATCTGGCCAGGAACAACTACTCCAAGGTGCTGGTCAACATGGTGGTGATAGTCCTTTTGGAAATCTTGCTCTGATGGCCCTTGAGTCTGCTGAGGGGTCATCATCTAATGCCTCATCACAGGTATCATCTGAGGCCAAAGCCAAGCTTTGTTCTGAATCATGCATAGCAGCATTTGCTTCTATTAGAGAAGCAAATGTAGCTTTAATAGATAAAAATCTTGAGCTAGAGCACACTATTTCCAAAAGAAAAGCTGATTTTGAGGTTGTACTAAAAGAGAAAAATGATGAGATTTACAAGCTTAAATGCCAAATCAAAGATGGTAAAGCTAGGGAAGATGTACTTCTAGAGAAGTACAGAGACGTCAAGGAAACTCTTGCAAACACCCAAGTAGAGTGTGATCGATGGGTGCAATCATGCAAGGGTTTTGAAATGCTTCTTAAGAAGCAATCAGCTTCCAATGTGAAGTTTGGGATTGGTTATAATCACACTGCTCCTCCTACAGATTTCACTTTAAGAGCAGAAGTTGAATCTGATAGAGAGAGCAATAACCAATCCTTCTCATCATGTGACCTACTATCTTCTGATTCAGCATCATCAGAGATAGAAGTCAGCAACCAATCAGCAGATGCTACAAGAGCTGATGATTCAAATGCTAACTGTCACATGATCAAAAAGTTGATCAACTCAGGTGTTGTCTCTAGAAGTACTGAAAGTACTAGAGAGCAAGTGATAACACTTGAAGTTCAAACCTCAACTACTGTCAGCACTGAAGAGAAGAAAACTGACAGTAGAAAAGGTTTGAAGACAACTAAAGAAGAGGTCAGGAAAGCAGGTACTAAAGGGAAGAAAACTGCTAGTACTGATAACAAACAGCTGAAGAACAAGTCTTCAGCAGTTTCATCTTCTTTGGTTGATGATCAACACAAGATGAAGAAGAAGCCATGTGAGATATGTGGCTTGTTCAATCATCTTACTGATGATTGCTGGTACAAAAGGGGTTCCAAACTCAAACAACAGGAGGAAATTAAAGAGCAAATAAAGAAAATGAAAAATGAGTTTGAAACCAAGTTTGTACTAGCAACATCAAAGCCTGAAATCCCTAAGCCCAAAGCTAAATCTAAAAAGAAAGTAGGGAATACTCAGGCAACAGCTGAGGTTGCTCAGAAAAAGATGGTACAACATAGGAATCCATCATCAGCAAACTCCAGTGTGTCTGAAGAGCTAAAAGCTTTATCACAAAGTCAGACACAACTGGTGATGATGGTTCAGCATCTAATGGGAAGAGTCAACCATTTAGATGCTCCTGTGTTGAAACCACAGAAAAGGAAGTCCAAGCCAAAGGGTTCCTCTTCTACACCATCTTCTTCACCTCAGGCTGTTACACATAACATACCTGTTAGTGCTGCACCTATAGTTGAGAACAGACCCAAAACCAAACAGGTTTGGGTCTCTAAAACTAACTAACATGTGGTTATGATGCAGGGTTCTTCAACATGCCAAAAGAGCATCTGGTATGTAGACAGTGGAGGATCTATGCACATGACAGGAAGCAGCTCCCTTCTTAATGACTACTCTTAAGGAAAGAAGGGATTTGTCTCCTTTGGCAATGATGCAAAGGGTTACATCATCGGAAAAGGCTTTGTTTCCAATAGGGAAATAAGGTTTGATGATGTTAACCATGTGGAGAATCTCAAGTACAACCTCTTGAGTGTCAGTCAAATGTGTGATAAAGGCCATGTTGCCCTTTTACAAGCCAGAACTGTCGGATTCTGTCATCCAAAGTTCTAAATTTGATTGACAAGGTGTTGGATGAATACACTCTCCTGAAGGCCAACAGGACAGGAAGAGTGTATACCTTAGATCTTTCCAAAAAGATAGATCTAAAAGGCCATCCTTGCCTATTCTCCAAGGCATCTTCTCATGAATCTACTTTATGGCATAGAAGGCTGGGGCATGTTAATTTCAAGAACATGAATCAGTTGATAAGCCATGGTTTAGTAAGAGGATTGCCTTTGAAGGAGTTCAAGTGTGAAGACAACTGCACTGCTTGCTTAAAAGGAAAACAACACAAAGTTTCATTCCTTTCAATAGAAGAACCAAAGTCCACTGCCTGCTTGCAGCTCTTGCACATGGATCTCTTTGGTCCTGTCAGAGTGATGAGCATGGCAAAGAAGAAATACTGCCTGGTAATTGTGGATGATTATTCCAGGTATGTATGGACTTTCTTCTTGCACTCTAAGGATGAAGCAGCCAAGACTATCATGAACTTTGTGTTATTTGTAGAAAAGCAGTATTCCCTACAGGTCAAGTGTGTGAGGAGTGACAATGGAACAGAATTTAGAAACCACACACTTGATGACTTCTACCTGTCTAAGGGAATTAAGAGGCAGTTTAGTATTCCTAGAACTCCTGAGCAGAATGGAGTGGTGGAGAGAAAGAACAGGACTCTCATTGAAGCAGCAAGGTCAATGTTGGCTGACTCAGGTTTGCCACTGACCTTTTGGGCTGAAGCTGTCAATACAGCTTGCTATGTACAAAATAGAACTTTAGTGAATAAGAGGTTGATGAAGACTCCTTATGAAATTCTTCATCATTTGGCTCCTCTAATTTCATTCTTTAGAGCCTTTGGGTGTCCATGTTTTATTCTCAACACTAGCAACCCACTCCAGAAATTTGCTAGTAAGGTGGATGCAGGGTATTTTGTTGGTTATTCATCAACTTGCAAGGCATACAGAGTCTTCAACTGTAGGACAAAAGTGGTTGAAGAAACTCTGCATGTTAAGTTCAATGAATCTCCAAAGGACAAGATTCCACAAAACCCTGTGGAGTTGTTTGATCTGGACATACTGCAATATGTTCCTTATCAGCCTCCAGCTGTTGAGCCTGTCAACAGTTTTCCACCTGGTGGTACTGATGATGATGTAGTCAGTACTCACCTCTTCAGGTTTAGTGACAACCTGCCTGAGTTCACTAAACCTGATGCTCCTGTAGCTCAGCAGCCCCATCCACAACAAATGCTGATGAGATTTCTGCAAGCTCTACTTCATTTGAGCTGCCATCTCCTACATGGTTTCAGGAATCTCCATCACCATTTGTTGCTGCTGAAAGCCCTACAAACACTTGCACTGACATTATAGTCTATCAAGAGCTGAAGAATCACCCACATCTCAAATCATTGGTGATATCAATGCTGGAGTTTCAACCAGGAGTCAACTGTCCAATTTCTGCTTCTATGCTCTCTTCATCAGTCAGCAAGAGCCAAAGAACTATCATGTTGCTTTAAGAGACAATGGATGGGTTGAAGCAATGCAGCTTGAGCTTCTTCAGTTCAAGAAACAACAAGTGTGGGAGCTTGTTCCTTTACCCCAAGGAAAGTGTGCAATAGGCACCAAATGGGTATTCAGGAACAAAACAGATGATAAGGGCCAAATTGTCAAGAACAAGGCCAGGTGGTTGTCCAAGGATTTGCACAAGAGGAAGGCATCGATTATGATGAGACCTTTGCTCCTGTGGCAAGACTGGAAGCAATCAGACTGTTCTTAGCTTATGCTGCCTTTCACAGTCTTAAGGTTTATCAAATGGATGTCAAAAGTGCCTTCTTATATGGAAAAATAAAAGAAGAAGTTTATGTGTGTCAACCACCAGGCTTTGAGGACAACAAACATCCTGATTGGGTGTACAAGCTTGATAAGGCTCTTTATGGGCTGAAGCAAGCTCCTAGAGCTTGGTATGAGACACTCTCAACTTTTCTTTTAGAGAACAAGTTCACTAGAGGCACCATTGATAAAACCTTATTCATCAAGACTGTGGGACAACATAAGCTCCTTGTTCAAATTTATGTAGATGACATCATCTTTGCATCCTCTGATCTAAAGTTGTGTGATGAATTTACATTGCTCATGAAGCAAAAGTTTGAAATGAGTGCTATGGGGGAATTACAGTTCTTTCTAGGTTTGCAAATCAAACAAAGGGATGATGGAATTTTCATCCATCAGTCCAAATACACCAAAGAGTTGTTGAATAAGTTTGATTTACAAACCTGTAAGCCCTGTTCTACTCCCATGAGCAGCATCACACAACTAGATGTAGATCAGAAAGGTAAAGCGGTTGATGAAACCCTTTACAGATGTATGATTGGGTCCTTGATGTACCTTACAACTTCTAGACCAGACATCATGTTTGCAACATGTGTTTGTGCTAGATTTCAGGCTGCACCTAAAGAATCCCATTTGATTGCAGTCAAAAGGATCTTTAGATATCTGCAAGGTACCCAATCACTAGGTCTTTGGTATTCAACTGGGCATTCTTGCAAATTAGTTGCTTTCTCTGATAGTGACTATGCAGGATGCAAGTCACCAGAAAATCCACTTCTGGTGGTTGCCAATTCCTAGGCAATTGTTTAGTTTCTTGGCAGAGTAAGAAACAAACATCAATTGCTACATCCACTGCTGAAGCTGAGTACATTGCTGCTGCAAGTTGTACATCTCAGATACTCTGGCTTCAGAACCAACTCTTGGATTATGGCATTACAGAGACTAAGACTCCATTATTAATGGATAGTGCTTCAGCTCTTTGCATTGTCGAAAATCCAGTCCAACACTCTAGGACCAAACATATAGAGATCAGACATCATTTTATTAGGGATTGCTATGAAAAAGGTCTGATTGATCCAAATTTGTGCCTAGTGCTGATGAGCTTGCAGATATATTTACTAAGCCTTTAGATAGTGCCACATTTCAAAACTTGGTACTAAGGCTTGGTATGCTGCAGCTCGAATAATTTGACCAATACTGATGCTCTCAGTTCACAAGTACTGATGAGCATTAGTATGCAAAGGTCAAATATAAGTACTGATGAGTAATTTAGTCTTCAGCATTTTCACAACTACTGAAGACTAAAAGGCTTCAAAGTACTGATGTACATTATTTGTTGAAAACAACTGATGTAGTGAGGTGGATTACAACTACTGATGTATCATTTTCAAACAAATAAGTACTGAAGAACAAATTTTGTTCACAAGTACTGATGTGTAATTTACACAAGTACTGAAGACAAAATTTGTTCACCAGCTCTGGAGTATTTCATCAGCACTTGTGAACATCTGATCACAAGAGCTGAAGGCATAAATACTCACAAGAGCTGAAGGGTTAATGAAACATCTGAAAGTCAGCCAAAGAGCTGATGAGTAAATGTGGAGGTCAGCATGAAACAACTGATTTGACGGAAACAGCTGATGAGTAATTTTACTCTTCAGCTGATGCAACAGCTGCTGTTTCATACCCAAACAACTGAAGGACAAAACCATGTCTTCAGTAGTTTCACAACTACTGATGACTAACACCAAGTCCTCAGTTGTTTACAACAACTGAAGCAATACCATGTCTTCAGTAGTTCACAACTACTGATATCAGTAGTTCACAACTACTGAAGGCTAACACCAAGTCTTCAGTTGTTACAACGTCTGAAGACGAAAAACTAGGCCTTCATAGTTTATAACTATTGAAGACTAATAACGTCTTCAGCCGTTTACAACATCTGAAGGACAAAACCAAGGTTTCAGTAGTTTCATCTACTGAAGACTAACACCAAGTCCTCAGATGTTACAACCACTGAAGGTTAAAACCACGTCATCAGGAGTTTCAACAACTGATAACTAACACCAAACCTTCAGTAGTTTTCTTTCAGCCTTTGCCATACCCTATAAATACCCAACCTTCAGAGCTTTTCATTCTCACTTGACCTAACTTTTCAAAAACCTCTGAAATTCCCATACACCATTAATGGCGGCCATGCAACTCAAACCTCGACACAACTGTGTGGCTCATCTCACCAAACCGCCATTCTGGGCCAAGTTTCACAATGCTGTCGATCTGATGACCGACTCACAATACCAGACGGCATTCCTCCTCAACCCCATATACACCGACTCCCTATCGGAGTTCTGGACGAACATCATCGTCCAAACCGGAGGGAATGATGGCGAGGTCTCTCTCCGGTCCTCCGTAAACAACCACCAAGTGGTTATCACTCCAGCTACTCTTCGAGAAACCCTAAAGCTGGAGGATGCCACCTACCCAACCTCTTACCCCAAAGGCGCCCTCGATCTATGCTTCACTGCCAACGACTATCAGGGCGACCTCTCTGCCACCACCTTGTTGAAGAAACACTTCCCAGATCCCTAACGACTGATCTTCCACATGGTGAATGTGTGTCTGGCTCCCAAAACTTCTTCATGGGACCAGATGTCAACAAGGTGGCAACAGGTATTGTATTCTATCCTTGAGAAACAACCCTAAACTTTACTGATATTATATTTTGGGAACTCAGGGATATGGCCACAAAACCCATTTCTAACCGTTGGATCTTGTATCCTCGGTTTATAATGGCCATCATCCAAAGCCAGCTTCAAGCTGAGGGACTTGTTGGCACTGGAGTCCCTGCCATGGCTGTTCTAGCCGAGGTATACTCCAGGCACAACACCGACCACACACTCAAACAGGCTGGCCGGCTGCGAAAACCCACGCAGCAGGAACCCACAGCCTCCACCTCCAAATCCAAAGTCCCCACCAAGCCAAAAGCCAAGAAGCCCAAAAAGGCTACTCAGGGAAATGAGTCCCCTGAGGATGCCCCTGCAACACAAAGGCAGGATGTGGCTGCTGGTTCGATTCTCCCAGCAGCTACCATGACTCCACCCACCACAACCGCACAGGTTTCCCTCAACAGGAGCCTGATGCAACCACAACTGGGGCACCTACACATCTGGGGTCCTTCTCACTTGAGGAGACTGCCATTGAAATGCACACTCCTCCCCATGTGCACTCTGCTTCTAGCCCATCTCCCACAGAAGCCGCCCCACAAAGTCCAACCCTAATGATTGCCAAAGTGTTGACCCACCTGAGCACTCCACCCTCTCCCCAGAAACCTATTACAACTGGGGAGACTCCAACCGAGAGAGGGTGGATACAAGTGCTGGTGGGAGCCCCCAACACAGAGAATCACATATCCAATCTCCCAGTGTGGCTAGGGAGATAGGACAATCTGGTGAGGCTGCCACTTCCCCTGCATCAGCACATGAGCAGGGTGAAGCTGGTACAAGCAATAAGACCTCACCAGAGGCAACTGCCATGATGGATCCAATCCGGAGGCTGTAAGTCCCCAGTACCATGAACAAGGGGCACATGCTATTACTGAGCCACACTCAGAGCATGTACATCCTGACATTGTCAGGAGGTCAGGTGATTCAGTTCATACTGATGATGACCTGAGCTTCTTCTATGATGTAGTTGCTCACAACACTATCTTAGAGGATGAGATAAGCAGACTCAAAGAGCTGCTTGCTCAAATGACTCAAGATAGAAGTCCATCTGCCACCACCAACCCACAGATGGCACCTTCACCCGAAGGTCTCACATACACTGAGCCACTCCCACAAACTCAGCCACTAGCCCCTGCTTCTGGCACTAGCTCTCAGGGCCAGAACCCCCCTGAGCAGCTAGATGCTATCCTCCAGAAATCCCTGCCTCTCATCACACCCATAATCACAGAAATTGTGATGAAAACCATTGATGAGAGGCTTCCCACACATATCCAACCTCTGGTGGAGGTTGCTGTTGCCAAAGCACTTGCTGAGAGTCAAACCCCAACCAATGCACCCAAAAAGAGGGAGACCTCAGTGCAAGTTAAGAGGAAGAGGGGAGAGGAGGAGTTAGAAGTAGGTAGAAAGGAGGTGATTGAGAGGGAGATGGTTTAGGAGACTAAGGGGAAGGGGAGGGAGGAGGAGGAGAGAGCTGAAAAAGAAGTGACTGGAATCCAAAAGGATTTCAGTGTCACTTATCAAAAGAAAGGAGAGAAGAGAGGAGAGGTGAGGGAGAGTGCTGATCCTGATCTAGCAGCCCTTGTCAAGGAGGCTGATGCTGAGCATAGCCGTTCAATGGACTCTGTCATTGAACAGCTGTTCAGGCAAGGCTTTGACAAGGACACTGCCTTGCTAGATCAAGAGATCAGGAACATGGAGAGAAGAGAGATTGAGTACCGATGGACTACTTATAGCCAAGAGGAAAGAAAGAAACTTGAGGCTATGAGTAGGTTCACTTCGAAGTACCTGGGCAGGCCAGTCCTTGATGTCAAGGCATGGACCAGGGACAGACTCTTGGCAATAACCACCAAGATCTGTTCGGCTGGTGATTTCACTAAGGGACTGGTCGCTGAGGCCCTCTCTGAAGCCGGTGCTGGGAACAGGACACTGCTAGTAAAACAGACCAAACCAGCCCTTATCTCTAGGTTACTAGCAGTGCCTGCCAACATTCCCACACCAACAACCCAACCACAACCCACTAAACCAACCCCTTCACCATCAAAACCCGCAGCCAATGATCCACCCTTGAAGAAGAAGAGAAGGGTGTTGAGGCTGCAAGAAGAAGAAGAAGAGGAGGATGAGGAGGATAGACTGCATCTTTCAGCAGTCATCCCTCTACCAAAAGCCATATCCCAAACCATCACTCCCACCTCACAGATGGACACTGTGAGGGTAAAGATAGAGGAAGAGGCACAGCAGCAGCTTCATGATGCTGAAATGCTTAAGTCAATTGACCAAGCATATGCTGCCTCTACCTCTATCATGAATATGAAGAAAGAAGCTCTGAGACTCTTCACTCTCAAACAAACCTTCCAATATAACAAAGAGAGAGTGAGGACTTGGCCTGATCCTAGGGTGGCTCACAAGATCACAAAGAAAGATATTCCTGTGAGGTATAAGAGCCAGATGAAGAGGGTTGTAGATGAAGTAATCACAGTGGCTCTTGTAGTAACACCCTGGGAAATTGTTGATGAGTTTGAGAAAGCTTATAAATCTAAGCAACCTCCTGAAATGATGTTGGAGAACAGGATGGTGAGGAAAGGCTTAGTTTATAAGAAGCTTGAGAACTTCCGCAAAGATGAGCTCAACTTGTTGCTAGAAGGCAGACATCCAGATGAATTTGCATGTAAGCAAATCACAACAGTTGAGCTCAAGAATGGCAAACAGGTCAAGTTTGTCTCAGAGATGTACGGCCGTGAAGGATTGTTCGATGGTGGGGCTGAAGGCATGACCAAAGAAGAACAAATGATCTTTGTCCGAGCCTACACCAGAGAATCCTACAGGCTAGTACATGGGATGTAGGTTTCATGGATGGGATAACAGCTCTGTGTCCAATTCCCCAAAACAGAGCTCCCATCCATACTTAGCCAAACAAATACTAGAAACCTTCTCCCAGGCCAGTGCTTATCAGGGTCAACTTTTGATCTGATCCAGAAGGAAATAGACCAATCTTTATGCCAACAATAAGTGGGATAACAAATAATTAGAGGTTTTGGCTGCATTGGTTCAGGGGGAGTTTGTTGGACCAAAAGAACCAATGAGCCAAGATCAGGAAAACCTCTAAGTCCCACATGACATCACAACAACTGCTGAAGACTCCCATCAGCTGTTCTGACAAAGTCTGAAGAATCAACAGCTGAAGTTCAAAGAACTGAAGTACAACAGCTGAAGATCCCAAAGTACTGAAGATAAGTACTGAAGTCTAAAATACTGATAAACACAAGTACTGAAGACTTCAAGTACTGAAGACAAGTGCTGAAGATCAAAGTCTGAAGAACTGAAGAACTGATGAACAACTGCTGATGCACAAAGTCTGAAGACAACGACTGAAGACATCAGCTGATGACAACTACTAAAGTCATCAGCTGATGAATCATCTGAAGACCAAAGTCTAAAGACCAAAGTACTGAAGGTTCAGAGTTTGTCACAACAGCTGAAGAAGTCTTCTTCAGTTGTTGTGATGGTTTATTTTCTTTTTAGTAGTTTTATGTTTTTCATTTCAGTAGTTTGTACAACAGCTGAAGAGTTTGTTCTTCAGCTGTTATAGTTCAGTAGTTGTAAACGACTAAAGAGTTTGTTCTTCAGTCGTTGTAGCTTTTCAGTAGTTTCCTTTTCAGTACTTGTAATAGGTAGAACACTTAGGAAATTTTGTAAGAAGATGTCAGCTGTTGTGACATCTTCAGTAGTTGTGTTCTATCAGTAGTTAGTTAAATAATTGTTTAATGTCAGTGGAATCTGACAACAATATGGGTCATTTGCCTATAAAAGGGCAGTGACCTGAATGTATTCCACGCCGAAACATGTGAAATAAACGAATATTATTCCTTTCAAGGCAGAATTATTCTCTCTCTCTACTTTTGGTTTGCATGCAATATTCTTTATGTTCTTGCTTTAATTGCTAATATTCATGCTAAATCCACTGCGAATATAATCTAATTGATCAAACTAGAGGCTGAGATCCTAACAGTGGTAGGTCTTTCCTTTTCTTCCTGTCTTCTCAACTTTAACTCTTCTTTAATCCTGGCCTTTGTAGTTAGCTCAGCCAAGTGAAGACTGCTGAGATGATTCCAGATGAGAGCAGCAGTCTCAGAGTTGGAGGGGTTGGAGAATGGCTTCTCTGCAAGCTCAGCAATGTCAAATCTGCTAAGGCGCAACAGAGAAGTTGCATTGAATCAGTTGATTTCACCATTCTCCCTTTCCATAATAAAGTTGTGAGAAGTTTCATCGAACCTCTACTGGATTATACTTTTCCTAGGCACAGGATACTGACTAGGAATCCTGTCCTCCTTCCTTGTATCCAGCAGAGTAACCAGTTTTCTTCTAAGTCCCTTCTCTTTAACATTTAGAGAATCAGAGTTAAGACCTAGAAGTCTTGCAGCCTGGCCTAAAGTTCCTCTAGGCAAATCAAGAAATTGATCTCTTGTGAGGGAACTTGAAAAGTCATTAACATAGGTGATGTTGATGAGGTCTTCCTCACAGGAGATGTTGCTCAAAGTTGTGCAGTTGTTGAGCT
The DNA here is from genome assembly GCA_024085815.1 of Flaveria linearis. NCBI lineage: Eukaryota > Viridiplantae > Streptophyta > Magnoliopsida > Asterales > Asteraceae > Flaveria > Flaveria linearis. Next base: position 26,272,713 of record CM044009.1, on the reverse strand, counting down.
TTGTCTTGATCTCCTTAAACTCTTCAAGAGAGAGATGTTGAGAAGGCTGAGGGGATGGTCTGGGTATCAGTTGGGTAGGTTTGGGTTTAGTGGTTCTGGGTTGTGTTTTGGGTTGAAGGATGGGAAGTTTAGGTGGTTGAGGTGAAGATCATTCCCATGTCCCCTTCTGTACATCTCTTTCTTCTTTCCCATACAGATGTCAGCTTTGATTTCACTAACAATCCGCTGGAGTGTCTTTTCAGACATAGGACCCACCTGCCTACCAGAGAAGCCATGAGCCTGGAGATAGTCTTTCATCCAGGCTTTGTCACTAAGCTTCTTGGTTGCAGAGATCCTTGCTTCTTCTTCCTTCTTCTTCTTCTTCTCTTTGCTCTTCTCCCTTGCAGCCTTCTTTCTTTCTTTCTCCATTTGATCCTGCTCTTTGTTGTGGGTCCAGAGGATCATATCATCATCATGTGGAGAAATTTCTTGAAGGTTGAAGCCTATAGAAAGTAGGAATTTTATCCTAGCTTCCCTCAGCTGCAAGGCAGCTCTCCTCTGTTCCTCCTCTTCCCTCTCTAAGGCTAACCTGGCTTCTTTTTCTTGTTTTAGACTGATTGTCCTCTCCAAAGTCACCAACTCCTCTAGTGGTAGTAGGATTATCTCTTCATTTGCAGCTTCTAAGTTGATAAGCTGATCAATGAGTTCCTCTTTCCTCTTGTTGTTAATTGCCTCCTGATTGGCTGCAGCTGCCTTTGTAATAGCAGCTAGCAGCTTCTCAGCAGGGAACCTACCTTTCTTCTTTAGCTTTTCAATCTTTTCCTCTTCCTGAAGCTCTTCCGCAGTCATCTTCCTTTTGCCTTTGTCTTTTGAAGAGCTTGACTGTGGTGGTTCTTGGATAGAGGGTTCAGATTGTTAGAGAGGCACATATGGTGTTTGGGATGGAGCAGGTTTGAGAGAGTCCTCACTATTCACCTCAGATTCCATTTCAAGAATTGCATCCATGATTATTAGATCCTCGGACATCTGGAACAGTCCTTCCGCAGCGTCTATCTCAGCTTAGGAAGATTTAGCTTGTTCTTTCGAGGCTTTAGCTGGTTCTTCCGAAGCTTTCCTTGTGGCTTCTAAAGTTGAAGGAGATGCAACTTCTGTCCCAATTGTTTCAGTTGCTGGGACATCAGTCCCCATTTCCCCTTGTTAGGATCTCAGCCTCTAGTTTGATCAATTAGATTATATTCGCAGCGGATTTAGCATGAATATTAGCAATTAAAGCAAGAACATAAAGAATATTGCATGCAAACCAAAAGTAGAGAGAGAATAATTCTACCTTAAAAGGAATAATATTCGTTTATTTCACATGTTTCGGCGTGAAGTACATTCAGGTCACTACCCTTTTATAGGCAAATGACCCATACTGTTGTCAGATTCCACTGACATTAAACAATTATTTAACTAACTACTGATAGAACACAACTACTGAAGATGTCATAACAGCTGACATCTTCTTACAAAATTTCCTAAGTGTTCTACCTATTACAAGTACTAAAAGGAAACTACTGAAAAGCTACAACGACTGAAGAACAAACTCTTCATTCGTTTACAACTACTGAACTATAACAGCTGAAGAACAAACTCTTCAGCTGTTGTACAAACTACTAAAATGAAAAACATAAAACTACTGAAAGGAAAATAAACCATCACAACAACTGAAGAAGACTTCTTCAGCTGTTGTGACAAACTCTGAACCTTCAGCACTTGGTCTTCAGACTTTGGTCTTCAGATGTTTCATCAGCTGATGACTTCAGTAGTTGTCATCAGCTGTTGTCTTCAGTCGTTGTCTTCAGACTTTGTGCATCAGCAGTTGTTCATCAGTTCTTCAGTTCTTCAGACTTTGATCTTCAGCACTTGTCTTCAGTACTTGAAGTCTTCAGTACTTGTGTTTATCAGTACTTTAGACTTCAGTACTTATCTTCAATACTTTGGGATCTTCAGCTGTTGTACTTTAGTTCTTTGAACTTCAGCTGTTGATTCTTCAGACTTTGTCAGAACAGCTGATGAGAGTCTTCATCAGTTGTTGTGATGTCATATGGGACTTAGAGGTTTTCCTGATCTTGGCTCATTGGTTCTTTTGGTCCAACAAACTCCCCCTGAACCAATGCAGCCAAAACCTCTAATTATTTGTTGTCCCACTTATTGTTGGCATAAAGATTGGTCTATTTCCTTCTGGATCAGATCAGAAGTTGACCCTGATAAGCACTGGCCTGGGAGAAGGTTCTGGTATTTGTTTGGCTAAGTATGGATGGGAGATCTGTTTTGGGGAATTGGACACAGAGCTGCTATCCCATCCATGAAACCTACCTCCCATGTACTAGCCTGTAGGATTCTCTGGTGTAGGCTCGGACAAAGATCATTTGTTCTTCTTTGGTCATGCCTTCAGCCCCACCATCGAACAATCCTTCACGGCCGTACATCTCTGAGACAAACTTGACCTGTTTGCCATTCTTGAGCTCAACTGTTGTGATTTGCTTATATGCAAATTCATCTGGATGTCTGCCTTCTAGCAACAAGTTGAGCTCATCTTTGTGGAAGTTCTCAAGCTTCTTATAAACTAAGCCTTTCCTCACCATCCTATTCTCCAACATCATTTCAGGAGGTTGCTTAGATTTATAAGCTTTCTCGAACTCATCCACAATTTCCCAGGGTGTTACTACAAGAGCCACTGTGATTACTTCATCTACAATCCTCTTTATCTGGCTCTTGTACCTCACAGGAATATCTTTCTTTGTGATCCTGTGAGCCACCCTAGGATCAGGCCAAGTCCTCACTCTCTCTTTGTTATATTGGAAGGTTTGTTTGAGAGTGAAGAGTCTCAGAGCTTCTTTCTTCATATTCATGATAGAGGTAGAGGCAGCATATGCTTGGTCAATTGACTTAAGCATTTCAGCATCATGAAGCTGCTGTTGTGCCTCTTCCTCTATCTTTACCCTCACAGTGTCCATCTGTGAGGTGGGAGTGATGATTTGGGATTTGGCTTTTGGTAGCGGAATGACTGCTGAAAGGGGCAGTCTGTCCTCCTCATCCTCCTCTTCTTCTTCTTCTTGCAGCCTCAACACCCTTCTCTTCTTCTTCAAGGGTGGATCATTGGTTGTGGGTTTTGATGGTGAAGGGGTTGGTTTAGTGGGTTGTGGTTGGGTTGTTGGTGTGGGAATGTTGGCAGGCACTGCTAGTAACCTAGAGATAAGGGCTGGTTTGGTCTGTTTTACTAGCAGTGTCCTGTTCCCAGCACCGGCTTCAGAGAGGGCCTCAGCGACCAGTCCCTTAGTGAAATCACCAGCCGAACAGATCTTGGTGGTTATTGCCAAGAGTCTGTCCCTGGTCCATGCCTTGACATCAAGGACTGGCCTGCCCAGGTACTTCGAAGTGAACCTACTCATAGCCTCAAGTTTCTTTCTTTCCTCTTGGCTATAAGTAGTCCATCGGTACTCAATCTCTCTTCTCTCCATGTTCCTGATCTCTTGATCTAGAAGGCAGTGTCCTTGTCAAAGCCTTGCCTGAACAGCTGTTCAATGACAGAGTCCATTGAACGGCTATGCTCAGCATCAGCCTCCTTGACAAGGGCTGCTAGCTCAGGATTAGCACTCTCCCTCACCTCTCCTCTCTTCTCTCCTTTCTTTTGATAAGTGACACTGAAATCCTTTTGGATTCTAGTCACTTCTTTTTCAGCTCTCTCCTCCTTCTCCCTCCCCTTCCCCTTGGTCTCCTGAACCTTCTCCCTCTCAATCACCTCCTTTCTACCTACTTCTAACTCCTCCTCTCCCTCTTCCTCTTAACTTGCACTGAGGTCTCCCCTTTTGGGTGCATTGGTTGGGGTTTGACTCTCAGCAAGTGCTTTAGCAACAGCAACCTCCACCAGAGGTTGGATATGTGTGGGAAGCCTCTCATCAATGGTTTTCATCATAATTTCTGTGATTATAGGTGTGATGAGAGGCAGGGATTTCTGGAGGATAGCATCTAGCTGCTCAGGGGGGTTCTGGCCCTGAGAGCTAGTGCCAGAAGCAGGGGCTGGTGGCTGAGTTTGTGGGAGTGGCTCAGTGTATGTGAGACCTTCGGGTGAAGGTGCCATCTGTGGGTTGGTGGTGGCAGATGGACTTCTATCTTGAGTCATTTGAGCAAGCAGCTCTTTGAGTCTGCTTATCTCATCCTCTAAGATAGTGTTTTGAGCAACTACGTCAAAGAAGAAGCTCAGGTCATCATCAGTGTGAGCTGAATCACCTGACCTCCTGACTGTGTCAGGATATACATGCTCTGAGTGTGGCTCAGTAGTAGCATGTGCCCCTTTGTATTGGTACTGGGGACTTCCAGCCTCCGGATTGGATCCATCATCGGCAGTTGCCTCTGGTGAGGTCTTATTGCTTGTACCAGCTTCACCCTGCTCATGTGCTGATGCAGGGGAAGTGGCAGCCTCACCAGATTGTCCTATCTCCCTAGCCACACTGGGAGATTGGACATGTGATTCTCTGTGTTGGGGGCTCCCACCAGCACTTGTATCCACCCTCTCTTCGGTTGGAGTCTCCCCAGTTGTAATAGGTTTCTGGGGAGAGGGTGGAGTGCTCAGGTGGGTCAACACTTTGGCAATCATTAGGGTTGGACTTTGTGGGGCGGCTTCTGTGGGAGATGGGCTAGAAGCAGAGTGCACATGGGGAGGAGTGTGCATTTCAATGGCAGTCTCCTCAAGTGAGAAAGACCCCAGATGTGTAGGTGCCCCAGTTGTGGTTGCATCAGGCTCCTGTTGAGAGGAAACCTGTGCGGTTGTGGTGGGTGGAGTCGTGGTAGCTGCTGGGAGAATCGAACCAGCAGCCACATCCTGCCTTTGTGTTGCAGGGGCATCCTCAGGGGACTCATTTCCCTGAGTAGCCTTTTTGGGCTTCTTTTTGGCTTGGTGGGGACTTTGGATTTGGAGGTGGAGGCTGTGGGTTCCTGCTGCGTGGGTTTTCGCAGCCGGCCAGCCTGTTTGAGTGTGTGGTCGGTGTTGTGCCTGGAGTATACCTCGGCTAGAACAGCCATGGCAGGGACTCCAGTGCCAACAAGTCCCTCAGCTTGAAGCTGGCTTTGGATGATGGCCATTATAAACCGAGGATACAAGATCCAACGGTTAGAAATGGGTTTTGTGGCCATATCCCTGAGTTCCCAAAATATAATATCAGTAAAGTTTAGGGGTTGTTTCTCAAGGATAGAATACAATACCTGTTGCCACCTTGTTGACATCTGGTCCCATGAAGAAGTTTTGGGAGCCAGACACACATTCACCATGTGGAAGATCAGTCGTTGGGGATCTGGGAAGTGTTTCTTCAACAAGGTGGTGGCAGAGAGGTCGCCCTGATAGTCGTTGGCAGTGAAGCATAGATCGAGGGCGCCTTTGGGGTAAGAGGTTGGGTAGGTGGCATCCTCCAGCTTTAGGGTTTCTCGAAGAGTAGCTGGAGTGATAACACTTGGTGGTTGTTTACGGAGGACCGGAGAGAGACCTCGCCATCATTCTCTCCGGTTTGGACGATGATGTTCGTCCAGAACTCCGATAGGGAGTCGGTGTATATGGTGGGGTTGAGGAGGAATGCCGTCTGGTATTGTGAGTCGGTCATCAGATCGACGACATTATGAAACTTGGCCCAGAATGGCGGTTTGGTGAGATGAGCGACACAGTTGTGTCGAGGTTTGAGTTGCATGGCCGCCATTAATGGTGTATGGGAATTTCAGAGGTTTTTGAAAAGTTAGGTCAAGTGAGAATGAAAAGCTCTGAAGGTTGGATATTTATAGGGTATGGCAAAGGCTGAAAGAAAACTACTGAAGGTTTGGTGTTAGTTATCAGTTGTTGAAACTACTGATGACGTGGTTTTAACCTTCAGTGGTTGTAACATCTGAGGACTTGGTGTTAGTCTTCAGTAGATGAAACTACTGAAACCTTGGTTTTGTCCTTCAGATGTTGTAAACGGCTGAAGACTTGTTATTAGTCTTCATAGTTATAAACTACTGAAGGCCTAGTTTTCATCTTCAGACGTTGTAACAACTGAAGACTTGGTGTTAGCCTTCAGTAGTTGTGAACTACTGATATCAGTAGTTGTTAACTACTGAAGACATGGTATTGCTTCAGTTGTTGTAAACAACTGAGGACTTGGTGTTAGTCATCAGTAGTTGTGAAACTACTGAAGACATGGTTTTGTCCTTCAGTTGTTTGGGTATGAAACAGCAGCTGTTGGCATCAGCTGAAGAGTAAAATTACTCATCAGCTGTTTCCGTCAAATCTGTTGTTTCATGCTGACCTCCACATTTACTCATCAGCTCTTTGGCTGACTTGCAGATGTTTCATTGACCCTTCAGCTCTTGTGAGTATTTATGCCTTCAGCTCTTGTGATCAGATGTTCACAAGTGCTGATGAAATACTCCAGAGCTGGTGAACAAATTTTGTCTTCAGTACTTGTGTAAATTACACATCAGTACTTGTGAACAAAATTTGTTCTTCAGTACTTATTTGTTTGAAAATGATACATCAGTAGTTGTAATCCACCTCACTACATCAGTTGTTTTCAACAAATAATGTACATCAGTACTTTGAAGCTTTTAGTCTTCAGTATTTGTGAAAATGCTGAAGACTAAATTACTCATCAGTACTTCTATTTGACCTTTGCATACTAATGCTCATCAGTACTTGTGAACTGAGAGCATCAGTATTGGTCAAATTATTCGAGCTGCAGCATACCAAGCCTTAGTACCAAGTTTTGAAATGTGGCACTATCTAAAGGCTTAGTAAATATATCTGCAAGCTCATCAGCACTAGGCACAATCTTTGGATCAATCAGACCTTTTTCATAGCAATCCCTAATAAAATGATGTCTGATCTCTATATGTTTGGTCCTAGAGTGCTGGACTGGATTTTTGACAATGCAAAGAGCTGAAGCACTATCCATTAATAATGGAGTCTTAGTCTCTGTAATGCCATAATCCAAGAGTTGGTTCTGAAGCCAGAGTATCTGAGATGTACAACTTGCAGCAGCAATGTACTCAGCTTCAGCAGTGGATGTAGCAATTGATGTTTGTTTCTTACTCTGCCAAGAAACTAAACAATTGCCTAGGAATTGGCAACCACCAGAAGTGGATTTTCTGGTGACTTTGCATCCTGCATAGTCACTATCAGAGAAAGCAACTAATTTGCAAGAATGCCCAGTTGAATACCAAAGACCTAGTGATTGGGTACCTTGCAGATATCTAAAGATCCTTTTGACTGCAATCAAATGGGATTCTTTAGGTGCAGCTTGAAATCTAGCACAAACACATGTTGCAAACATGATGTCTGGTCTAGAAGCTGTAAGGTACATCAAGGACCCAATCATACATCTGTAAAGGGTTTCATCAACCGCTTTACCTTTCTGATCTACATCTAGTTGTGTGATGCTGCTCATGGGAGTAGAACAGGGCTTACAGGTTTGTAAATCAAACTTTTTTAACAACTCTTTGGTGTATTTGGACTGATGGATGAAAATTCCATCATCCCTTTGTTTGATTTGCAAACCTAGAAAGAACTGTAATTCCCATAGCACTCATTTCAAACTTTTGCTTCATGAGCATTGTAAATTCATCACACAACTTTAGATCAGAGGATGCAAAGATGATGTCATCTACATAAATTTGAACAAGTAGCTTATGTTGTCCACAGTCTTGATGAATAAGGTTTTATCAATGGTGCCTCTAGTGAACTTATTCTCTAAAAGAAAAGTTGAGAGTGTCTCATACCAAGCTCTAGGAGCTTGCTTCAGCCCATAAAGAGCCTTATCAAGCTTGTACACCCAATCAGGATGTTTGTTGTCCTCAAAGCCTGGTGGTTGACACACATAAACTTCTTCTTTTATTTTTCCATATAAGAAGGCACTTTTGACATCCATTTGATAAACCTTAAGACTGTGAAAGGCAGCATAAGCTAAGAACAGTCTGATTGCTTCCAGTCTTGCCACAGGAGCAAAGGTCTTATCATAATCGATGCCTTCCTCTTGTGCAAATCCTTGGACAACCAGCCTGGCCTTGTTCTTGACAATTTGGCCCTTATCATCTGTTTTGTTCCTGAATACCCATTTGGTGCCTATTGCACACTTTCCTAGGGGTAAAGGAACAAGCTCCCACACTTGCTGTTTCTTGAACTGAAGAAGCTCAAGCTGCATTGCTTCAACCCATCCATTGTCTCTTAAAGCAACATGATAGTTCTTTGGCTCTTGCTGACTGATGAAGAGAGCATAGAAGCAGAAATTGGACAGTTGACTCCTGGTTGAAACTCCAGCATTGATATCACCAATGATTTGAGATGTGGGGTGATTCTTCAGCTCTTGATAGACTATAATGTCAGTGCAAGTGTTTATAGGGCTTTCAGCAGCAACAAATGGTGATGGAGATTCCTGAAACCATGTAGGAGATGGCAGCTCAAATGAAGTAGAGCTTGCAGAAATCTCATCAGCATTTGTTGTGGATAGGGCTGCTGAAGCTACAGGAGCATCAGGTTTAGTGAACTCAGGCAGGTTGTCACTAAACCTGAAGAGGTGAGTACTGACTACATCATCATGAGTACCACCAGGTGGAGAACTGTTGACAGGCTCAACAGCCGGAGGCTGATAAGGAACATATTGCAGTATGTCCAGATCAAACAACTCCACAGGGTTTTGTGGAATCTTGTCCTTTGGAGATTCATTGAACTTAACATGTAGAGTTTCTTCTACCACTTCTGTCCTACAGTTGAAGACTCTGTATGCCTTGCAAGTTGATGAATAACCAACAAAATACCCTGCATCCACCTTACTAGCAAATTTCTGGAGTGGGTTGCTAGTGTTGAGAATAAAACATGGACACCCAAAGGCTCTAAAGAATGAAATTAGAGGAGCCAAATGATGAAGAATTTCATAAGGAGTCTTCATCAACCTCTTATTCACTAAAGTTCTATTTTGTACATAGCAAGCTGTATTGACAGCTTCAGCCCAAAAGGTCAGTGGCAAACCTGAGTCAGCCAACATTGACCTTGCTGCTTCAATGAGAGTCCTGTTCTTTCTCTCCACCACTCCATTCTGCTCAGGAGTTCTAGGAATACTAATCTGCCTCTTAATTCCCTTGGACAGGTAGAAGTCATCAAGTGTGTGGTTTCTAAATTCTGTTCCATTGTCACTCCTCACACACTTGACCTGTAGGGAATACTGCTTTTCTACAAATAACACAAAGTTCATGATAGTCTTGGCTGCTTCATCCTTAGAGTGCAAGAAGAAAGTCCATACATACCTGGAATAATCATCCACAATTACCAGGCAGTATTTCTTCTTTGCCATGCTTATCACTCTGACAGGACCAAAGAGATCCATGTGCAGGAGCTGCAGGCAGGCAGTGGACTTGGTTCTTCTATTGAAGGGAATGAAACTTTGTGTTGTTTTCCTTTTAAGCAAGCAGTGCAGTTGTCTTCACACTTGAACTCCTTCAAAGGCAATCCTTTTACTAAACCATGGCTTATCAGCTGATTCATGTTCTTAAATTAACATGCCCCAGCCTTCTATGCCATAGAGTAGACTCTTGAGGAGATGCCTTGGAGAATTGGCAAGGATGGCCTTTTAGATCTATCTTTTTGGAAAGATCTAAGGCATACACTCTTCCTGTCCTGTTGGCCTTCAGGAGAGTGTATTCATCCAACACCTTGTCAATCAAATTTAGAACTTTGGATGACAGAATCCGACAGTTCTTGCTTGTGAAAAGGGCAATATGGCCTTTATCACACATTTGACTGACACTCAAGAGGTTGTACTTGAGATTCCCCACATGGTTAACATCATCAAACCTTATTTCCCCATTGGAAACAAAGCCTTTTCCGATGATGTAACCCTTTGCATCATTGCCAAAGGAACAAATCCCTTCTTTCCTTGAGAGTAGTCATTAAGAAGGGAGCTGCTTCCTGTCATGTGCATAGATCCTCCACTGTCTACATACCAGATGCTCTTTTGGGATGTTGAAGAACCCTGCAGTCATAACCACATGTTAGTTAGTTTTAGAGACCCAAACCTGTTTGGTTTTGGGTCTGTTCTCAACTATAGGTGCAGCACTAACAGGTGGGTTATGTGTAACAGCTTGAGGTGAAGAAGATGGTGTAGAAGAGGAACCCTTTGGCTTGGACTTCCTTTTCTGTGGTTTCAACACAGGAGCATCTAAATGGTTGACTCTTCCTATTAGATGCTGAACCATCATCACCAGTTGTGTCTGATTTTGTGATAAAGCTTTCAGCTCTTCAGACACACTGGAGTTTACTGATGATGGATTCCTATGTTGTACCATCTTTTTCTGAGCAACCTCAGCTGTTGCCTGAGTATTCCCTACTTTCTTTTTAGATTTATTAGGCTTAGGGATTTCAGGCTTTGATGTTGCTAGTACAAACTTGGTTTCAAACTCAATTTTCATTTTCTTTATTTGCTCTTTAATTTCCTCCTGTTGTTTGAGTTTGGAACCCCTTTTGTACCAGCAATCATCAGTAAGATGATTGAACAAGCCACATATCTCACATGGCTTCTTCTTCATCTTGTGTTGATCATCAACCAAAGAAGATGAAACTGCTGAAGACTTGTTCTTCAGCTGTTTGTTATCAGTACTAGCAGTTTTCTTCCCTTTAGTACCTGCTTTCCTGACCTCATCTTTAGTTGTCTTCAAGCCTTTTCTACTGTCAGTTTTCTTCTCTTCAGTGCTGGCAGTAGTTGAGGTTTGAACTTCAAGTGTTATCACTTGCTCTCTAGTACTTTCAGTACTTTTAGAGACAACACCTGAGTTGATCAACCTTTTGATCATGTGACAGTCAACATTTGAACCATCAGCTCTTGTAGCATCTGCTGATTGGTTGCTGACTTCTATCTCTGATGATGCTGAATCAGAAGATAGTAGGTCACAAGATGAGAAGGATTGGTTATTGCTCTCTCCATCAGATTCAACTTCTTCTCTTGAAGTGAAATCTGTAGGAGGAGCAGTGTGATTATAACCAATCCCAAACTTCACATTGGAAGCTGATTGCTTCTTAAGAAGCATTTCAAAACCCTTGCATGATTGCACCCATCGATCACTCTCTACTTGGGTGTTTGCAAGAGTTTCCTTGAGGTCTCTGTACTTCTCTAGAAGTACATCTTCCCTAGCTTTACCATCTTTGATTTGGCATTTAAGTTTGTAAATCTCATCATTTTTCTCTTTTAGTACAACCTCAAAATCAGCTTTTCTTTTGGAAATAGTGTGCTCTAGCTCAAGATTTTTATCTATTAAAGCTACATTTGCTTCTTTAATAGAAGCAAATGCTGCTATGCATGATTCAGAACAAAACTTGGCTTTGGCCTCAGATGATACCTGTGATGAGGCATTGGATGATGACCCCTCAGCAGACTCAAGGGCTATCAGAGCAAGATTTCCAAAAGGACTATCACCACCATGTTGACCAGCACCTTGGAGTAGTTGTTCCTGGCCAGATAGATCATCTGGTAGACTACTCCAGTCAACAACTCCTGGGTGAAGAAGCTGTGTTGTTGAGGTTGTGTTTGATGATGAGATGGGGAAGATTGAGGCTCAGGAAGAGCCTGTGGTGGTTGAGCCGAAGGTGCTTGAGTTTGACTGGACTGAGGCACGTAGTAGCAGGGGTATGAGTATGGCATATACCCCTGAGGCACAAAATAAGCAGGTGATGCCTGTGCTTGTGATGGATGACCAGAACTGGAGGAAGGTTGCCCTCTGTGCTGTGAGCTATTGCTTGGAAAAGTCACAAAGGGTGCAGAGGAGATAGATCCAGATGATCTACACTCTCTAGCAAAGTGTCCAAGCCTTTGGCACTTGTGACACCTCAACTTGCTCTTGTCAAAACCAACTTTGGTTTTGCCAGAGAGACCAGGGAATTTCCTGCCAGTTCTTTTGTAGAACTTTTGAGATCTGATATTGATCATTGCCATTTGGTTCAAAATATCCATCTCTTCCAGATCATCATCTGGAATGCCCTTCAAATCATCCATCAAGAAGCACCAGTTATCACTGCAGCCTCCTGAACTACTACCTACACCAAGAAAAGCTTGTTCTGAGTTGGTAGAGAAATCAATATGCTCATCATAAGAACTTTCTGATGAAGCATATTCTGACTCCTGACTTATCAAGGCAGCATTTCCTTGAACAAAGTCATCAGCGAGCTTTCCAGAGGTGGACAACTTCCTCTTTTGCTCTATCTCTCTCTCAAAGGTGAGCAGTTTGCCATGAAGTTGGGTGAGAGATAGAGTTTCCAGATTTGCACTGGAGCGTAGGACAATAGTATAAGTGTCCCATCTCTCAGGCAGTGATCTGAGGAACCTGTTGTTCATCTGGCTGTTGGAGTACTCTTGTTTGACCATCTTCAGCTCAGAAATCAAACAAGAGAACCACTCAAACTGCTGGGTCAGAGTCTCACCCTTTCTATATGAGAATGTCTCATATTGTTGGGCGAGGATTTCCCTATTGTTTGCTAAGACCGAATCAGTTCCTCCAAATTGTTCTTTAGAGCAACCCATAGGTCATGAGCAGTTTCATGATGCAAGAGCCCTGAGTAAATCTCATTTGGAATAGCCATGGCTAAAATTCCATGGGCTCTAGCATCAATCTCGAACAGCTTTAGATCTTCGTCCGAATATTGTTCAGGTTTATTTGGAACCTGTTCATTAGATTCAGGGACGCTCACCATAGGCTTGTATGGTCCATGCACCACTGACTTCCAACAACCAGCACTGTTGACAGACAAGTGGTGAAGCATACGTCTTTGCCATAGGTTGTACTCATTCCTCACAAGCATCGGAGGCTTGGTTGAGGAACCAGTATTGTGAGGATCGTTTGTTGGTGTAGTCATCTCAGTTATTAGTCAAACTCAAGTTTAAACAAAACAAATATAGCTCAAAACCACCAGAGAACCTCAAGTTTTTTTGGCCAGAAACAGCAGAATCTCTCTCTACAGCTAATTCTTGCAAATTGTAATTCGATCAAATTTAGAGATCAAAAGAGCAGTTTCAAATGATCAATAGTGAAATCGATCAATGATTAATCTTGCTCTGATACCATTTGTTAGGATCTCAGCCTCTAGTTTGATCAATTAGATTATATTCGCAGCAGATTTAGCATGAATATTAGCAATTAAAGCAAGAACATAAAGAATATTGCATGCAAACCAAAAGTAGAGAGAGAGAATAATTCTGCCTTAAAAGGAATAATATTCGTTTATTTCACATGTTTCGGCGTGGAATACATTCAGGTCACTGCCCTTTTATAGGCAAATGACCCATACTGTTGTCAGATTCCACTGACATTAAACAATTATTTAACTAACTACTGATAGAACACAACTACTGAAGATGTCATAACAGCTGACATCTTCTTACAAAATTTCCTAAGTGTTCTACCTATTACAAGTACTGAAAAGGAAACTACTGAAAAGCTACAACGACTGAAGAACAAACTCTTCAGTCGTTTACAACTACTGAACTATAACAGCTGAAGAACAAACTCTTCAGCTGTTGTACAAACTACTGAAATGAAAAACATAAAACTACTGAAAGGAAAATAAACCATCACAACAACTAAAGAAGACTTCTTCAGCTGTTGTGACAAACTCTGAACCTTCAGCACTTGGTCTTCAGACTTTGGTCTTCAGATGTTTCATCAGCTGATGACTTCAGTAGTTGTCATCAGCTGTTGTCTTCAGTCGTTGTCTTCAGACTTTGTGCATCAGCAGTTGTTCATCAGTTCTTCAGTTCTTCAGACTTTGATCTTCAGCACTTGTCTTCAGTACTTGAAGTCTTCAGTACTTGTGTTTATCAGTACTTTAGACTTCAGTACTTATCTTCAGTACTTTAGGATCTTCAGCTGTTGTACTTCAGTTCTTTGAACTTCAGCTGTTGATTCTTCAGACTTTGTCAGAACAGCTGATGAGAGTCTTCATCAGTTGTTGTGATGTCATGTGGGACTTAGAGGTTTTCCTGATCTTGGCTCATTGGTTCTTTTGGTCCAACACCCCTTCGATGTGAGCTTAGGTTCCATGTGGACCTTAGGTTGACCAACTTCTTCCACAGTGGTAGAAGGTGCAGTCAGCCTCTGAAGCTCTTTAGCTCCAAAGTACATCAGTGCAGCATCAGGGTTTGGCTGGTAGAAGGAGGATCTCAATACAAACTGAGTGAAGAGTTTGTAGAGATCACTGATCATCCTTGAGTTGATTTCCAGATTAACTGGTGATGACTCAGCGAAAGTGTTGATTGAAGTTGTAGTTGAAGCTAAAGCTTGGATTGGTTCCTCAATTATTTGTCTCCGATCTTTCTCCCCCTTTTTGGTAGCATCATCTTGAGAGGTAGATGAGCTAGAGGAAGAAGTCAATGAGACCTGAAATGGTACATGCTTGACAGATCTCTCAGTCTGTTTCTCAGCTAGTTTGGCACTGAGATTGTCAATCTCAAGTTGCTGAGTGGCTGATTTGTTCTCTAAGATCCTAACCTGAGATTCAAGGTTTGAGACCTTAGAGATCAAGTACTGAATGGTGAGTTGCATACTTCCCTTATCTTCATGTGAAGAATCATGGGGAGATGAGATAACATACCTAGTATGTTCAGTCTCACCACTAGATTTGGCTTGTTGGCATGGGGAGATGAGATAACATACCTAGTATGTTCAGTCTCACCACCAGATTTGGCTTGTTGGCACCCTGGATACCTCTACTCAAAGTCATCTCTTTCAGAGATATCAATGGGGAAAGTTGTCGTAGACTCATTCTGATTAATGTTACCACTGTCCTGAGAGCTCAATGAGAGACTCTTAGTAGTGGCAGCTGAGCCTACGTGAGTCCCCTCCATATCAGTGGGACTCACCTCAGTTAAGGTTTGCTGATGGGGGCTAGAGATAAGGGATGTCTCCAGGCTATGTTGATCTTGGGGTGGGTGTTGTAGATCAACTTCATTGCCATGGAGAGATGTTATCTCTTCATCAGTTTTGAATAGAAGGTCAGTATAAGATAGGGAGGTGAAGCCTACTGACCCGGGACCTTGATCAATGTCTACAGGCATTGAGCCTTTGGTGGGGCTGTCCCTAATTCGCTGCATAGGGGAGTGTAAATACTCACCCTGTGGGCTAAAGGCTTGGGTGTCGGGCTCTTGGGTTTAGGACTGAGGAGACCAAAAGCCCATATTGAGGTCAAGAGTGAAGGATGGAGAGACCTCGGACTGAGTGGGAGCCCATGGTTCCACTCTAGTTCTTTTGAGTTGAACAGGAGGAGCTTGTTCAATCAGAGTGGATTGAACAAGGGTTCATTTGGGGCATCTTTGATATGTGATGGTGATGGGTGGAGAAGGTAATGTGAGATTTGTGGTGAAGATTGCTGGTGGGGGTTCATCACCTGTTAGGTTGACAGGGATGTCACCAGGAGCTATGCGCTCAATCATACCTGGAGATAAAGGAGTATACCTGCCAGGGAAGTTGGTGGACACCTTCTTCAAAGTCTTGAAGATGGCAGGCCACATTTGAGGAACAGTTAGAGCAGCTGCACAGACAAGCTTGCTCTGTTCCAACTCGTAGTTAATGATGTTTTGAATGTATCGGGGATACATAAAGAATGTCTCTCTTCTAAGATTTCCAAGTAAATTGGTAAACACAAACCTGGAGTAATTGAAGTGAAGGCCTCTCACCAACCTATGAACTAAGCATCCTAGTTCATATGGGATTTGATCCCATCCCCTAGACTTGTTAGATAAGCAGTGAAGAACAATATGTAGGAGAAACTTCCAATGATAGAGAAGTTGAATTTGTAGACAGTTGACCTGCTCACATCTCCACCATATCCCATGAGGATGTAGGTGCCATCCAATTCTTCTTTAGGGAACTTAATAGGAGCTCCGTCATCATGAAGCTCGAGATGCTCCTTGATGAGCTGTTCAGTAATGATTAATTCTTGATCACAAACTCTGGTCCTCAGTACACGAACCCCATTTAGGGTTTCGGCTTGACCAATTGCCCAGAATTCTTCCATATGATTGGAATACACAGTAGGGTTTATAGTAAGGACAATGTAGTAGGAAGATTAGGTCAGAAATGTGATGATTTCAGAGAAATCAACATCTCTTGAAGAATCAAGAAGTGTGATTTGGTTGTGCTGAGGGTTGAATGCCATTGGAGAAGAGTAAATTGCAGAGAGAATTTGAATTTGGGTGAAGTTTGAGTGAGGAGAGAATTTCTAGGGCTGTAAAATTACGAGAAGGTAAAATAGGATAGTCGGGATTATTTAAATGAGGATGAAAGGCGGTAATGGGGTTTAGGATGTGACGGTTTAGTGGATGAGGTGACAGGGGCGGTAAGGTTAAAATCAGTTAAATAATCTGACATCATTAACACAATCCTTACTTTTTACAGTTTGGGGCCCAAGAAATTTGGATTACAAAGTGATCTTTCTTCCGAGGGTAAAACATTTCCGAAGGTAATTGTCTTCCGAAGGCAATTCTTACTTCCAAAGCAAAAACTTTGCTTCCGAGGGTTAGAATTCACTTCCGAATGGAGAGTAAGTAAACCTTGGAAGTAGATCTGATGTATAATCAATCGCTTCTTCCGAGATCAGAAACTCTTTCGAGAAGAAAATTAACCTTTGAGAAATTATTCTTCGGAAGATGTAGAAGTATCTTCCGAAGGTTAATTTCTCTTCGGAAGGAATTTACACTTAGAAAATTTCTGAAAGATCTTTTGTAACAGGGCTTAGATTGTACTGACACAACATTTACATATTCAAAAAGGTTTTCAAAAGAGTTAGGCTAGTCAATGTTTATCATCGCAATAGCTGATATGCGATACTTGAATCTTTGTTCATCAAAAGCTTTGGTGAACAAATCAGCATATTGTTCATTTGAATCAACTTTGATTAGCTTAATTAGATTCTTTTCATGAATATCTCTAATGAAATGATACCTGATGTCAATATACTTTGTCTTGGAGTGCTTCACCGGATTTTTAGTAGTGGAGATAGCACTGTTGTTGTCAATATGGATAGGAGTACTAATGAAGTTGAATCCATAGTCTAACATCTGATTTTGAATCCATAGCAGTTGAGCAGAGCAACTAGCAGCAGCAATGTATTCAGCTTTAGCAGTTGATGTAGAGACACAGGATCGTTTCTTGCATTGCCATGAGATGATCCTTCCACCAAGAAATTGACATCATCCTGATGTAGATTTCTTGTCAATGTTGCAGCCGCCATAGTCACTGTCAGAGTATCCATAGAGATTAAAATCCTTGTTTCTGGGATACCAGAGACCTAGTTTAGGTGCTCCTTTGAGGTATCTGAGGATTCTCTTAACAACAGCTAGATGAGACACCTTTGGAGCAGCTTGATATCTTGCACAAATGCATGTAGCAAACATGATATCAGGCCTACTTATTGTGAGATACATCAGAGAACCTATAATTTCCCTATATTGATGTTGATCAGTATCCTCCCCTCAAGGTCAGGACAAAGAATGTGGTTTCTGGGTATGGGTGTCTTGGCAGGCTTACAATTTTTCATTTCAAATCTTTCTAAGATGTCAGAGACATACTTAATTGATTGATAAAGAATCCTTCCTTCATTTGCTTTACCTGAATTCCAAGGAAAAAGTCCATTTTTCCCATGGAACTCATATCAAATTTCTGCTTCATAATGCTCTCAAAGTCCTTACACATTTGGTCATTTGAAGAACCAAATATGATGTCATCAACATAGACTTGAACGAGCAAAATGTCTTTTCCAGACTTCCTGATGAAGAGAGTCTTATCAATGGTACCTCTGGTGTAGCCATTCTTCTGGAGAAACTGAGACAAAGTCTCATACCACAGCCTAGGTGCTTGGTGCAACCCATATAGAGCTTTGTCCAACTTGCACACATAGTTGGGGTGCTGTGGATCTTCAAATCCTGGAGGTTGACATACATAGACTTCCCTATCTATATTCCCATATAGAAAGGCACACTTGACATCAAGTTGATAGACAATGAAATCCTTAGATGCAGCATAAGCAAGGAAGATTCTAACTACCTCAAGTCTAGCAACTGGTGCAAAGACATCAGTATAATCAATTCCTTCTTCTTGTGTGTATCCTTGAACTACAAGTCTTGCTTTGTTCTTGATGATCAAGCCTCTATCATCTCTTTTGTTTCTGAAAACCCATTTAGTGCCTATTGGTACTTGACCAGATGGTAGCTTACATAGGTTCCACACCTTTTGTCTTTTGAATTGCACAACTCCTCTTGTATTGATTCAAGCCAGCTACTATCTTTCAAGGTATCTTCTACCTTCTTGGGTTCTATCTGGGATAGAAAGCATGAGTACAAACAGACATTCCCATGATGTGTGTGTCCTCTTGTTCTCACACCTTCAGTGACATCCCCTATGATGTTCTCAGTTGGATGAGTGTTGTGAATCCTAAGATGAAGAATCACTTCCAGTTGCAAAGATAGGTCCTGGTTGGACATATTCTGATTAGGAACTGGAACACTCTGTCCAGCTGCTGTTTCAAAGTCATTTAATGAAGACTGATTGAATGAATGAGAAACATCATCACTGGTTGGCTGTGAAGTAGTATCAACAGTTGCCTGTTCCTTCAAAATACTACTTCCTTCAACCTAGTGTTGTAATGGATCACCTGATGAGTTTTGAGGTTCCTCAAGTGATTCATTTGTTGAAGCTTCATTATTCCTTGAGATAGTTACACTCTCAGATCTGTGAATGGTTGAAGCTTATTGTCTTTCAGCTCTTGGAGAATTTGGAAGAGGTCTGGGTAGCTCAAATAGTTGATTAGCATCAGCATCAGCATCACCTTGAGCACCTGTTCCAGCTGAAACATTCTCACAAGATGGTTTAGAATAGTTTGGAAACAATTCTAAGTCAAAGATATAATCAGGTCCATTCCCCTAACACAAGGAGTGTGCTCATTAACAACTATATTGGATGACTCCTCAAATTGTTGATTCTTAATGTTGTATACTCTATAAGCTTTGGAGCTAGAAGAGTATCCAACAAAGATAGCATCATTTGACTTCTCAGCAAACTTTGCTAAGTTGTCTTTTATGTTAAGTATGGTACACCTACTGCCAAAGGATCTTAGAAAGCCAATGAATGGTGGCCTCTTGTTCCATAACTCATAAGGGGGTTTTTCCATGGGGCTTAACTACAAGAACCCTGTTCTGTACATAGCATGCAGTGCTAACTGCCTCTGCCCAGAATGTTAGAGGTAGTTTTGAATCAGCTAACATGGTTCGAGCAGCCTCAATAAGTGTCCTGTTCCTCCTCTCAGCAACACCATTTTGTTGAGGAGTTCTAGGAGCACTATATTGTCTGACAATCCCTTTTGAGTCACAGAATGAGTCAAGAACAAAGTTCTTAAACTCAGTCCCTTGATCACTTCTAATGATTTTAACCTTGTGATCAATTTGATTTTCTATTTTAAGAATAAAAGATTTTAATGTTTCAGCAGTTTCATCTTTAGTTCTTAAAAAGAGTACCCATGTAAATCTTGTAAAATCATCAACAATCACAAGGCAGTATCATTTCCTTCCAATGCTCATTATACTTGTGGGACCAAAGAGATCCATGTGCAATAAGTGTAATGGAGTAGTGATGGAGTTGACACATTTGGATTTATGAGATGACTTGTGTTGTTTCCCTTTCAGGAATGCAACACAGTTATCTTTGCAGAAAAATTCCTTTTTAGGCAAACCATGTACCATGTTATTTTTCATCCAATTTATTCATTTTCTTAAAATTCACATGACACATGAGTTTATGCCATAGTGTTGAATCATCACTATCAACTTTGGAAAGAAAGCATGATACTTCACTCATAGGAGAAGCATTGTTCATATCTAGCTTGTACATATCCCCTTTCCAGGGAGATCTAAGAGGCACCAATTCCGGAGGAATTGTCATCCCTGGTTTGAGGATAATGCACTCATGTTCTATGAAAAGCATTTGGTGCTTTTGATCACAGAATTGAGAAACACTTAACAGGTTGTGTTCAAGCTGTTTGACAAAGTGAACTTTGTCTACCTTTAACTTACCATTGGATATACTTCCTCTGCCAGAAATATATCCTCTGGCCTCACCTCCAAATTGGACAGGCCTCCATCATAGTTCTGGAATTGTTGAAGGAGAGATCTGTTCCCTGTCATGTGCCTGGAGCATCCACTATCTTCAATCCAGAGATTGTTGTTCTTGTCAAATGGATGTCCCTGCACATAAGATGAGATTGTTAGTTTTGTTTGGAAGCCCAAGCCTTGCTGGTCTTGGGCTCTTCCAAAGATGATGACATAATTGAACCAATAGAGGTCTTTGAAGAAGAGGTTTGGACTGCAACATCTTCCTTGATCTTCCAATCCATCCCTTGGTTGATCTTTGAGGATGAGCTTGTTGAAGCTTTTACAGCATGGACTTCTTCCAAAGCTTCTTTCTTTTCGGAAGAAGCCTTCACCACCTTTTCTTCCGAAGTAGTCTTCTTCTGGGTTGGTTTCGTGGAAGCTTTCTTGTTCTTCCGAACCTTTGAAGCTTTGGCTTCCAAAGCCATTTTCCCTTCGGAAGAAGTACTTTCTTTCGAAAGCAACTTGGCTTCCGAGACCAACTTTCCCTTTTTCATCACTTGGACCGTTTGAAATGGTCCAAATGTGAAACCTTCCCTGACTCCTTTTCTAACATTATTTGCATAATGTGTGCTTGCTGGATTGTAGTAACAATCTTTTGCCATGTGGTTGTGCACACCACACATTATGCATGCGATGTTAGTCTTTTGGTAATTTAAGGGTTGCTGTTTCTTGGGCTTCTTTTCTTCATCAACAACTTTCCCTTTCAACTTCTGATCCTTTGATAGGATAGGAGTGCTGGTATTACACTCCTTCCTCAATCAGAAGTACATAACACTTGAAATCCAGCTAAGATAAAGACACCTTTTTGCTTTGGGTCAATCTTTAGCTTGGACTCAGCAACCTTCTTAGTAGTCTTTCTAGCAGCTTTACCTCTGCTTCTTCTTGCCTTGGTGGTTAGGATTTGATCTTCACAGGAGGAGATGGGTGCATTTACCTGTTTCTTCCCTGTGGTGGCCACTATTGTTGCATCATCCTTCAACTCTAGTAACGAAGGGTCAGCAGTTGGAACCTCTTGCTCCTCAGTACCACATCTAGGTTGTCTTATAGACTCATAAGAGTGTGGTGGAGCGATTTCATTGGTTCCCAAACCTCCTTTGTTTTGATAAAACATTTTGGAATGGGAGGATGATGCAAGAATAGCTTGGAAGTTTTGCTCAGCAATAGCTTGCTTCCTGGCCTGAGCCTCAGAGTGACAAGCTGGGCTTGAGCTTCAGACAGCTTGGATATCAGATCTTTGATTTGAGTCTTGTAGTTGGCTTGTTCATGTTTTAAAAGAGAAACAATTTTCTCTAACTTCTCAATTTTCTTTTGATAGTCAGATTCAGCTCTTTTAAAATCAGATTTTAAGATATTTAAAGACTCAACATCATATTGATTTTCATATTGTAATCCTTGTAAAGTTTAACTTTAGCAATACAGGCTCGAGTACAAAGATGTTCATATACCCGAGCATCATCTGTTCCGGCCATGAGTGCTTGAGCAGGAGTCACATCCTGTACCATGAAGCTCCAGTCAACATCTTGAGCTATTACAGCTGTTTCAGTTGTGTTTTCTTCAGACTTTGAGGTTGAGGAATGTGTGAAGGCCTATGGGGTTCCCGGGTTGTTCTTGGGATCCTTGCATTCCGTAGCAAAGTGACCCAGTTGGTTGCAGTTGTAGCACTTTGCTTTGGTCTTGTCAAACCCAAACTTGCTGTTGGCAGGGTTTTGAGGGAATGGCCTTCCAGTTATCTTGAAGAACTTCTTCGCTCTGTAAGTTAAAAGATCCATCTATTGGACAATGTCCACATACTCTACATCATCTGGACTGAAGCACTCAAGATCATCAAAGCAATATTGAAAATCACCAGAGTGTCCACTTCCAGAGACAAAGGCATAACTATCCTGAAAGGAGTTGTGTTGAGCCTGTTGAGACCTTGGAGTCTCAGGTAGAGTAATGTAGGGTCCATTGTGTGAGTTGTAAGGGTAGCATAGCAACTGATGTTGTGGTTCTATGCTTTCCCTTTCAACCACATGAAGGGCTGAACTCAGTTGGTTATTGGAGTTACCAGAGGAGTTTTGCATGTTCATCTCCATCTGGAATGCACTGAGGATACCATACAACTCTGTAAGAGTAAGAGTCTTAAGGTCTGAAGTTCTCTTAATCACAACACAATAGTGTGTCCATAGTTTAGGAAGGGAAGACATGAACTTCCTTACTATGTCCCTGTTCTCAAGAGTTACTCCAACATCCACTAGAGTATCTACTATCTCAACATACCTGAAGTATTGTTGAGTCAAGGTCTCACCAGCCTTGAAAGTGAAGTTTTCAAATTGCTTCTTTAAGAGATCCTTCTTGTTCTCTTTAGTTTCCCTGGATCCTTCATACATGAGCTTCAGTGCTTCCCATAGATCTTTAGCTGTCTTGCACTTCTTGGAGCCTCTGTAGATGGAGTTTGGAAGAGCAGTTTAAAGAGAAGTCATAGCCCTTTGATCAAGCTCTATTCTTTTCCTATCTTCTTCTGAGTAATCTTCCACATCTTTTGGAATGATATGATTACCAGTAGCAGAAGTAGTGCTTGGTATGAAAGGACCATTAACAACGGAGTCCCACATCCTTAAGTCTTGACACTTGATGAAGCCTTCCATTCTTGTGCACCATGTGTCAAAGTCTTCAGGGGTGATCAGTGGGGACTTGGTCATGGTACCAGTTTCCATATCAGCTTATTGAGAGCGGCCATTTGAGTGAGTGGGTTGTAGGGAGGAGTGAAAAACAAGTTGATTTGGATGGTTAGATCACGCAATCAAGAGCCTAACCTACTCTGATACCAATTGCAGGATCGATATTGGTCACTTAACAAGTGGTTTTCTCTCAAGCTTACCTAGAACAACACTCAGAACGAGTCCAACAAGAGTTGATCACAATATAACAAGTAAGAAGTAGTAATAAACACAGGAAGTAAATTTTCAAGGTACTTTTATATATGCTTCTCAACTCAAAGGATTACAAGACTCTTACAAGCACAATCTCTTCCTTTTCAGTTACAATGAGAACTACATATAAAATACTACCTACAGCCGGATATACTTTGATACCAGCTGGAAACCTATAACCAAAAGCTTATACTACAAGACTATAGGTTAAGGTATCTCGGATATTTTATCTGAGATTTGGTAGTCAGGACATGTCCCTGACTTACCTTTTGTCATCAACTAAGGTTGGTAGCATGTACTATCATAAGAAGGTAAACAGTGGAATAAAGTATGGTCAACTACATGGCTCTTTAGGATGAAGCCATGCTGTATCAGAAGTCTGCAGCGGAATGTCAGAGACCATACTTATGTCCACTGGTTCATAGCAGTGTCTTCCGAAGGTTAAATTGCTTCGGAAGAATAACTTCTTCCGAACCCACTTATATTTCAGAAGACTGCTTCTTCCGAGGCATGGGGACTTCTTCTTTGTCTTCGGAAGTAGAGTTTGTCTTCGGAAGTTGATCTTTCACTGGTCTTCAGAAGAACTCTTCAAACTTCAGAAGTTCCCATACTTAGCTTCGGAAGCCTTTGATGTAGCACCAAAATTGACTAAGTGAAATGGTTTTGGTTGCACCAGCCTTCCTCATGATCCAACACAAGTTCTATGTTGTTTTTACGTCAAAACAATAAGGTCTCATGTGATGTTGCTGTGCTACATTATGATAAAATATCAAACAACATAGAAACAACACTTTCTTTGCTATTTTAATGTTTACTATTTTGCGTTAATATAATACGTTTTGTGTTGTTTTGCATTAATACAACAATCTATGTGTTGTTTTGTTTCGTTTTAACAAAAAAGAAATTATGTGCTTTTTTAACTCAAATATTTTTGTTTTCAAACATGCTGTTTTATGACAAAACAACATGAATTTTGTTCATTTATCGTACAATCTAGCACTTTAAAAAAATTCAACATAATCCAACATTTTAAAATAACTCAGCATAATCTAACACGTTAAAAAATATAGCACAATCTAGCATATCAAAAAATCTAGTACTACATTCAAATTTATGCTGCATTTTGTTAAAATACAAAAGGGACTAATGGATGTGTTTTAGGACCAAAATGCCCATTAACCCTAATGTGAAGAGTGCCAAATGTAATCTCATTGTTCTTTATTAGCCTACTTAGGCAAAATTTATATTTATTCAAACACACATATATATATATATATATATATATACACATATATAGATATATATATATACATACATATATGTATATACATATACATATATGTATATACATACATATATGTATACACATATACATATATGTAGATACATATACATATATGTATACACATATACGTATACACATATACGTATACGTGTATACATATACGTATATGTGTATACATATATGTATATGTGTATACATATACGTATATGTATATACATATATGTATGTATATACATATATGTATATGTATATACATATACGTATATGTATATACATATATGTATGTATATACACATACGTATATGTATCTACATATACGTGTATGTATATACATATATATATGTATATACATATACGTGTATGTATATACATATACGTATATGTATATACATACACGTATATGTATATACATATAAATATATGTATATACATATACGTATATGTATATACATATATGTATGTATATACATACATACATATATGTATATACATATACGTATATGTATATACATATATTTATATGTATATACATATACGTGTATGTATATACACATACGTGTATGTATATACATATACGTATATGTATATACATATACATATATGTATATACATATACGTATATGTATATACATATACGTATATGTATATACATATACGTATATGTATATACATATACGTATATGTATATACATATACGTATATGTATATACGTATATACATATATGTATATACGTATATACATATATGTATATATATATATATATAGAGAGAGAGAGAGGGAGCAAACAAACAAACAAACAAACCCAGTATATCCCACTCAATGAGCAGGGTCTGGGGAGGGTAGGTGTAGGCGAGTCTTTCCTCTATCTTGTTAGGTAGAGAGACCGCTTCCAAAAGACCATCGACTCGATAGCGAAAGCAATAATGATAGGAAGACACCGTAAAATAAATCATACAACACCTAACATACAGTCTATAAAAATAAAACAGCTGAAGAATTAAAGCAAGAAAAAGCATACATCAGAGGGGCAGCTAGAATCACCACTAAAGAGCAGATATGACCTACGTACACATCAGGCCCCCGCAACAATTCTACATAATGATAGCAAGACATCGTAAAATAAATCATACGACACATAGCATACATGATACCAAAAATAAAACAGCTAAAGAATTAGAGAAAGAGAAAGCATACATCAGAGTGGCAGGTAGAATCACCATTAAAGATCATATGTGGACTATGTACCATCAGACCTCGCAACAATTCAAATACCCTTTGTGCCTATAGGTCCCACTAAAAGTCCTTAATTTTAATTCTACGCCTCCACTCACTCCTATCCTCGATCATGTTGTAACATCTTGTAATTTTGGGGTTAATTTAAAGTTAACTTTGTTAAATTCTTGTATGGATTAATTGTGTCATTCATGAAACTTATGGGTTGCTTATGCATATTACTTTAATTGGTCTTTTAAATCTTTTAAATTTGTAAAGTTATAATGACAATTATTATACAATAAGAATAATAATAATAAAAATAATAAAAATAATAATAAAAATAATAATAATAATAATAATAATAATAATAATAATAATAATAATAATAATAATAATAATAATAATAATAATAATATCATTAATAATAATGATAACTAATAATAATAATAATAACAATAATAATAATAATAATATAGTTATCAATAATTGGTAAAGATGATAAAAAAAATTTATTAAACATGTATTAAACTTTGTTTTAAAAGTCTAGGGGGTTGTAATGCGAATTTTGAAACTTCAAAAGAAATCTTTTAACATGAAATAACAACATTAAAACCACAGGGACCATTTATGTAAACATTTAAAACTCAAACCATCCCCTCCCTTCTACCCCCGCATTTCCGGCAGCAGGTCCGGCGAGGGTCCGGCGATCCTCCGGCCACCCCAAATCTACCTCAAAACTCATCTTTAACATCAATAAAAGGTACCAACCGTTTCGCCAACGTGTTTCGAACGCAATAATAGTCGTTAATTTGGGATTAAACCGCTGTTATGAACTCGAACAAGCCGAGTAACCGTCGGCTTCATCAAACTAGCCGTTCGAGCATTAAACAGTAATTATAACCAAATTAAACGCACCTACACAACCATCTAAATGTTTCTAAACGATTACAACTCACAAATCCACCTGAGACAAACATAATCACCGAATTCGACCACCCTCTCGTCGTGAACCTGCAACTAGATCAACAAATACTTTCAGAGCATTTTCAACTTCAATTGATTAAGGGCTTTCGATCAGGGACGTCACACGAAGCATCTCACGGGTTTAAATTGATTTCTTTCATCGTTTGCACACAAAACGAATTCAACATCAGCCGCGGCTTGTTTCTCGTCTATTCTTGACCTCATTTCAATCCAAATCGGGTAATTAGACATACCTAATCACTCGTTTTTACATGGGGAACGAAAGCCCCATGATTTCAGATGCTTACAAAACCAAATTGAACTTCAATTTGGATCAACGGGAATTAGGGTTCATGTATGATTTGGGGAAATTGGGTTAAAGGGTTTAAAATCACTTAGAACCAAGTGATACCATGGCTGTATGCCTTGGTTCATTGGTTCCACACTTGTTTGTCCACCTTGAGGTCCCGGGTTCGAACCCGGGCACCCCATATATTTTTTTAAAGGCTTTTCAGCCTTAAAATAATTATAGAAAATTTTAGAAAAAATATAAAAATGGTGTTTGTAAACTTTAAACATTTTAAAGACACCACATAATTTTTTGTAAATTTTTGAAAATTTAAATAATTAAATATCTTTTAATAAGATATTATAACAAAGGTTAATTTAGATCAATTCTTATAAAATGGACTTTAATAATAGTATAAATTGATAAATTATTATTGGTCCAAACGTTCGTTTCAAATAATATTGTTTAAATTGTATTTATTTCTTTTAATTATAAAACTTTGTTCTATACATTTCTCCAAGTTATTATAAATGTTCTTTTCATATCATGAAATAAAACATAAATATATATATATATATATATATATATATATATATATATATATAATTTTCAAGAAACCATGAATGATTTTCAATTGTTAAAGGTAAGTATTGGACAAGCCCCAAAATCCACTTAGAACCCTAGTCCTCGTTGATTTCGTTAAAATCATTACAATAGAAACTTAAATCTTGTAAAAACATATATTTTAGGTACATTGAGAAGACTACGTTAAACGACGCTTGTTATTATTTTCTTATTAATCATCATTCTTATACTTATTTGCATGTGAGTTTTCCTTGCCCCTTTTTATTTGTTTTCACACTTTGGGGTGAAACATGATACTTATACAACTTACACTTATAAACGTTTGAGACTTGTAAAGCACTTGCAATTCATCTTTATACTTTGTCATGGTTATATGTGTGTTGTAAGTGATTATATGAGATACATAGTTTGTTTACAATCATTAACTATTGCTAGCCTGGCGACGTCTTAGATCTTTGGGCCTGAAAAGCCTATTTGGTGCTAAAGTCGATGTATTGCCGACTCCTAGGAGCCGTATGCTTGTGCACTAGGGAACCAAATACACTTAGCCAATCTTTTATACTTGTAATCAAGTCGAGGTTTGGTTGTAACGATATGTGTTCTATAACCTTATTAGCTTATAACCTATGACATGAATTGCTACTTGTAACTTTTTCATATTATGTATGAAAATATTGGAAACTCACCAACTATTTTTAGTTGACCTTTTATTTTTATCATGTTTCAGGTAACCCCCAAGTTTAAAGTGGTGTTTTGAAGCTTGCAATAAAACTAGGACGTGGACCTAGTTAAATAAATAAAATATTATGTTATGTTTTGGATTTATGCTTGAACTTATTTCATATTTGAAACTTATGAATGTATTTCATTTAGAACTTATGATAATATTATTTTCATTTAAAGATAGCGTTATGTGGCTGTGAACAATCTTAACCCTCACATCTCGACGTTTCCGCCGTCAAGGTTGGGGTGTGACACATGTGCTCAGAGAGGTGCAAGTGTATCATATCTAGCCTAATTACCTCATCCTAAGTCAACCTAGGTCTTCCTCTACTCCTCCTACCCTCTAGGATGATGTTCTCTACTGCTCTAACTGGTGCCGCTATTGGTCTCCTCTTGACATGCCCAAACCATCTTAATCTTCCCTCTCGTATTTTATCTGTGATACAAGCCACTTCTAGGTTCTGTCGAAACACTTCATTTCTTATCCTATCCAGTCTTGTGTGACCACACATCCACCTCAGCATTCGCATTTCTGCTACTTCTATTTGTTTCTCTTGCGATTTCTTTATGGCCCAGCAGTCTGTTCCATATAACATAGCCGGACGTACTGTCACTCGGTATAGTTTTCCCTTTAGTTTTGCTGGAAACCTCTTATCACATAGGATCCCTGATGCTGCTCTCCACTTGCACCATCCTGCTTGAACACGGTGCGTTACATCGCTGTGTATCTCTCCGTCCTCCTGCAGGTACGAGCCCAGGTATTTGAACCTAGACGTTTGTGGGACCGCTATGCCCTGAATACTGATTTGAGTGTCCTCTTCCGCCTCACCACTAAAGTTACAATGCATGTATTCTGTCTTAGAGCGACTTATCCTTAAACCTTTGAGCTCTAGTGCTGTTCTCCACTGTTCTAGCCTGTCGTTAAGCACCATTTTAGATTCCGATATTAAGACAATATCATCCGCAAAGAGCATGCACCACGGAACTGGCTGTTGTATAGACTTGGTCATCTCATCCAACACTACTGTGAAGAGGAATGGGCTCAGTGCCGATCCTTGGTGGAGTCCCACTTCCATTGTGAAAGAGTCTGTGTCTCCGATCGGTGCTCGCACACACGTTTTTGCCCCATCATACATATCCTTGATTATTTTGATATACCTCTCTGGTACCCTTCTAGATCGTAGACTTTCCCAAATTAGTTGACACGGAATACTGTCATAGGCCTTTTCTAGGTCGATAAATACCATATGGAGGTCCCTTTTCTTTTCTCTGTATTTCTCCATTATCCTCCTTATGGCGTGTATGGCTTCTGTTGTAGAGCGTCCTAGCATAAATCCAAATTGGTTTAACGCTATCTGAGTTTCCCGTCTAATTCTCATGTCAATAACTCTTTCCCATAATTTCATCGTGCGACTCAATAGCTTTATTCCCCTGTAGTTTTCGCAACTTTGAACATTTGGTAAAACTAGAAAATAGGGTTAAAGGGTATTTTGATCTATTAACCAGTTAATCTAATTCATTTTCTCCTTTTAGAAATGTTGCACATTTCTTTTACGCAGTTTGTTCACCCACAAATCCTATGAAAAATTAACCTCAAAATACAATCAAAGACTAAATGTCTCTCGGTGTCTTAAACTTCATAATTACATACAACAACTAATCGTGATTAGAGATGTTAACATGAGCGCTGGGTATTAATCGGTAGTGTTTTAAGACAATGGTTCGGTAGTCAATGATAGTGGTAATTGGAAATAATGAATAATGACGAAGGATGATATCAATAGTCAATGATACTCATATATCATTCGTTTTATCATACTTAGTTGTCACGTTAATTGTTCAATCACAAAAAAATATATAGGTTGTTGTTCTAACGCCAAACAACACGAAACGTGTTATATTAACGCAAATAGTGAACATTAAAATAGCAAAAAAGTGTTATTTCTATTTTGTTTGATATTTTAACATAATACACTATAGAAACTACACATGAGACCTTGTTGTTTTGACGTAAAACAACATAGAACATGTTATGTAAAATCGCACAAAACTGTGCTGTTTGACGCAAAACAACACAAAGCTGTGATGTTTTTATGAAATACAACACAATTATATGTTGTTTTGATTAAATATAGCACAAACTATGTTGTTTGATGCAAAACAACACAAACTGTGATGTTTTTATAAAATACAGCATAATTTTGTGCTGTTTTATAAAATACAACACAATTTTATGTTGCTTTATGAAATAAAGCAGAATTTTGTGATGTTTTATGAAATACAACACAATTTTGTGCAATTTTATGAAATACAGCACAAAACGTTAAAATGCATCACAATTTCACATAATTTGTTTTTTTTATAAAAAAATATATCAATACTATACTCAATTTAAAGAGAAAAAAAGTGCTTGATTTTATGGTTTAATTTTTTTTTAAAAGATAATCTAGCATGTAAAAGCTATAAACATTTAAAAAATTGGGAGAAACTCAAAAAAGTCAACAAAAGTAATTACATACCCAAAATGTCCTTTCACCTTTTTATTTACAACATTATCATCTTAGTTATTAATTAAAAATGGAAGGCTAAGATCATTTTTTAGCCTTCTTAGGTAAAATATATTTTTTAGTAGAACCTCCCTATACACACACACACACACGCACACACACACATATATATATATATGTACATATATATATATATATGTATATATGTATATATATGTACATATATATGTATATATGTATATATATGTATATATGTGTATATATGTATATATATGTGTATGTATATATATGTATATATGTGTATATATGTGTATATATATATGTATATATATGTATATATATACATATATATACATATACATATATATATATACATATATATACACACATATGTATATATATACACATAAATATACATATATACATATATACATATATATATAAAAATACATATACATATATATATATGTATATATATGTGTATATATGTTTACATATATGTATGTATAGACATATATATATATATATACACAAATACCGATTCTTTACCGTCAACTTGTTCAGCTCTTGGTAGTCGACGCACATCCGCATACTGCCATCCTTCTTTTTCACGAACAATATCGGAGCACCCCAAGGAGAGATACTCAGCCTAATGAACCCTTATCGAGTAACTCCTGTAGTTGTTCCATGAGTTCTTTCATCTTAGTCGGAGCCAACCGATACGGTGCCTTAGCTACAGGCTAAGCACCAGGTATCAAGTCAATTTGAAACTCAATTTCGCGATCCAGTGGCACGTCAGGTAAATCTTCCAGGAATACATCCGGAAAGTAACACACCACTGGTACATCGGACAGTTATGGTGCCGACGTGTCCACATCCTTCACGTAGGCCAGATAGGCACTACATCCACGTCTCATGCATTTTCCCGCCACCACCATTGAAAACACTTTTAGGATCGTAGTAACGCGGTCTCCATAAACCGTCACCAAACTTCCATCGGGCGCAACTAGTCGAATCATCTTTTTGCGATAGACGATGTTTGCTTCACAGGTTGCTAACCAGTCCATTCCTAGTACTACATCAAATCCACCTAGGGACATCACATGTAGCTTAGCAGCAAACCTATGACCTTCTAGTTCTATGGCACAATCCTCTATCACGTCAGTAATTCTAGTGGACTTACCAATAGCAGTTTCTACATCGAATGGCTCACTAATACTTCTACTACTAGCAGACAACTTAGCAGAGAAAGTAGTAGAAATAAAACTCCTACTAGCACCAGAATCAAATAATACAGAGGCACAAGTTTGATTTACTAGAAACATACCTGACATGACATCGGGATCCACTCTGGCTTCCTCCCGGGTCATGGTGTAAGCTCTAGCACTTGCCCTTTGCCCTCCTTCCTCCGGCCTCTTCTTCATCCCAGAGCTCTCCGCCCTCGGCTTCTTGCAGTCTTGGTCGCGTGGCCCTCCTCGCCATAGTTATAGCACTTCAGCACCCTACAGTCTCTAGCGATGTGGCCAGACTTGCCACACCTGAAGCATACATTAATTCCCAACCTACACTCGCCGGTATGCTCCCTTCCACATTTTCCACACTTCTTCGCCCTGGGCTTGACGACACCCTACGGGCATCCACCTTCATCCTCTTGTTGTTTGGAGTGAAACCACCACGTCCAAACCTCTTTCCATTCCAGCTTTTATCACCACCACCCGTCCTCTTCACCTCTACCACTACCTCCTCCCGTTCATCATACAGTCTGCCCACCAAGTCCATCACCGATCGAAAGGTACTCGGCTGAGCAACAATCAGATTCCTGTGTATATCAGCCGGCAGTCCCTGGATGTACCTCTTGATCTTCCGTTACACTGGCATTACCTGATCCAGTTCCAGCCTCGCCATTTCGTTAAATTTAATGGTGTACTGCTGGTGAGTCATGGTTCCCGCCTCAAGTTGCAGGAACTCCCCTCGATCCTGTCGAGTTCCCGGTGATGATAGAATTCCTCGAGCACTAGCTGTTTCAGCTCCTTCCATCGCATCTTCCCGATGGCTCTAGCACCCTCAGCTCGGACAATATTATCCCACCAACACAATGCTGAGTCGACAAAGGAATGAGTCACGAACTTCATCTTGTGGTTTTCGCGACACTCACTGATTTCCAACACCGCCTCCATCTCCCTTGCCCAGCGGTGAGCGGTAGCAGCATTGCCATTTCCATCGAAGGTCGGGGGCTTGCACCTCTGGAATGCCCATAACTGCACCCCTTGGTCGCCACTCCCACTACACCATCCTCCTCTTCATCAGACAATATAGTCTCAGGCTCCGGTCATTCCTCCTCCCATTTGCTTCCCTTTCCCGTTGATCATCTCTTATCTTCCTTCTCCTTCCTCCCCTCATTCCTCACAGCCCTGATAACTTCGGTTACTACATACGGTAAGACTGTCTGCATGACCTGGTGCACCTCGTCAGCAATCACCTCCCTAGCTGAGGCATTCAGGCTAGCATTCTTATTCTCCTCACTCCGACCATGAACCTCAGGGTTCTCATGGGTCGTCTTAGAAGCCTTAGCACTATTCCTAGTCACACGTGGGCGACCTCTGCGTCTAGAAGCCTTGGAAGATTTTCGTCTAGCCATTTCCTAAATGCTATAAGATTCAAATACTAACACAGTCATTCAAGGCGATTGCTCTATTTATGTTAAGTATAGTAAGTCCCTAATTACAATGGCCAGTTGTGATTAGCCACTTACTTTACTCTCCACACCCCAAGCATTTCCTATCCTGACTACATCAGTATCTATATCTACTAAGAACACATAAGTCAAATAGCACATGCACATAATACTGATTATTTTTAAGAAAAGAAATACCTGATGGCACGTAGCTAGTCGGGCTGACATCCCTCTATCCGTCCCATTTTCAGTTTAAGTTTAGGTTCTAAAAATATTTTACCCAATTTGCTTAAACTATGGCTCTGATACCAACTTGTAAGGCCCCGTTCCCGGCACCTCACAGCTGGTCATTCATTGCACATAAAACATATTAATACACATTTCATTAAATAAACAGTAGAATTACATTAGCAAAAACCATTCTCTATTATTAAAAGATAATGTTGTTAAGCAATAGAATAATGTTCAAGTTATAAAAGATTGTTTAATTGTATTACAAAACAACAATATCATGACATAAGAATGGATGTCAGTCTTTCCCTGCCAAGTAGCTTCACCCTTGTGCCATCCTCAGCATCAATTACCTGCCAACTGAAAATATATAAAAGTCAGCGTCGCTGAGTGAGTTCTAGTTTTAGAAAGTATTAATATACCTTGTGTAATGTATTTATATATGAAAATACTCTTCTTGTAAAAATATATCTCTTACTCTTGCATGTGAGCACGCATTAACTATACAACAAGGTAATGCTTTATTTCTTTACTGTATGCCTTGTTCATTTTATGCTCTTTTAACTTTATCTTTCACTGTCTAGGTGGATCAATGAGCAATACCCTAAACTATGTGCGCGGGGAAACTGGTGCTGGGCCTCTCTGGTCTATGCTCTGATCACTGTATACAAGGCTAACCCAGTCACCTAGGGCATGATACAAAGGTCCGCCAATCTCAATTGATTGGCCCCGTGAGCACTATCAGGGTAGCTAACCCGTATCACAGTTGAGCTGACGACAACATGGTCGTGCACCTCCTATATGATTGCAAGACTTGTTAACATTTTAATTAAGTTCCACTTATCTTTATCATTACTCTTTCACTTTATTGAAGATAATACTTGCATTTATGATCATAGGCACACCACATAAGTCACACAATAATAATCACTATGACCATAGGCACAACTCATAATAATGCAAATATAATAGCAATTAAAAACCCTAAGTCAAACTTGGGTCAACCTCTAATGATTCTGTTTTGGTCAAAATTTCAGAAAACATCCCAAGTGTCCTAGGCGCATGAGCACTATGCAGGTGCATGAGCCCTGTTTAGGTGCATGGGCACTATTTGGGCGGTTTAACACTTAGGCGTTTGGGACATCTCAGACGCATTGGCACTATTTGGACGTTTGGTCCACACTTAGACGCCTGAGGCGAAATCCTAGACGCATGGGTTACTGTTCAGGCGTTGGGCTTACACTTAAAATTTTCTAAGGCATTCCAAGACTGTTGGGGCACTGTTCAGGCGGTTGGGCCCTGTTTAGACGTATGGGCTTACTTAGAAATTCCTAAGGCAATTTTAGGCGGTTAGGGGTACTGTTTAGGCGGTTGGGTAACCTGTTTAGCATATTTTTAACATATTATCAGTCCCAATCATTTTCCATATATGTTCTAAGCTTAATAACACCATTCTTAGTATAACTAACACATGACAACCATCAAAACATCATCATACATACATAGATACATACGGTTGTTCAGAATGAACTTTGTAAAAATGATTTTACATACATTTTCAGCCCCAAAGAATCAAAACAAGTAAAATATGGGGTCTAGAACTCACCTTTGTTGTTCTTCAAGTTTAAACTTTTACTTGAACTTCTCAGACGTTTCTAGCACCTAAAAACTCATCAAGCACACATTCGAACACACATAAACACACATAAGCATATAACCGAGACAAGAACTATTTATAACATTACAGAACCAAGAATTATTACCAAAAACTTCGAATTCTCCTTCTTCTCCAACTTCTAAGAGTTTTTTGCTCTCTCTCTCTTTCTAGAACAAAATGGGAAAAGTGTGCAGGCAAGAGTGGGCGGCCATGCCCATTTTTGTACCAACTTTTTGATATTTTGTCATTTTAACACTTTTAACCCTTCAACTTGAGTTTTATAGCTTATCTTTCTTTTCCTTTACTTCTATTCCTTCCTTCATAACTTTAAAAATAACCGAGTGTTATAATATATATATATACACACACACACACACACACATATATATATGTATATACATATATCTTACATACATATATATGTATATATGCACACACACACATATATATGTATATATATCTATACATACATATATATGTATATATCTACACACACATATGTATATATATATCTATACATACATATATATGTATATATATACACAGATATATATATGTATACATATATGTAAGGATTCCTATAAGTCTGATGTAGCCAAAACATCTAAAGTCTCTCTGCATGCATGTTCTAAAGAACTGAAGTAGAAATGCTTCGGAAGATTTACTCTTTGCACTAGAAAAATTATTATAAGTGTAAAATCTTCCGAAGCCAAGACCAACATCTTCCAAAGCCAAAACTGAAGTCTTCTAAAGTTTAAAAGACAAAGTCTCCGAAGTCAAAGAGTGAAGACAGATTTCTTCTGAAGACTTTTATGAACATGCTTTTATCTGATGTACTTTACCATAAAGCTGGACCGCCTTTCCGCTGCACAGTTCTGTTCAGTCACCAACTTACATGATTTGGTGAAAAGGTCCATACTTTTGGTAACTGCACATTGAGGTCTTGGGTCTGAGCTTTCTATTTTATATACTTTTGTAATATATTAGGATGTGAGCTATGGCATGTCATAGTCACTAGTCAAAAGGCAATCTGCCTTTTGACTCTACATTTGATTTTGTTGTCTAGTCTCATATATCCAGCTGTCCTTCAAAGTATGGCCGACTGTAAGATGTAGTATAAAGTATCTTAAGTACATATAACTTTGAATCAATGCTTTGTAACATCTTGTAAAAGAACTTGAGAAGCAATATACAACATTCTTGAAAACCATATACTTGTGTTGTTAGCTATCTTGTTCTGTCTCACTTTTTACTTGTGTTCTTAGCATCCTTCATATAAGTTACCAGTTCCCTATTTGATCTGTTAAGTGTTCTAAATAACTCTCCTCAATTGTGTTGTTGTGTTGTAAGTGCATACCTTTCTATGGTCATGCATTTGGTATCAGAGCATTCCAGGCTCTTGGTATAAGATTTCACCATCTTAAGATCCCTCACACACACAAAATACTTATCAACTCAAATAGCAGCTATTACTAAATCTGATATGGAAACTAGAACTATGACAAAGTCTCCACTGATCACTCCTAAAGACTTTGACACTTAGTGTCAAAGAATGGAAGGCTTCATTAAGTCTCAAGACTCCAGGATGTGGGACTTTGTCGTTCAAGGACCTTACATACCAAGCACCACTTCTACTACTAATGGTGGTATGATTCTAAAGTCTGTAGCTAATTATTCTGAAGAATACAGAAAAAGAATAGAGATTGATCAAAAAGCCATACCAGCCCTTCAAACTGCTCTCTCAAACTCCATCTATAGAGGCTTCAAGAAGTGCAAAACTATCAAGCAACTATAGGAAGCACTGAAGCTTATGTATGAGGGGTCCAATGAAGTAAAGGAGAATAAGAAGGATCTCTTGAAGTAGCAGTTTGAAAACTTCACCTTCAAAGTAGGTGAGACCATGACTCAACAATACTTTAGGTATGTTAAGATTGTGGATACTCTAATGGATGTTGGAGTAACTCTTGAGAATAGGGACATTGTAAGGAAGTTTATGTCCTATCTTCCTAGACAATGGACACATTATTATGTTTTTATCAAGAGGACTAAGAACCTTAAGACTCTTACTCTTACAGAGTTGTATGGTACTCTCAGTGGATACCAGATGTAGATGAATATGAAAAACTCATTCGGTAACTCCAGTAATCAACTGAGTTCAACCCTCCATGTGGTTGAAAGGGAAAGCATTGAACCATAACATCATCTTATATGCTATCCTAACAACTCACAAAAGGGTCTTTTCATCACCTTCCCAGAGACTCCAAGAGAAAGCTATACTCAAGGAAGTTCTTTCCAAGAGACAAGTTCTTCTCATGCTTTTGTCTCTGCTGATGAAACCACATGCAACTTTCTCTTTACGCTTAAAGACTTGGACTGTATCTATCCAGATGATTTGGAGTACATGAAAATAGTTCAGCAGATGGCTCTTCTCACTCACAGAGCTAAGATGTTCTATAAGAGGACAGGGAGGAAGTTTCTAAGCAATACAACCAGTGGAAAGTTTGGGCTGGATAAGAGCAAAGTAAGGTATTACAACTGTAACCAGATGGGACACTTTGCAAGGGAGTGTAAGGCACCAGGTACAAATATTGCAAGGGAGTGTAAGGCACCAAGTACAAATGGTGGCCAAACACAAGCCAGACTAAATTACACTGAGAGAGCTCTCCAGAATGAGAAGTCAAAGCATCAAGCTGCAATTGCTATTGAAGAAGGAGGCTTTGATTGGAGCTTTCAGGTGGAGGATGCATCTCCAAACCAAGCACTCATGGCAGATCGTGATAAAGCCAAGGTATTGGAACATCTTTGTACTCCTGAATGTACTATAAAAGTTCATAGATATAGGTCCTATAACTTAGAAATGATATCTGATCTTGAGTCCTTAAATATCTTAAAAGCTTATTTTAAAAGAGCTGAAAATGATTATAAACCTAAGATATAGGACTTAGAGAAAACCATTTCAGCTCTTAAACATGAGCACACAAACTACAGGACTCAAACCAAAGACCTTATAACTAAGTTAACTGAATGCCAGGCTGAGCTTGTGATCAGCAAAGCCAAGGCAGAAAAATATGTTCTTGAAGAAGAGACATTCAAGAACATAATATCATCATCCTTGCATGCAAAAGTTTGTTATCAAAATAAGCAGGGATTGGGATCTAGTGAGTTAGATCCTCCACACACAATCTTATCTGTAAGATCTCCTAGGTGTGGAACTTATGAAGATGAGCTTCCCCTCACAGATCCCTTGACTGAAGAGGATAAAGAGAAAATGGTGAAGAATGGCTTTAAGAAGAGTGAAGAATAGCATTCTAAGAATGGTCACCATCCCTCTGAGGAGAGTAAATCTATTGGGATGACCAAGTCCAAAAGAAAGAACTTGATCAGGAAGGCCAAAAGAAAGTCCAAGAAGGCTCAAGAGATCAAGGCCACCTTTAACTCTATACAGGATTTGAAGTGGTTAAGGTTGAAGATACAAACTTGAACTCCAACAATAAGAGTTCTAGTTCATGTCCAAATCATCACATCATCAAGACGAAGGCTGATCAGTTATGCATCACTGTTGTACACAATGAACCACCTAGCTCCAAAGGTAGTTCTATCCCCACAAGAATTGCCACAACATCCAAAAAGATGAAAATAACGAAGAAATGTGATCAAGTTCAGCCTTGTTCACAAAAGAAGACTTCTAGAAGGAAGAAAATAGACAGTGTTATGTATGGAAGTACCTCTCATCTTCTTAAGGATTGTGTTTACAATCCAAAGAGTGCTCTCCACATTACCAAGAAAGAAACTTCTAAGAGTTTGGAGAGGAAAAAGCAAGCTTCGGAAGGAAAATCTTTTTCCTTCGAAAGCTCCAAAATGAAGAAGAAGGCAAGTGGAAACTTGCATTCGGAAGAAAATTTGGTCTCGAAGAAAGGAATACTTCCGAAGCACTGAAGCTTGCTGCAGTGAAAGCAAGATCTTTCGAAGGTCCAGTCATTAAAACTTCCAAATTCAACAAAACTTCTGAAGTATGGAAGGTCAAGTCTAAACTTCCAAAGATGGTGTGGAAGACGAAGAAAGACCAAGTGGCTGAGAGTTCTTCATCAACTTCAGCAAATGATCTTTCTAGCATGACTATAGGATCAATTACTATTGCATTGTCCTCAACTTCTTTTGATGAGCCTGAGACCAATGAGGCTTGGATTTCCAAATGTAAGTAACCATCTCTTTTGTGCAGGAACAACTCAAAACAAATAAAAATGTATGGATCATTGACAGTGGCTGTTCCAGGCACATGACAGGTAATAGGTCACTACTCCAAAAGTTTGAAAGAATTGATGGGGGACTAGTTGCTTTTAGAGGAGATGCAGGGGGTTATATTACTTAGAGGGGCAAGGTCACAAATGGTAAGCTTAACATTGAGAAGGTAAACTTTGTCAAGGAGCTTGGGTACAATCTTCTAAGTGTATCTCAATTTGTGATCAGAATCATAACATACTGTTTACTGAGCATGAGTGCATTATTCTCAGGCCTAGGGTGGTCCTGCTCAGAGCCCCTAGGAAAGGGAACATGTACAAGATTGATTTGCAAGAAACATCTCCCTCATGAGAAGTTTCATGCTTTCTATCTAAAGCAAACAGTGATGAGTCTTTCCTATGGCATAAAAGAATATGCCATGTAAACTTTAAAAACATGAACAAATTAATTAAGAAATTTGGTAACTGGAATACCAAAGAAAGAGTTTACAAGTGGTGACCACTATGTTGCGTGCCTGAAAAGGAAGCAACACAAGGTATCTCGCAAGCCAAAGGAAATAAATTCCATCACTAATCCCCTACACTTATTACATATGGATCTCTTTGGCCCGACTAGTGTAATGAGTCTAGGAAGGACCTCTTATTGTTTGGTGATCACAGATGACTTTACAAGATTCACTTGGGTCTTCTTTCTAAGAACTAAGGATAAGACCCCTAAGATTCTAAAGAATTTCATCTTAAGAATTGAGAATCTATGTGATCACAAGGTCAAAACCATAAGATGTGATCAAGGAACTGAATTCAAGAACCAAATCCTTGATACATTTTGTGATGAAAAAGGTATTACAAGATAATATAGTGCTCCCAGGACTCCTCAGCAAAATGGTGTTGTTGAGAGGAGAAACATGACACTAATTGAAGCTGCAAGAACTATGTTGTCGGACTCTAAACTGCCCATCACCTTCTGGGCAGAGGCAGTGAACACTGCTTGCTATGTGAAAAACAGAGTTTTAGTAGTTAAAACACATAGTAAGGCTCCTCATGAACTTTGGCACAAGAGGAAACCTTTCATTGGCTTTCTCAGGTCATTTGGATGTCCTTGCACCATCTTGAATACCAAAGATCAAATTTCCAAGTTCGCTGAGAAATCAGATGATGGACACTTCATTGGATAATCTTCTCAAGCTAAAGCTTATAGAGTATACAATCTCATAACTAGAGTAGTTGAGGAGTCAGCTAATGTGACTTTCAATGAACACACTCCCAGTATGAAAGGTTCTGGTCTGGATTGGCTATTTGATCTTGATTTAGTTACCAATTGTTTTAACAAATTTTGTGAACATGTTTCAGGGTCCATAGATATATTACCTACAGGTGATCCTGATCTAAGATTTAAGCTAAAAAGACCTTCAAGCTACACATCTTCAACTCCAGTGGTAACAAATCATGCAAATGAAGTTTCTACCAGCACATAAATGACAAATCCAGCTGATATTTCTACGGTGCCTTCAAATTCCAGCTTAGAGGCACAAAACTCAGATGAAGGAGCTTCAAATGTTGGAGAGAATGGAGGTGGTGAAAGTGATCAGGAATTTCTTGATGCTGATAACCACTCCATTGAATTGAATCTTAATGATGTCACACACTCATTAAATTAAGTCAATCTTGATAAGTGTGCTGATGTAGAGGGTGAACCCTTATTGCCATATCAGAATTTCTATAATTTAGATCTGTCTAAGCAACTTGCTATGATCCCTCAGCTAATGATCTACAAGTCTCACCCCTCCATAAACGTAATTGGAAATATTGTTTCAGGGGTAAGAACAAGAGGATAAATCCATGATGCAAATATTTGTCTTCACTCTTGTTTTTTGTCCCAGATAGAGCCAAAGAAGATTGATGAGGCTCTAAAGGATGGAAGTTGGGTTGAAGGTATGTAAGAGGAGTCATTTCAATTCAAAAGGCAAAAGGTTTGGAACCTATATCCTCTTCCTCAAGGGAAGACTACCATATGAATCAAATGGGTGTTCAGGAATAAGAAGGATGATAGAGGACTTGTCATCAAGAACAAGGCAAGACTAGTTATTCAAGACTATACTCAAGAAGAAGAAATTGACTACATAGATGTTTTTACTCCTGTAGCAAGACTTGAAGCTGTTAGGATATCCCTAGCTTTTACTGTATCCAAGAACTTCAAGGTCTACCAGCTTGATGTCAAGTGTGCTTTTCTCTAAGGGGTGATTGATGAAGAGGTGTATGTGTTGGAGCATATATTGTCATATATAGTGTGTCCGTCGCTTGATGAATAGTCTAGGCTTAATGTATTACACCTGATATGTTGTAAACACATGAAACTGGGTCATTCGCAGGAGCATATGCGAATGAGACTCAGACGTATGACTGAGCCATGCTAATAGACAAGTCGTGCGACTGAGAGATGCGATTGGGACATTCATAAGACTGAACCATAAGAATGGTCCAGTCGTACGATTGAACCATACGCATGGTCCAGTTGTACGATTGAACCATACGCATGGTCCAATCACACGAATGGGCCCAGTCGTATCTAATATGGGCCGAGGCCTATATATACCAGTTTCAATGTGTAGAGGATTAGGGGTTTTGGAGAAGGTTTGTGCCCGGGGCCTAGGTGCTGCCGGATGAGAGGGGAGATCATGCTCGATCTCCCCTTGCCAAGAGTCTTGATTCTTAAGTTGTAACGAGCTTAAAATCGTTAGGTTTTATCAATGAAATCATTCGATTATTGTTCGTATTATTGTTTATCTTTTGGTTTATCACCTTCCGTCAAGAACATGCTCGGATGTTTACTGATCCAGTGACTTCACAGTATGTCAGACAACCATCTGGGTTTGCAGATCCTGATCATCTTGATTATGTCTACAGGCTTGATAAAGCTCTTTATGGGCTGCACCAAGCGCCAAGGAAGTGGTATGAGACTCTATCTCAGTATCTCTGTCAGCACGACTACAAAAGGGGTACTATTGATGGAACTCTCTTTATCAAAGGAACAGGAGATAACATAATGTTAGTTCAAGTATATGTAGATGACATTATCTTTAGTTCAACTAATCCAAAGCTCTGCAAAGACTTTGAGAAGCTTATGAAGCAAAAGTTTGAAATGAGTGCCATGGGGGAACTCAATTTCTTTCTAGGAATTCAAGTGAAGCAAGTTGACAATGGCATCTTCATAAGCCAGTCAAAGTATGTACAAGACATACTTAAAAGATTCAACATGACTGATTATAAGGTTGCTAAGACACCCATAGCTAAAAACCACTCCTTTGGACCTGATCTTGAGGGGGAGTGTGTAG
The DNA here is from genome assembly GCA_024085815.1 of Flaveria linearis. Classification (NCBI taxonomy): domain Eukaryota; kingdom Viridiplantae; phylum Streptophyta; class Magnoliopsida; order Asterales; family Asteraceae; genus Flaveria; species Flaveria linearis. The sequence continues at coordinate 26,229,942 of CM044009.1, read as the reverse complement.
ATGAATATCTCTACAGGGAAATGATTGGGTCTCTTATGTACCTCACAGCTAGCAGGCCTGATATCATGTTTGCTACATGCATTTGTGCAAGATATCAAGCCAGCCTCAAGATGTCACACCTAATCACTGTCAAAAGAATTTTAAGATATATCAAAGGTGCTCCATCACTTGGCCTTTGGAATCCATAGAATTCTGACTTCAATCTGTATGCTTATACAAATAGTGATTATGGTGGCTATAACATGACTGTAAAGTCTACATCAGGGGGATGTTAATTTCTTAGTGGAAGGATAGTCTCTTGGAAATGTAAGAAACAATCCTGTGTGTCTACATCAACTTCTGAGGCTGAATATATTGTTGTTGCAAGCTGCTGTGCTCAAGTGCTTTGGATTCAAAATCAGATGTTGGACTCTGGATTTAACTTCAAGGAGACTCCCATCCACATAGACAACACCATTGCTATCTCAATCATAGAAAATCTTGTGCAACACTCAAATACAAAGCACATCAATATCAGGTGTCATTTGATTAGAGATAACATTGAAAAAGGATTAATCAAACTAGTCAAAGTTAACACAAATGAACAATATGCTAATTCGTTCACCAAAGCTTTTGATGAATAAAGATTTAAATATCTTGTATCAGCTATTGGGATGATTAACTTTGAATAGCTTTTCTTAAAACTTAATCATATTTTTTCTAAAACCTGTGCGTCCTAAGTTGTCTATTTTATCACCTTCATAAGCCCTTTTTCTCTTTGGAAGAAAAAATCTTTTTGAAAGACATTCCTTAGATTTTTGGAAAATTTTGATCTCTTTACCCTTCGAAAGATTTAAAATTACATTCGGAAGAAACTTATGTCTTAACAAACAAATATCTACTTCAGTAGTTTTACCTTCGGAAGAAAATTTCTGAAATATCTTCCGAAGCTTAAAATCAACTTAAGTATTTTTATGTTTTAAAAGAACAATTTTTTTCCGAAAGTAATTTACCTTCGGAAGTTTTCATTCATCTTAGAATAAAAAAACTGATTTTTAAATCTCTTCCGAAGCAAAATTCTCTAAAAAATATTTGAAATATCTTCCGAAGACAATTTGCCCTCGGAAGCTTTTCTTCAGAACTTTCGAAGCAAAGTAACTTTCGAAAGATTTCTCGACTTCCAAGAAAACTACTTTTTGGGCAAAAGGAAACTATTTTTCAGAAGTAGGGCCGACTTCTGGATTTCAATGCTTATCCTCTTTCATTAACTTACCCAACGGTTCTCCCCTCTTTCACTATCTTCTTCATTTGCACTATTCCTAAAACCTAAATTCTCCCAAACCGTCTTTGTTCTTCACCTTCCCTCACCCTTAAGCTTCTCAAAATGACCAATCTAAACCGCAGAAACAACCCTGATTTCTCCATGCAACATCACAGGCAACACAACCAGGTTGCTCTGTTGAACTCTGAGAAAGACGATAGTTTTTTAGAGGTTTGTTGTTTTCTAGCTTTATCCAACTACTTCACCTCCTTAACCATTGATCCTACTCTCTATAAGGATCATTTGCTTGAATTTTGGAAGACTTGCCAAGAGGTCATCATGGATGGGGAGAAGGCACTATCCAACTCTTTAGTTGGATGATGAAGAAGGTGAGTTGTCGTTGTCAAAGTGTAACATTTCGTATTTTCGTTAAATATAAGTTAACCTCGTTAAATTCTTGTAAGGACCTTTTATGCCATTTATGAAACTTTATGGGCTATTCTTGTTTCATTCCTTGTTTACTTAAAGTTCTAAATCAATTAAATAATAATATTAATTATAATAATAATAATAATAATAATAATAATAATAATAACAATGATAATAATAATATTATTAATGATAATATTTATAAAATCAATAATAATGATGATTACTAATAGTAATAATTTATAAAAAAATTATTAACTTTAAAAGTGTTTAAAACTAAACTAAAATTAGGGGGTTTTTTGTCATTTATTAAACTTTAAAAGGGACTTTTAAGCATAAAATGATAACAAGTCGAACTACAGGGACCATTCTGTAAAATTATTAAACCCAAGACATTCCCCCCTTTCACCCCCGTTTTTCCGGCGGGCCATACCGGCCACCCTCCGGCCGACTTCGGCGAGCCCAAAAACCCACTAAAAACCCCCGATTTCGATTCTGAGTCGTTACAAACAAATTCTAATAACTGTTGCGAACTTGAATACATCTTAATGTTGATTAATCGTCGGTTACAAACACCATTCGATCGAATATCCGAAACACCTTTAATCACCTAGCCGTTCGAGCTTTAAACACTAATAATAATCAAATTAACTAAACCTAATCGAATGTTTATCTACCTCTAATCGATTGCAATCACCAATTACACCTGAAACACACGAAAATCACCTCTTCGATTACCATCTCCATCACGACCTGTTCATCACCTGTTCATCTTTCTTTTCGTTCGAAATCAGGTGATTAAACACACCATCCTACTCGTTTTTACATGGGGATCAAAAGCCCCCATGATTATGATCGTAAAGACATTCGAATGGGTGTTGATTTGGATAAAGATCAAACTAGGGTTCTTGAGGTTTGGGGGAAACCTCCTAAATTGGGTTTAAAACAATTTAAAACCAAAATAAACAATGTCGCGGCCCTGGTTCACTGGTTAGTCACTTGTACCCCCACCATGAGGCCCCGGGTTCGAACCCGGGCACCCTCATCATTTTTGTAAAAGCTTTTTGGGCCTTAAAAATTATATAAAATTTCTAAGAATTATAAAAATCAGTTTTATAAACTTTGTTATTTTAGAAGTTATCTAATTATTTTCTACAAATTATTTCTTTAAACACCTTAACAAATTTTATATAAAATATTATTAACAAATGTTATAATTAGTTTATTTTTATAAAAATAAACTTTAAACAGTTGAAATCACTAAATTATTATTAGTCATTACGTTATCTTTAATTATAGATTAGTTATGTTAATTATAAAATTTTATTTACATTTTATAATTTAATCATTATAAGGATTTAATTTCTTATAATTTCACAAATTATTATAAAAGGATTAATTAAATTTTCTTTCATTGTTAAAATATATATGATTGCGATCTTATTTATAAAAACCCCAAATTCTTATTGAAACCCTAGTTCACGTTAAAACTTTAATTCTATCATTAACCTTAAATCTTGTAATATATACATTTAGGTGCTTTGTATAAGAATCCGTTGGAGCATCGTTAATTCTTATAATCATTTTATATACTTATACGTCATGTGAGTTTCCTTGCCCCTTTTTATCTTTTCATACTAATTTGGGGTGAAACATGATTACTTATATATAATGCACTTGTAAACATTTAGACTTGTAAAGCAGTTGCAATTCATATTTTTGTCATGGTTATTTGTATGTTGTAAGTGATTATATGAGATACATAGTTTGTTTATAATAATTAACTATTGCTAGCCTGGTGACGTCTTAGATCTTTGGGTCTGACAAGTCTATTTGGTGCTAAAGCCGAGGCATTGCCAGCTCCTGATGACGTATGCTTGTTCATCATGGGAACCAAATACACTTAGCCAATCTTATATACTTGTAATCAAGTCGAGGTTTGGTTGTAACGATATGCGTTCTATAACTTTACTAACTTATAACCTATGACATGAATTGCTACTTGTAATCTTATCATAATATGTATGAAAACCTTAAAACTCACCAACTATTTTTAGTTGACCTTTATTTTTATCATGTTTCAGGTAATCCTCAAGTTTAAAGTGAACTTTTGAAGCTTGCAATAATCTAGGACTTGGACCTAGTTAATGAAATAAAAAGATTACATTTTGTTATGTTATGTTTGAATTTATTTCATGTTTGAGACTTATGTTTGCAATTTCTTTTGAAACTGAATATTTACATTTAAATATAGCGTTATGTGGCTGTGAACAATCTTAACCTTTATATCTCGACGATTCCGCCGTCAAGTTTGGGGTGTGACAGATTGGTATCAGAGCCAGGTTACTATAGGGATTTAGGTTATTAGAAATGGTGACCTAGACTATAGTTTATGCGTGAACCTTATAGAATAATATTATTATTCTTGTAAAAATATATTGTTTTGCATGCTACATAATACTATGCCATACTTATGTGCAACTTGATGCCTTAGCATAGATTTGCCTTGTAATTGTTAAAACTTTGTTACTTGTCTCCCTAAACTTATCCTTGACTTTTTAACTCTCCCCGACAAATGAAACTTCTTAATCTTATTCTCGACAACACGTGGAATCGTATACTTATGCTTATGACTTGAATCTTTAGATTTATGTCTAATCTATGAAAATCTCATCAAGGTTTTGATTTCATGAACCTAAGAAGTTTATGTGACTCATAGACACCTGTATCCTGGATTTCCTGGCAAAAGGCCTTCGGGCTAAGGAAAGCATTTCGCATAAATCCTACGGGACTAGTTATGCTTACCTGGGGATTTTTGGGATGAGTGATAAACTATGGTCAACATACACAAGTTTCTAAGGAGAATGGGTCAATTTACCTTGACGTGTCAACACTTCCAAATGGTAATGCGTTACCAAATGGAACCATTCCATGTGCCTTACAACTCTTGACTTATCTTTGTTTGAAATATACCCTTTGTTATTCTCTTTCCCGTGTCTAACTCATTTTGTATATTCCAGCATGTCTCGTCATCATGGAAAGCGTGGAAGTTCCGATCGTAAGCTAGCTGCCATGATTGCCCGGCAAATGGATGTCGTCATCCCGACCATGGTTGCTGAACTCAATAGCACCTTAATGACCAACTCTAGCAACAATGGAAATGGTCAAGGAGAGAATGGTGCTAACCAAGGGTGCAACAACCAAACTTGAACTTTCAAGCACTTTAGCTCTTGCAAGCCCACTAGTTTTAGTGGCAAGGAAGGAGCCACTGGTCTTCTTGAGTGGTTCGAGAGCATGGAGAACACTTTTGTCAACTGTGAGTGTCCCGAGCCACTCAAAGTTCGTTATGCACTAGTATGCTCCAACAAAGGGCACTTACCTGGTGGAATAGCGAGAAGAGGAATCGAGGAGCTGATGCTATTTTGGCACTTACTTGGGAAGAGTTCAAGAACATCGCCATCGTGAAGTTCTGCCCGAGAAGCGAACAGCAAAAGTTGGAGGAGGAGTTTTGGAACTTGAAGCAAGATATTTGGCGTACTCAACTAGGCATCATGAGTTGAGTTTACTACTGCCCCATATGGTCGACACTGTCCCCCGTAACATTGAGAAGTTCATAAAGGGTGTACTGTCACACCCCAACCTTGACGGCGGAAACGTCGAGATGTGAGAGTTAAGATCGTTCACAGCCACATAACGCTATTATTAAATCCAAATATATTATTCATGAGTTTCAAAGGTAACATTACAAACATAAGTCTCAAATAAAGATAACATCATGATATACAAGTTAAATGTGAGAAGTTCATTCTTTTATTTCTCTAGGTCCAATCCTAGATGTGATAAGCTTCAAAGTAGTAATCATACTTGAGTATTTCCTGAAACATGTTAAAAATAAAAGGTCAACAATAATGTTGGTGAGATTTCCATAGTTTTCAATACATAAATATATAAAAGATGGCAATTCATGTTGTAAATTAGAGAACAAAGTAACTAGGGATGTAAGACAGAATGCACAATCAAACCTTGACAAATTTTTACAAGTCTCAAACGTTTACAAGTATATACGATTAGCTAAGTGTACTTGGATCAACCAATCAGGCTTGTCAGCTCCATAGATCTATGACGTCGCCAGGCTAGTGTGACAACCCTAAAATTATTTCATTAGTATACATATTACGTCGAAAAATTTTATTATATTACGTTACTATTAGTATGTATATATTATGGACATACATATGCATGTTTGCATGCACGCATATAAATTAATTATTCATGTGAGTATATATATTTATATACCCAAAATTCATGTACGTGTATATATTATAAACACATGTATATGTGAATGCACATTAAGAACATGAAATATATATGTTGTGTATATATGTATAATTGTAATCTATGTACATAAAGCTCACTTGTACATATATATGTATATATGTATATACCCATTAAAACTAAACTAAACTAAAAACTTAAAACCCTAAACTAACACCAAACCAAAACCTCTAAACCACCTTATGCTAAAACACCCGAAACCACCACCTTATGCTACACCACCACCCGAAACCACCACCATATCACCATGCCCTTCGGTTTCTTGCTTTCACACCCCTAAACCGCCACCACACACCTTACTATCACCACCTAGACTTCAAAGTTTGACTAGACAACCTTCCATTCACACCATGAATGTTCCTAAAGTTGCCACCTTAATCAAACTTGCCCTCCAAGATACCAAGAAACTCTAGGCCATGTGCATCATCAAACCATAAATTGCCACCTTGCCTTCTTGATTCATTAGTCACCAAACCTCATCATTTCAAACATGGAGGTGGCAAACTCTTTGGAAACTCTCGGCTAGCATGCATGCACTATCAAGTTACTAGAACATTAAGAAATGCTTTCTCCTAGTGCCACCTAAACTTATATCATGACTAAGCACATCTTAAGTGTGAACATCATAAATTTCTTGTGCCTATAAGAAGTCTCGGGACTTTTCTTTGCCAATACCAAAACCAAACTCCTTTGTTCTATCTCTCTTGGGTTCTTATCAAAGCCATCACCACCTTCATCTTTGATTCTTATATCCATCATCACTAGCCACCACACCTATGTATTCCTCGGATTGTAAGTCACGATCACCACCTTGGTCCCTCTATCAACCGTAAACAAACACCAAGTCTCTCGATTCTCATACAACAAACAAACCGCCACCCAACTACCATCGCTACACCTCTCGGGACCTCACCCAACCATAAATCAACCATAAGCCATCTTCATCATCATAGGCTGTAAATCATCATCACCATCAAGCTGCTGTCTCGACAAAAACTCCAAAAGGTTTCAAATTTTTAATCCTAATTAGTTTACATATGTATATCACTACATATATATATACATACATAAATACATGTGGTCATATGACTTTCTCTCATATATGTATATATGTATAAACATATATATCCTAATAATATTTGTATAATAAGGCAAAATAATAATAGATTGTGGGAATAAACATTGGATTAGTATGGTTTGTTTAGAAGAAAATATCAAAAAATAGAAATAAGGTCAGGAAAATTCAGATAAAATCCCAGGTTGATTTTTTTGAGGTATAAAAGCCTCTGGAAATATTTTAGAATTTTATTCCTTATTATAATTATGATATGAATTTTGTGTTCTGCAGTAAATAAATCAGAATAAATATGTAATTAAATAATAAATTCTAATAAAATCATAGATGCAATATTAAATAAGTGTCTACATAATACATAATTTTCATAATTTTTGGAATAGTATAAATAATTTTTCAAAATATTGCAATTATTGTGAAAATTATAGAAACTGATCTATTATTATTTGGACTTTTAGATAATTCTATGATGCTTAGTGTTATATAAGAAACCGTATGTAAAATTTTGGGAATTTATTAATGACCGAAGCTATTTTTAAGCAATTATGGAAGTATTATAAAATTTACAAAAAATAATCTGTTTTTAGTTAGATATGATAAAAATTATGAGATGTTACTGATTGTTGGAAAAAAAATCTATGAATTTTTGATGATTTTTGGACAATAGTAGGTATTTTTGATAATTTATGTGGAATTTGGACTAATTTTAAGCAAATTATATATAAATAATTTGTGGGATATTTGGTGATGACATTTTTAGTAGAACTTCAAAAGATCTTACATCTGAGGTTCTAAAAATTCTAAAGAAAATATTGTCTGACACTGTGAACTATTTTGTTAGGTTCAAGTGGGAAGACACGGTTAGTTCATAGCCCCATTTTCAACCGTTTGGTATTCAATAAAGTTTTGGGGGAAAAAGTATACTGTTTGGGTTGATGTATTATTTTTGAAAATATTTTTGTTGCTTACTGTCATTTGCGATAAAACCATTAGTTTGAATGAGGAACCGTCCGATAATTTTAGTAGCGCTACTTAGGAGAATATTTGTACCAACCGGATGAGGGTTGCTACTATTTTCCTGCATCTAACCGAATGGGGGTTAGGCTGTAATATTATCTGATTTTGTGAATTATTTCATGACAGTATGATTATGTTATGAGCAGGTTTGGTTGTAATTGATACATCAATAAAATATTTGTCTGGATGAAACCTATGTTCTCACCAACATTTTTGTTGACTGGTTTAAGTGTACTTTTTCAAGAAAGGAGTAATTCATTTGATTTCAGCTTTAAAGTTCACAGTGGATGAGGTGAAGTTGTGGGAAGGGTCTGCGTTACGCTGACCGTCAACATTGTTGATGGGAGCGTGTACGTAGACGCGCATTTTCATAGGTTTTAGACATGCTGTAATTTAGTGTAAACAATTACATCAAATTTTGTAACTTACTTAAATGATGTAATTCCTCTAGTATAAATAAAGCATGTATGTGTTATGTTTCTATTATAACTGTGTTTATTTACTATAAACAATGCACTCTGATAAAAGCTAGTCACATTCCACCCGTATCGTTCACGCTTCCGTCGGGATGTGACAGCTAGCAATAGTTAATGATTGTACATGTATTCAACATTACATGGTAGCTACAAAGGTCAACTAACCACAACATACAGGTGAAATGCCATAAGTTTACAAGAATCAAACGTTTTTACAAGTGCAATGTTTATAATGTAACATGTTTCACCCCAAAGTGTAAAAATATAAAAATGGGTATAGAAATACTCTCCTGGCAAAATAAGTATAAGAATAACGAATAATAAGAATAATAAGCAACGTTCCAACGTGTTCACAAGGTACCTAATCATGTATATATGTTACAAGATTTACGTTTGATAATAAGTTTGATGATTAGATGCGAACTAGGGTTTTAATAAAGATTTGGGGGTCTTTTATTATTTGTAAGTAAAATTTAATAATAACATCACTTATATTTTAATCTAATGAAAAGTATTATGTTATTTAGATAATTTCAACGTATTTAAAGTTTTTATAATATTGGATAAAGTTAAACATAGAAGGGTAAATAATTTTATAATTATTTAAAGTAACTTGGTTTAACTATAATTAAAAGTAACGTTTAGATCCATAATAATTTATTAATTTACCATAATTTTAAAAAAATCCATTTTATAAGAAATAACTAAAAAAATAATCTTTGTTATATTGTTTTGTAAATGTTTAATTTAAAGAAAAATTTCTGAAAGTAATTTTAATGATTTAAAAATAATCAAAGTTTATAAAAATGCTTTCTATAATTGTTTTAGGAATTTTCTTCATTTTTTTAAAGGCCAAAGGCTTTTTAAAAAAAAGATTGGAGGTAACCGGGTTCGAACCTGGGACCTCAAGTGTGGGGTGTGTGTGTAACCAGTGAACCAAGGGCCGTGACCATGTCTTAGGATAGAATTTAAAGTTTAAAAACATAGTTTCAAGGAAAACCCCAATTCATATAAACCCTAGTTTTGATCCATTCCAAATTGAACAATCAAACGTTGTTGTTAACGAATTCAACCTTAAGGCTTTGTTTCCCCATGTGAATTCGAGTTTATATGTATGTTCAATTTACCCGAACTGAAGACGGATTTGCGAAGAACAACCGCGGCTATGACCGAACTGGTTCAAGTTGCAAATGTTGACAATAATCAAATCTGAGTTACAGAAAGCTTCCAACGATCTCAGTGAGCAAAAGCCCTCTAACAATTTCAGGTTTTGAAGTTCGAATGATGGTGTTCGAGTGGTGGCAGGTCGTGATGGGAGTGGGTGGTTGAATTCGGTGATGATGTTTGTTTCAGGCAGATTTGTGAGTTGTAAACGTTTAGAGACATTTAGATGATTGTGTAGATGCGTTTAATTAGGTTATAATTACGGTTTAAGGGTCGAACGGTTATGGCGTTCAATGCCATCGGTTATACGATGATTCAAGTGGTAACCGATGCTTTAAACACAATTAAGTCATACATTTAAGTTCGAAACCCGCACTCAAGGCGTTTTGGACCGGTTTTGGACTTCAAAATCGAGTATTCTGGGCGGTTTGGACATCGCCGGAGCCTACCGGAGTTCGCCGGAGCTCCCACCGGCGGTTAGCCGGTATTATGGGGAGTGAGAAGAGGGATATTTGTTTTTTTTAAAAGTTACACAAATGGCCCCTCAACTTTGCAACTCTATTATTTCATGTAAATACTTTCTTTTAAAGTTTCCAAAATGGCAAAACCAACCCCCTAACTTAATTAATTTAAGTTTTTAACTCTTACAAGTTTAATATTTCACAAGTTATTATTATCATTATTATTATTATTATTATTATTATTATTATATTATTATTATTATTATTATTATTATTATTAAGTTCATTAATATTATTTGTAATATTATTAGTATTATCTATCATCTTTATTATGTACCTTGAAAAAAGAATTAAAAACAACAAATAAATAAGCATAACAAACCCACAAGTTTCATAAATGACATAATTAGTCCATACAAGAACCTAACAAGGTTAACATTAATTTAACCTAAAATTACAAGATGTTACAGTCTCCCCAACTTTTAAGAATTTCGTCCCGAAATTAAGAATGAAACTTAAACGAACAGGAGAGTTATGATGAAAGACAAGTGTACTAACGGGCAGTGATTGGTGTTTGATTACGGGTGAAATGCTTCACTTTGCGAATTATGGAATTTTCCACGATGCATCCAAATTTGAACTCTTCCAATTGAATACAAAAGTTATCGACAAACTAAATCTTTGCGATTTGACACATGAAACGTTGAAAAATGATGATGAGTTCCTGAGGTATATTGGACTTATAAGTCATTTTCTCATCTAGAATGAAATTATGTAAAAAGGTGACGTATTGAAGCCATTGAAAATCTTGTAATTGTATGAAAGGTTGACCGACGGAATTTAAGAATCCCAAGTGTCACTATATAAAACGACACAAACTTAACGCATATCTTGTGAATACGTATTGTTCATTTGGTCAAACCATCAGGTTAAGAATGATACGATAAGCTGAGATTTTGAGCTGGGTTCCCAAAGATAATTAGAGACATTGCTGATACCAGAAGGTGAATCGATCATCAAAATTAACGATCGATGTTTAACAACACACTACGATAACCGACTATTTGTGATAAGTACAAGTCATTTTCTCGACTCGTTATCTCACATGAGTCAATATGAAACGCTCGAAGTTAGTCAATAAGGCACCAAATGTCACTATGACACCAAGAAATACGAGGCACTTTGAACATACACCAAGCTATGTCCACTTTTCCTTTACATGAAAGCATGAATAGCAATTGTGGAAATTCATGATCTGTTTTGTCCACATCGGAATGAATGTAATAACAAGTCTTGGGAGTCGCAATCAAGATAGAGGTTTAGAGATTTTTCAAGATTAGGAGTTCAAAGATTAATCAAAATAACAAGTATTGTATTCCTAATTTTAGGTAAGGAAGGGAACAGAGATGTCGTTCATGATCGGATTAGAATTTAAATAATTCAGAATATCGATGATAAGGACGATCACAAATAGCTTTCTAGGTACGGCTTGCACACGCGGTCCATCAAACCCGTGAACATACCCGTACATCGATATAACCAGGAAGGCATGACATAACTTTATAATGACTTTATCTTGTACGATGGATCATTTTAGGAGTGTTATCATCGTGCAATTAGGTTTTGATGATAACCCGAAGAGAAATCGATAAGTAAAAAGTAAAAGGTTCCATAAAGCAAGATCAAACAACAAATTGAAACATATCAGCGTGAGAAAAGAACTCGATTTAAAATTTAAATGTTCCAGGATTGGAACCAAGATTACCCTAGGGTGACAAAGACCTCTTTTGCGTTCAGAAATCATGCTTTAACTTGACTGGCTAGAACACTATCGTTGATAAGTCAGATAACAGTGTTCACCCTTTAAGTTATTACATGTTTCCTTTCAATGGATGTCTTAAAACCTTGGTAAGTCTGAGATCAAGGAATGGGAATAGTCACCAAGATGTGGTTATCACTCCTAGCTTGGTGATGTATTTCCTAAAGTATGACTCTTAACTACCAAGCGATAGCTTGATCCTAAATTATTGTTAAGGATCCACAAGAATAAAATGAGGTAACTTACCATTAAGGTAAGGATAATCACTCCTATCTTAATGGTGAAGTTTTATAGAAACAAAATGTAGCAACATGAAAGACTTCATCAAGGTACAGAAATCACTCCTACTTTGATGAGGTCATTTCATTAGAAGAAAAACCATCCATAAAATTTTACGAGTGAAATTATCATCAAGGTATGGATTTCACGCCTATCTTGATGATTGAATTTCATAATAACAAGAAAACAATCGAGAATTAACATTGGTCATCAAAGTATGGGATTCAATCCTATTTTGATGATGTCATTTTATTCGTGAAATACGAGTTGCAAAGGAAAATGATTGGAATCTGTCCTCAAAACAAGGAAATCACCCCGATTCAGAGAACGAGATTTCATAAAACACACAATAGAAAAATGGAAAACCATAATCAAGATACGAAATTTTACTCTTATTTCAAGGAGGTAATTCCATTAGTAAAACGCGAATTCATAAAACAAAAAAAGGAAATGGTCATCAAGGTATGAGGTTCACTTCTGTCTTGACGATGAAATTTCATAAGAACAGTAATAGCGAATGGAAAGTCATCACCAAAGTAAGGGAGTCACCCCTGTTTTGATGAGATAGAACCATTTAGGAGATACGAGTGTCCTTAGTCATAAGTTACTTGCAGACTCGTGCATTGCCTACGGTGCAAACGGTTAAAAGATTTTACAAAGCTTGATTTAGAAAATGAAGAGAATATCGGCTAGAAATTCAGAAACTTCATATTACATCGATGTAACATTAACAGGAACAGAAAATCATGCTTGCTATGGTTAAGGTTAAAGTTCAGGATAACAGAGTTAATTGTGATAGGTTCTCAAATCTTAAATGGTTTAACTCAGGAAAACAAGATAAATGATGGAAATGTTTCAACACAACAATGCGATGTAAACGTTCAGTTCGAAATAAAAGAGAAATGCATTGACTTCTCATAGTGTTACGTTAACCACAAATTTACGGAAGACACGCGTACCTATAAGCGAACACCCATCTCATAAGTTCCAGGTCAGATAAACGGATCCAACAGTTGGATCAGGTTTATGTGTACACCTTGCCTAGACAAGGTATCCCAAGATGCAGGTATTCCACCTTTCAGCCTTGCATGATTGCAGTTGTGGGACACACTTTAAGGACATTTGAAAACCCTAAGTAACAATTTAAAGTTTTGAAAACCATTCGGTTTAGACGACCAATATCTTTGGATATATTAAGATCCATGTACACATTGGTCTAGGTATAAAGTTAGTTACATAAGGCGCACAACGTATAACGATGTTTAATCATAGGAATTGAGGAGCATAACGAGTTGAATATTAAAGAGAACATTCTATAAAATAGGAATGAGAAGATATTAGAGTTTTGGATGATAAACAAGTCCAAGGAATCAAAGATTTTTGATATTTTAAATATAAACCGGATGGTTCCATTTGGTAACACATTACCATTCGGAAACATCGACACGTCAAGGTAAATTGACCCACTTGCCTTAGAAACTGGTGTATGTTGACCATAGTTTATCACTCATCCTAGAAATCCCCAGGTAAGCATAACTGGTCTCGCAATGAGATTTATACGATATGCTTGCCTTAGTCCGAAGGCCTTTTGCCAGGAAATCTAGAATATAGGTGTCTATGTGTCACACGAATTTCTTAGGTTCATGAAATCAAAACCTTGATGAGATTTTCATAGATTAAACATAGAGTCTAAGGAATTAAACCCACGATAAATAGTGTAGATTCCACACGTCGTCGAGAATAAGCTTAGGAAGTTTTATTTGTCGGGGAAAGTCCAAGAGTCAAGGATAAGTCTAGGGAGACAGGTAACAAAGTTTAAGCATACATAAGGCAATCCTATGCTAAGGCATCAAGTTGCACATAAGAAAGCATAGCATTATGTAGCATGTATACCATATATCTTTACAAGAATTGAGATATGATTCTATAAGGTTCATGCATAAGCTATAGTCTAAGTCACCATTTCTAATAACCTAAATCCCTATAGTTATGGGCTCTGATACCAATCTGTCACACCCCAACCTTGACGGCAGAAACGTCGAGATGTGAGAGTTAAGATCGTTCACAGCCACATAACGCTATTATTAAATCCAAATATATTATTCATAAGTTTCAAAGGTAACATTACAAACATAAGTCTCAAATAAAGATAACATCATGATATACAAGTTAAATGTGACAAGTTCATTCTTTTATTTCTCTAGGTCCAATCCTAGATGTGATAAGCTTCAAAGTAGTAATCATACTTGAGTATTTCCTGAAACATGTTAAAAATAAAAGGTCAACAATAATGTTGACGAGATTTCCATAGTTTTCAATACATAAGTATATAAAAGATGGCAATTCATGTTGTAAATTAGAGAACAAAGTAACTAGGGATGTAAGACAGAATGCACAATAAAACCTTGACAAAGTTTTACAAGTCTCAAATGTTTACAAGTATATACGATTAGCTAAGTGTACTTGGATCAACCAAGCAGGTTTGTCAGGCCTATAGATCTATGACGTCGCCAGCCTAGCAATAGTTAATGATTGTACATGTATTCGACATTACATGGTAGCTACAAAGGTCAACTAACCACAACATACAGGTGAAATGCCATAAGTTTACAAGAATCAAACGTTTTTACAAGTGCAATATTTATAATGTAATATGTTTCACCCCAAAGTGTAAAAATATAAAAAGGGGTATAGAAATACTCACCTGGCAAAATAAGTATAAGAATAACGATTAAAAGAATAATAAGCAACGTTCCAACGTGTTCACAAGGTACCTAATCATGTATATATGTTACAAGATTTACGTTTGATAATAAGTTTGATGATTAGATGCCAACTAGGGTTTTAATAAAGATTTTGGGGTCTTTTATTATTTGTAAGTAAAATTTAATAATAACATCACTTATATTTTAATCTAATGAAAAGTATTATATTATTTAGATAATTTCAAAGTATTTAAAGTTTTTATAATATCGGATAAATTTAAACATAAAAGGGTAAATAATTTTATAATTATTTAAAGTAACATGGTTTAACTATAATTAAAAGTAACGTTTAGATCCATAATAATTTATTAATTTACCATAATTTAAAAAAAATCCATTTTATAGGAAATAACTAAAAAATAATCTTTGTTATATTGTTTTGTAAATGTTTAATTTAAAGAAAAATTTCTGAAAGTAATTTTAATGATTTAAAAATAATCAAAGTTTATAAAAATGCTTTCTATAATTTTTTAAGAATTTTCTGTATTTTTTTAAAGGCCAAAGGCTTTTTAGAAAAAAGATTGGAGGTAACCAGGTTCGAACCCGGGACCTCAAGTGTGGGGTGTGTGTGTGTAACCAGTGAACCAAGGGTCGTGACCATGTCTTAGGATAGAATTTAAAGTTTAAAAACATTGTTTTAAGGAAAACCCCAATTCATATAAACCCTAGTTTTGATCCATGAACAATCAAACGTTGTTGTTAACGAATTTAACCTTAGGGCTTTGTTTCCCCACAGTTTATATGTATGTTCAATTTACCCGAATCGAAGATGGATTTGCGAAGAACAACCGCGGCTTTGACCGAACTGGTTCAAGTTGCAAATGTTGACAATAATCACATCCGAGTTACAGAAAGCTTCCAACAATCTTAGTGAGCAAAAGCCCTCTAACAATTTCAGGTTTTGAAGTTCGAATGATGGTGTTCGAGTGGTGGCAGGTCGCGATGGGAGTGGGTGGTTGAATTCGGTGATGATGTTTGTTTCAGGCAGATTTGTGAGTTATAAATGTTTAGAGACATTTAGATGATTGTGTAGATGCGTTTAATTAGGTTATAATTACGGTTTAAGGGTCGAACGGTTATGGCGTTCAATGCCATCGGTTATACGATGATTCAAGTGGTAACCGATGCTTTAAACACAATTAAATCATACATTTAAGTTCGAAACCCGCACTCAAGGCGTTTTGGACCGGTTTTGGACTTCAAAATCGAGTATTCTGGGCGGTTTGGACATCGCCGGAGCCTACTGGAGTTCGCCGGAGCTCCGACCGGCGGTTAGCCGGTATTACGGGGAGAAAGAAGAGGGATATTTGTTTTTTTTCTAAAGTTACACAAATGGCCCCTCAACTTTGCAACTCTATTATTTCATGTAAATACTTTCTTTTAAAGTTTCCAAAATGGCAAAACCAACCCCCTAACTTAATTAATTTAAGTTTTTAACTCTTACAAGTTTAATATTTCACAAGTTATTATTATTATTATTATTATTATTATTATTATTATTATTATTATTATTCGTTAATATTATTTGTAATATTATTAGTATTATTGCTATTAGTATTATCCATCATCTTTATTATGCACCTTGAAAAAAGAATTAAAAACAACAAATAAATAAGCATAACAAACCCACAAGTTTCATAAATGACATAATTAGTCCATACAAGAACTTAACATGGTTAACTTTAATTTAACCTAAAATTACAAGATGTTACATGTACCACCCCAAATTCAAGATGCTGTGGTGGGTAGCCGACCCACAACCTTGGAGGAAGCCATCATTATCACCACTCAACTCACCGAGAACCATATACGAGCAGGCACCATGTCTGTGAACGGTGCAAAAAAGGTGGAAAAGACGGCTACCGAGGTAGTTAAGGAGACTAAAGCTGAGCCATCTCACAACAACAACACCAAGAAGCGCAAGTTCACACCGGTGCACAACTATGTTGTGGCTGCACCCAAACAACCCCAAAGACAACTTGTACTTGTCGCTGAACCTGTGGCACAAGTTCTGGGGCTAGAGCTTATGCTGGTCCTCAACCTATATGCAACACGTGTAGGTATCATCATCCGGGGAATCAACCATGCCGTATCTGTACCTTATGCGGTAAATATGGTCACCGGGTGGCGATTTGTCACCGTGCACCTAACAACGCCGCAATGGTCACAAACCGTGTTTGCTACAACTGTGGGGAACCTGGTCATTTCTGCCCACAATGCCCTCGTCTGGTGGGTAATGTTCCACAAGCCCGAGGACGTGCTTTTAACATCAACACAAATCAAGCACAAGCAAAAACGATGTGGTGAATGATACGTTAATTTACCTTTAACTTTTACGACCTAATTCTTTTCATGCGTTACTTGTATCGTTAAATACCTTTAAAGTTGAACAGGTATGTTCCTTATTAACAAAACTTATGCATATGTTCTATTCGATTCTGGAGCCGATAAGAGTTTTGTTTCATTAGAGTTTGAACCCATACTTTCTAAGCCACATACGAAACTAGAAAGACCTCTCACCATTGAAGTTGCCGATGGGGAGTCGATCACCGTGGATGTCGTTATCCGTGATTGCATCTTAAGTCTTGACACACACGATTTTCTTATTGATCTTATTCCTATGAAACTTGGAAGCTTCGACGTCATCATTGGTATGGATTCGTTAGCCAAACACCATGCCGAGATCATTTGTTTCGAGAAGTGCATCCGTATACCGTTACCATCTGTGGATACTTTGAAAGTGTTTGGTGAAAAATCTTCCAAAGGGCTTAAACTCATGTCTTGCACTCAAGCCCGAAAGTGCTTAAGCAAGAAGTATATGGCCTTCTTGGCTTACGTGGTCAACACGAAAGTCAAAGGGAAAGAACTTAAGGATGTCCATATCGTACGAGACTTTCCTGAAGTATTTCCCGATGACCTTAGTGGTCTACCTCCCGTGCGTGAAGTTGAGTTTAAAATTGACTTGATACCGGGAGCAAACCCCGTGGCTAAGTCACCATATCGACTTGCACCATCAGAAATGCAAGAACTCTTTAGTCAACTTCAAGAGCTAACCGAGAAGGGTTTCATTCGTCCTAGTTCTTCACCTTGGGGTGCACCTGTTCTATTCGTAAAGAAGAAAGATGGGTCGTTTCGTATGTGCATCGACTATCATGAGCTTAACAAGCTTACCATCAAGAACCGCTATCCTCTTCCTCGTATCGATGACTTGTTTGACCAACTTCAGGGAGCTGCTATATTCTCGAAGATCGATTTATGTTCTGGTTATCATCAATTGCGAGTCCATGATGATGATATCCTGAAAACTGCATTCCGTACATGACATGGGCATTATGAGTTTATGGTTATGCCTTTTGGTTTAACAAATGCTCCTGCTGTTTTCATGGATCTCATGAATCGAGTATGCAAGCCTTATCTGGACAAGTTCGTGATCGTCTTCATTGATGACATACTCATCTATTCCAAGTCCAATACCGATCATGAACTTCACTTGCAACAAGTTCTTGAACTATTGAAGAAAGAACAACTGTACGCGAAGTTCTCAAAATGTGAATTTTGGCTCGAGGAAGTTCAATTTCTAGGACACGTGGTGAATAGCCAAGGAATTCATGTTGACCCTGCAAAGGTGGAAGCTGTGAAGAATTGGTGTGTTCCCACGACTCCGACCAAGATTCGTTCTTTCCTTGGTCTTGCTGGTTATTACCGGCGATTCATAGCCAACTTTTCAAGCATCATGAAGCCGCTCACTTCCTTGACACAAAAGAATAAACCATTCGAGTGGGGTTCCGAGCAAGAAGAAGCTTTTGAGGCGTTAAAGCATAAACTGTGCAATGCTCCTATCTTGACCCTACCCGATGGGAATGATGATTTCACCGTATATTGTGATGCATCAAAATAAGGCCTTGGTTGTGTTCTCATGAAACAAGGAAAGTTCATAGCTTATGCATCGAGACAATTGAAGGTCCATGAGGTAAATTACATGACACACGATCTTGAACTTGGTGCTGTGATTTTTGCCTTAAAGATTTGGAAGCATTACCTTTATGGTACGCAATGTATAGTCTACACCGATCTTAAAAGCCTTCAACACATTTTTAATAAAAAAGATCTCAATATGAGACAACGTCGTTGGGTTGAGTTGATTAGTGATTATGACTGCGACATTCGTTACCACCCTAAAAAGGCAAATATCATAGCCGATGCATTAAGTCGTAAAGTCCATAACAAGATGACCTCGTTTCAAGAAATTCACGATCGACGACAATGGTTTGATACTTTGAGAGGATCCGATACTGAAATTCGACTAGATGTCAACGAGGCTACCGTACTGCTACAAAACTTGAGAATAGATAGTGACATCGAGTCTAGTATCTTGGAGGCTCAACAAATTGTTCAACAAGAAGGAAGAATGAAAGATGAACTGGAGCATAACCTTCTAACTCAACTGGAGACGAAACCTAATGGTTTGATGTATTTCACAAACCGAATTTGGGTTCCAAATCATGATAATCTTCATACCCTTGTCATGAACGAAGCTCATCAAACTCGTTATTCTATTCATCCTGGCTCCGATAAGATGTACATGGACCTGCGTGGTCATTATTGGTGGCCTGGAATGAAGAAAGACGTAGCGACTTATCTAGCTAAGTGCCTCACGTGTATGAAGGTTAAAGCCAAACATCAACGTCCAAGTGGATTACTTGAGCAACTCGAGATTCCTATGTGGAAGTGGGAACAAATATCCATGGACTTCATAACCAAGCTACCCCGAACCTCTCGACGACATGATAGCATATGGGTGATCGTTGACCGATTGACCAAATCGGCATATTTTATACCCATACGTGAAACTTACAAGACATCAAGGTTGGCTCATATATACGTTGATGAGATTATAAGTCGTCATGGGGTACCTCTGCACATCATATCCGACCGAGATGCTCGCTTCACTTTGTATTTTTGGTCGTCTATGCAAGAACTCTTGGGTACACAACTAGATCTAAGTACGGCTTACCATCCCCAAACTGATGGTCGAACTGAGCGAACCATCCAAACCTTAGAGGATTTGCTACGCCTGTCTGTCCTTGACTTTGGTGGTGATTGGGATACGCATTTACCGCTCGCGGAATTTTCGTATAACAATAGTTACCACTCGAGTATCAAGATGGCACCATTCGAAGCACTTTATGGTCGTAAATGTCGTTCACCGATCTGCTGTACCGACATTGGTGAAAACTTCATCATCGGTCCTGAACTAATACAAGAAACGACCGATAAAGTCTCTATAGTCCGCAAGAACCTTGAAGTGGCAAGAAGTCGACAAAAGAGTTATGCTGATAAGCGACGTAAGCCATTGGAATTCCAAGTAGGGGAGATGGGTGTTGTTCGCTTTGGAAAGAAGGGTAAACTGGCTCCAAGATTTGTAGGACCTTTCAAGATTCTGAAAAGGATTGGGAAAGTGGCTTACAAACTGGAATTACCTTCCAACCTTAGTGGAGTTCATCCTGTGTTCCATGTCTCGAATTTGAGGAAGTGTCTGGCTGACGAAGGTCTGCATGTCCCGTTGGATGACATCCAGATCGACGAGTCATTACACTTTGTTGAGAAACCCGTTGAAGTTATGGATCGCATTATGAAGAAGACTAGAACCACCACTACCCCAATCGTCAAGGTACACTGGGAGAATAAGCGTGGTGCTGAATTTACTTGGGAACGTGAGAAGCACATGAAGAAGAAATACCCGTTTTTATTTGTATAGTTTCATTCTTAATTTCGGGACGAAATTCTTTTAAGTTTGGGAGACTGTAACATTTCGTATTTTCGTTAAATATAAGTTAACCTCGTTAAATTCTTGTAAGGACCTTTTATGCCATTTATGAAACTTTGTGGGCTATTATTGTTTCATTCCTTGTTTACTTAAAGTTTCTAAATCAATTAAACAATAATATTAATTATAATAATAATAATAATAATAATAATAATAATAACAACAATAACAATAATATAATAATAATAATAATAATAATAATAATGATAATATTTATAAAAATAATAATAATGATGATACTTATAGTAATAATTTATAAAAAAATTATTAACTTAAAAGTGTTTAAAACATAACTAAAATTAGGGGGTTGTTTTTGTCATTTATTAAACTTTAAAAGGGAGTTTTAAGCATAAAATGATAACAAGTCAAACTATAGGGACCATTTCTGTAAAATTATTAAACCCAAGCCATTCTCCCCTTTCACCCTCGTTTTTCCGGTGGGCCATTCCGGCCACCCTCCGGCCGACTCCGGCGAGCCCAAAAGCCCACTAAAAACCCCCGATTTCGATTCCGAGTCGTTACAAACAATTTCTAATAACTGTTGCGAACTTGAATACATCTTAAAGTTGATTAAACATCGGTTACAAACACCATTCGATCAAATAACCAAAACACCTTTAATCACCTAGCCGTTCGAGCTTTAAACACTGATAATAATCAAATCAACTAAACCTAATCGAACGTTTATCTACCTCTAATCGATTGCAATCACCAATTACACCTGAAACACACGAAAATCACATCTTCGATTACCATCTCCATCGCGACCTGTTCATCACCTGTTCATCCTTCTTTTCGTTCGAAATCAGGTGATTAAACACACTATCCTACTTGTTTTTACATGGGGATTAAAAGCCCCATGATTATGATCGTAAACACATTCGAATTGGTATTGATTTGGATAAAGATCAAACTAGGGTTCTTGAGATTTGGGGGAAACCTCCTAAATTGGGTTTAAAACAATTTAAAACCAAAAACCAAGGCCACGACCCTGGTTCACTGGTTAGTCATTTGTACCCCCACCATGAGGTCCCGGGTTCGAACCCGGGCACCCTCATCATTTTTTTAAAAGCTTTTTGAGCCTTAAAAAAATTATATAAAATATCTAAGAATTATAAAAATCAGTTTTATAAACTTTGTTTATTTTAAAAGTTATCTAATTATTTTCTATAAATTATTTCTTTAAACACCTTAACAAATTTTATATAAAATATTATTGACAAATGTTATAATTAGTTTATTTTTATAAAAATAAACTTTAAACAGTTGAAATCACTAAATTATTATTAGTCATTGCGTTATCTTTAACTATAGACTAATTATGTTAATTATAAAATTTTATTTACATTTTATAATTTAATCATTATAAGGATTTTATTTCTTATAATTTCACAAATTATTATAAAAGGATTAATTAAATTTTCTTTAATTGTATTAAAATATATATGATTGCGATCTTATTTATAAAAACCCCAAATTCTTATTAAAACCCTAGTTCACGTTAAAACGTTAATTCTATCATTAACCTTAAATCTTGTAATATATACATTTAGATGCTTTATAAAAGAATCCGTTGGAGCATCGTTAATTCTTATAATCATCTTATATACTTATACGCCATGTGAGTTTCTTTGCCCCTTTTTATCTTTTCACACTAATTTAGGGTGAAAGATGATTACTTATACATAATGCACTTGTAAACGTTTAGACTTGTAAAGCAGTTGCAATTCATATTTTTGTCATGGTTATTTGTATGTTGTAAGTGATTATATGAGATACATAGTTTGTTTACAATCATTAACTATTGCTAGCCTGGCGACGTCTTAGATCTTTGGCCCTGACAAGCCTATTTGGTGCTAAAGCCGAGGTATTGTCGGCTCTGATGACGTATGCTTGTTCATCATGGGAACCAAATACACTTAGCCAATCTTATATACTTGTAATCAAGTCGAGGTTTGGTTGTAACGATATGTGTTGTATAACCTTACTAACTTATAACCTATGACATGAATTGCTACTTGTAATCTTATCATAATATGTATGAAAACCTTGGAAATTTAGCAACTTTTTTAGTTGACCTTTTATTTTTATCATGTTTCAGGTAATCCTCAAGTTTAAAGTGAACTTTTGATGCTTGAAATAATCTAGGACTTGGACCTAGTTAATGAAATATAAAGATTACATTTTGTTATGTTATGTTTGAACTTATTTCATGTTTGAAACTTATGTTTGTAATTTCTTTTGAAACTTGTATTTTGAATATTTACATTTAAATATAGCGTTATGTGACTGTGAACAATCTTAACCCTCACATCTTGACGATTCCGCCATCAAGGTTGGGGTGTGACACAAAGGAAGTTGTTAATCATTCCTTTGAGCAGATGGGCTATGATGAGATTTCTCTGTAAAGACCTTCAGGAAAGGGAAGGTCTCATCCCAATGGAAATACCTGCTCCATGTGGTTATCCACAGCTTGTCAAACAAGCATGGAGGGTGGGACCAGACTCCTGAGGATCTCTCCTTTATAATGCATGGAATGGTTCAAGGGGTCAAGTTCAGGTACTCTCAGTTTGTTTACACAAATTTTCTTGCTAACTTGGACTCCTTAGAGTATTACATGTTTCCTAGATATGTTCAATACATTCTCAACTGTGAACTGGGCTCACAGTTGAGGGAAATAGGTATTATTCTTAAATTGGGACAAATGAAGCCTGGCATCTTTGAAATCATGAAGAAGCTAACTATAGGCTTCTCAGGGGTAGAAGCAACCCTTGTACTAAAATTTTAGAGCTCACTGCTCAAGGTGACAACCTAACAATACAAGCTAATGTTGAACCCATACCTTCTACCTCCCAACCACTAAAAAGGCCCTCACAAATCACACTCACTTACCAAAGAAAATCCAAACGAACCCCTGCTCAAGCTATTAAGTTTGCGCAGGCTCCCATACACTCACCTATATAGGAGGAAGTGGATACTAGAGCTCCTACTTGCCCTGAGAAGCAAACGACTCCCTTCTCTTCAAGAATCAGTACTGAGCTTCCTCATGCTCAGCCTGATGAGCTCACCAGCCCAACTGCCTTAATCCTTCACTCTGATTCTCAACACTCAAGTGAACAACCTTCAGGGGACAGTTACCATCCCCAGCCTTTAGACTTAAACCACCCCATTCCTAACCTTGAATTCTATACTGATGAAGACTTAGATTTTAGTGAGTACCATTAGTCTCTCTACTCTTCTCCTACTCAAAGAGAGTTGAGTGCTCCTGAGTCTCCTATGTCTATCCCATATTAGTCACCCATTACTGAGGCGGATTTCTCTGAACCTGTTCAAGAGATCCATATGGAAGAGGCTCTCACTTCTGCAAGTGACTACATTATTAAGACCTCAACCATGGCAACTCAGTCCATTAACACTTCAACTGAAGTTGTCAATGAGCAAGGGAAATCCAGTAGCCAAGAACTCTATGCTGGTGGTGAGAGAGAAGACTTCAGTCCAATTCTCTTATCCCCCTATGATTCTTCTGATGAAGATGAGGGGAATCTGAGGCTGAAGATGCAACAATTGTTAAAACATGCACCTATTTAGTCTCTAAGGTTAGTTACCTTGAATCTCAGGTGACTACCTTGCAAAACAGGGTCAATGACTAGTAACTTGAGATATCTTATCTCAAAGAACAACTAGCTGAGAGAACTTTATAAAGAGCTCAACCAGGAACATAAGAACCTGTGAATGTGATTGACCTAACTCCTAGCTCACCTATGCAAGAGGGAGATACTACCAAAAGGGGGAGAAAGTTATTACAGTCACATAGAGTTCTTCAGGGAGTATGGACATTAAGGACTCACCATCCTCACTTGTAATTATGCATACTCAGCAACTACCTCAAGTTCACATTGATGTGGACTCTATAGACTCCTTAATTCAGAGTCTCTTTGAGGAAGGTATTCCAAGGGCTATGTCATCTCCACCCCCAAGGAACTTCAAACTACATCATTGGATGGAGATATGATGCTGATAGAAGAGCCCTCATTCTTCAAAGAGTTCAATGGTAGCAAGAGGTATTCAACTTTCAGACCTTGAACTACTATGAAGGTCTTTATATGATCAACATGCCACTTGTCAACCCAAGTCAATCTAGACAAGCTGATAGGATGGAATAAAGGATTCAAGATAGAATTACTAAAGAGTTCGGTCTAAGAAGGAGACAAAGGCAATTAGGTAATATCATTGGTCAACTGGATGTTGAGGCAGACCTTAAGATTAGCTTTAAAGGGAAAACCTTGCTGAAGGCCCAGTGATAGAGCCTGAGAGCACTGTCACACCAACAACTACTTCAGTAATTCATTCCCTTAGTGAAACATCTGCTGGTGAAGGTGTATCACAACCTCTCTCTGGCTAGAGCTTGGATGCTACACCAAGCAATAAAGGCCAAAGCTCTCTCCACCCTGTGTCACAAAGGTCTATGGGTGATAAAAGGAAAAGGATTCTAACTCCTGAGGGGATTAAGGAGGAGGAGATAGAGAGAGAGGAGGAGAGAAAGAGAGAGGAAGAGGAAGCTAAAGGGAGAAAGTTCATCTGGGTCTTCAGGATTCATGCAAGTTGCAATCAGGGTGGCCCCCAGACCAAACACTCAAGATGAAGAATTAAGGGCAGTCAGGATTACTTACCTGCAGACCAGGAACTATGACATTGATGAGTCATATCTCTCCCTTTAGAGGAACTTAATGAATTAGATGACATGAAAATGTCAAGAGAGGTGAAGGAAGTAGAGGATACAAGGATACTTCTCCAAATCAAAGAGAAGAAGAGACAGAAAAGATTATACAAGCATGTTCCTACTCTCTCCCTAATTCAAGAAAGCCCTGTGCAAGAGACTATGACATCTACACAAGAACCTCATATAGACAAAGAAATAAATAGGCAAAATGTGATCAACTATCTGAGTGCCACAGGTTTCTACCAGGCATTTACACTTCTTCCCTTGTCCTTTGAGTACATTGAGTTTGAATATCTCAAACAACTTGAACTTCAAGTACTCAAAGGACAAAAGGCAATAAAGAGAAAGATGAGGGAAGAGGCTGCGAAGTCAAGAGCTCTCATCCAAAAGAGTATGAAGAAGTCTGCTGATAGACAAGAGATGATGAGTTTCTTGAAGCTGTATAGATTCTCCGAAAGGAGACTTGGCCTTATGTCTCTATCCACAATGGATGAGCATATCAGGGTAATCAAGCAGAAGATTAAAAGTGGAGAGCAAATTGACTTACACTCCCCTCCAAGTCAAGCTCCTCCTTAAGTTGTGACATCCGTCACCCCAAGGTCCTTCATTTAACATGAGTTTCGTTAGCTATTCTTGGAACATTCATTCCTTACCTTCATAGACTATTCGTGAGGACATCATACTTTTTTTGGTTTCTTTTACAGTTGTGATACCATTATTTGCAACCTTATCATCCAAAACGCTCACGAATATCACAATCGACATCACTAATTATATTATGTTATACAATATAAACATCAATAACAACAACAAATTCAAGATATAAACAAAATTAAACACATCGTTATAATTAGTATAACGCGCGTATCTACGTTGTTAGCAACCGAAATAAGTTTGGGGACTCGGGGGCTAAGTGCAAGGAGTAAACTTGACAAATTGCCAAACTAGGGCTGGGTATAAATACCCCACACCAGCCCTAGCCTTCACATTCTGCTTCTTCTTCTTCTTCACCTTCTTCTCCATTTTTCTCTCAATCTAGCACCAAAATCCGTCACGTTTGTTGCGTTTTCACCGTCAAATCTTGGTTATCATCGTGAATACTCACTTCTAGCAGGTAGATAACCTTGTTTGACCCGTTTCTTGCTCGATTTAACCTCTGTGTTTTCTAAGGTTTTGGGTGTTCGGGTTCATCCGAGCACATGAGGTCGTGTGGGCTTGTGTGTTGCGTTTTGGGGTGTGTTTCTTGTTTATACATGTTAGAATGTAGATTCTGGAAGTTCTTGGGGTGTAAAACGAGTGCCCGGAGTAGCTGGACACTGCTCGGTGCTTCACCAGTCGCGACCTGCTGTATAGGGCGACTGGGCCTTTCAGGCGACTGAGCCGTGCGACTGGGTGAGCCGTGCGACTGGGTGAGTCGTGCGACTGAGTCCATGCGTCTGAGTCTATCGTGCGATTGAGTGGTGCGACTGGGGTGAGTCGTGCGACTGAGTCCATGCGTATGTGTGTATCGTGCGAATGAATGCATGCGATTAAGAGTGTGTGCGATTGAGTCAATGCGGATGAATGTGTGCGACTGTGTGTATCGCACGACTGAAGATCTAGTCGTACGAATGAGAGTTCAGTCGTACGAATGAAGCTGATTCGCACGACTGAATGCTGAATCGTGCGAATGGAAGGTTGAGTCATGCGATTGGGTGTTGTGTGGTACGACTGAGTGCTTAGTCGCATGAATAGGAGTTCAATAGTACGAATGAAGCTGACTCGCATGACTGAAAGTTGATTCTTGCGAATGGAGTGTCCAGTCGTGCGTCTAGTGCTGTCGTGCAATTGGAGTCATTGTGTGTGAATCCTTCCTGTGTGCAGTGTGTGTTGTCGTGTGACGTTATGGTGACATCGACACGGTTGCCATGGTTGATGACGATCTGTAAGACTAACACTATCAAACTTATTAATGTTATATCAAATCCAATCAACTTAACACTTTGCAATTAGTAACAAACGAATCATAACACAAACACTTACCTAGTACTTTTCTGACAATGGTAACACTTTTACACAAATGTTATCGTCAATGGCAACGTTACTAGTGTCTAGATCTACATAAGATCTATTGTGTGTGTTTGTGTGCAAGTGTTACCCACGCCCGAACCGAAACTGCCCGAACCCATTGAACATCATCTTATGCTTTATGCTCATTATTAATGCTTGTCAGTAACTGTCAATAGGTGCTGACTGTTCATAGCATTCTACTGTTGGGAATATTCATTCGTGCTTATCATCTATTCAGTGAGTTTCGTAGACACTTTTTACGCTTATATATCTTTTAAACATTTTCAAACTTGGGGGAAAAGAATGCTCGCTTACTTAACACATTTTCAAGCATCTTCCTTAGTGGAAGTCTGCTACAACTCTTATGGTTAACTTATTTTGCTTACCTTGTTGAATGATGTTATTATGTCTCTTGACTCTATGCTATGTCACTACTTTGAATATTACTTGGTGGCTTTACATTACTATGCGCTACTACTTTGATGCTATGTGTTGTATGATGTTACTTGTGAATGCTATTGACCTTGGATGCTCTCGGCGGTGTGGTTCTTCTTCGTGGGTCTACTTTGTGGTTCTTCTTTGCCGAGCATCCATTACAACCATTAATCCCGATTATGGGACCTAAGGATTGGTTTGGTTGTAACCTATACGTATGCGCTTAGTGGATCTTGCTACGTCATGTGAACTTGTCTTTTATTACAACCCTTAATCCCGGTAATAGGACCTAAGGATTGGTTTGGTTGTAAACTATACGTATGCGCTTTGTGGATCTTGCTACGTCGTGTTAAACTTATTTTGCTATGGAAAATCTTTTAATACAACCCTTAATCCCGGTAATGGGACCTAAGGATTGGTTTGGTTGTAACCTATACGTATGCGCTTAGTGGATCTTGCTACGTCATGTGAACTTGTCTTTTAATACAACCCTTAATCCCGGTAATGGGACCTAAGGATTGGTTTGGTTGTAAACTATACGTATGCGCTTTGTGGATCTTGCTATGTCATGTTAAACTTATTTTGCTATGGAAAATCTTTTAATACAACCCTTAATCCCGGTAATGGGACCTAAGGATTGGTTTGGTTGTAAACTATACGTATGCGCTTTGTGGATCTTGCTACGTCATTTTAAACTATTTACACTTTGGGAATGCTTTCTTTACAACCATCAATTCCCATGAGGAGCCTATGAATAGGTTTGGCTGTAACTATTTATAACTGGTCAAACCGCCTATACATAAGTATAGCCGTGGTAACTCTTATTAAACTTACTCACTGTTTACAACTTAACATCTTTTACTACTTAAAACCTGTGAAGCTCACCAATAATTATGTTGACTGTTTTGAGCATCTCTTTTCAGGTGACCAAGGTAACTGAAGTTCTAGGAGTGTTGCCTTTTAGTGGAGACCCTAGGAAGCATTTTTAAGACTAAACATACATGATGAACAATTCTTTTGTACATTGTTGCAGTCCACTAAACAATTAACATTCTTTTGAACACTTGTTCCCGGGTTGTGGGAAACTAAGCAATGTTATTCTATATGGTTATGTGATCCTTACATGTTATGCTTATGGCTATGTTGTCGTGAATATTGACTGAACGCGACACAAGTCTCGATTTGTGTTCGGGTATCGTCATGACAAGCTTGTCATCATATTTATATTGCTTCTCTATCGTATACCATGTGTTATGACGATCCCGTCTAGCTCGCATCCCCTTGTTTCCACTATCAGCGGGGGTGTGATATAAGTGGAGATTAAGGTTGAACAACCTGAGACAACACAACTTGGACATCCTGCTGAGTCTCAGCAAGCTTCATCTTCTGATCCATAGCAGGGTCAAGCTCCCTCTCCTTCTGAACCTGTGAGGGAGGAAAACCCAACTGAGCAAAACAAGACTGATCAACAAGGTGCTGCAGACCACTCTTCTCAGTTAAAGTAATTAAAGAGGAAGAAGAGGATGGCTAAACCAAAGTCAAAGGAGAAGAAGAAGTCTAAATCATCCACCTCTATACCTCAGGATGAGTTAGATCAACCTGAGGAAGAGCATGAAGAGGCAGCATAATCAACTCCAATCCAAGTGGCTCCTCTTGCATCTGAGAGACCCATATTATCCTAGACTTTTACAACTAATCTAGAAAGATGGCATGTGATCAGAGATCAAGGTGATAAAGATGTCTACACATGGCAAGACCTATTCAACCTACCTCTGCATGATCTCTTTAAGATGAGAAGATACTATGAGAGTTTGAGTGATCCTGACCATCTAATGAAGAAGAGCATGGTCACCATCATAATGAGGAGTGTCAACAGCTGAAGATCCATAAATGATTTGGTAGCATCAGCCTAGGGGGAGTTTGTAAGGATTCCTATAAGTCTGATGCAGCCAAAACATCCAAAGTCTCTCTGCATGCATGTTCTAAAGAACTGAAGCAGAAATGCTTCGGAAGATTTACACTTTGCACTAGAAAATTTACTCTAAGTGTAAAATCTTCCGAAGCCAAGAACAACATCTTCCGAAGCCAAAAGTGAAGTGTTCCGAAGTTTCAAAGACAAAGTCTTCCGAAGCCAAAGGATGAAGACGGATTTCTTCTGAAGACTTTTATGAACATGCTTCGATCTCAATCATACATTAAAGATTTACACTTACATATTTACTGATGTAAGTGTAACTTACACTAGTGTAAACTTTTTTACGCTTATGAATTTACGCATATACATTAAAAAACATATTTGTGTATATGTGTAATGATGTTATTCCAACAAAAAATAATGATTTTGATTGATATTAAAAAGTTAACATGGTTATCGTAATAATAGAGGGTTAACGATTGAACCTTACCCTATATATATACTTATATATATACTTATACATATACACATATATAAACATATATACTTATATATATATATGTATATGTGTAATGATGTTATTCCAACAAAAAAATAATGATTTTGATTGATATTCAAAAGTTAACATGGTTATCGTAATAATAGAGGGTTAACGATTGAACCTTACCCTATATATATATACTTATATATATATACTTATACATATACACATATATACATATACTTATATATATACATATATATACATACATATATATATATATATATACATACATACATATATATACATACATATATATATACATATATACATATATATATTCATATATATACATACATATATATACATACATATATATATACATACATATATATATATACACATATATATATATATATATACATATAGATTTACATGCATATATATATACATACATATATATAAGGTTAGGTTCTTTTCAGGACTTCATTATAAATGAGAACTCACAGAACTAATATTAACCATTGATTGTTTTGATCAAGGGTTATGATTAAACATGTTCACTAAATATAAATTATTGATTTATTTAATTGGTTAATTTAAAGAAAAGGGTATATTAGTAATCTATTATATTATTTTCTCTCTCCAATTAGTTAGTAATTAATTAATTTTATTCTCTCTCCTCTCACTTCTCTTATTTCTAAAAATTCATCAATTACATTTGAAAAAAAACGAAATTCTTTAAAATTGAGTAAATTAGTACGTGATGCGTCATAATTAGTATTTGTTTAATCTTTGCATTCGATTGTTTTTTTTTCACGGTGCTCATTGATTTACATATATGTAAATCTTTAGACTGTTCGTCTACTCAAATGTTAATATTTTACATATATATAAATTTTCAAATCAATAGTCCATTTTTTAAATTAATCTGGTATTTACATATATGAAAAAATATCTTCATACTAGTCATTTAGTTTTCAAACTTACCACCCATTTACATATATGTAAAACTTTTTCTTATTGTTTTTTCATATACATACAGGTTCTACATATGTGTGAGTCAACAATTTACATATATGTAAGTCTTTAACACAAACTTACCAAATCATAAACTAAAATTCAAGCTAATTAACACAAACACTTGAATCAAAACATAAAGTCATACCCTAAATTTAACCATACGATTATTGAATTTGTGAGAAAATATATTAGTACATTTGTGTACGTAGAAAAAAATGTATAGGTAACAAAAAATATATATATGTAAAATTAATAAACCATTTATTTCCATATATGTATAGGTAAAAAAGATAACTGATTATATTTGTTTATGTAATGAAATTGGATGCAAAATGAACTCAAATATATAAAATCATTGTCAAACCATTATCAAAGTATCTTTAACACTTTTATGAATATACTATGAAAAAATGTCAAAGAACTATCCAAAAATTAATGCAAAGTTGAAATTGAGCACTAAAAGAAAAAAAACAATTAAAAATTTCATCCAATTAATGGAAGATAATTGTGTAACTTCCTAAATTAACTATATAGCATTAAAGACTCATATTAAATGCATATATTAAAGTACCATATTAACCTTGTTGTATTAATTAAAAAATAAATTAAATAAATAATAATCAATGGTTAGGATGAGTTCTCGCAGTTCTCACGATCTTTAGGAGTCCAGAAAAGATCCTGGCCCTATATATATACATAAATATATACATACATATATATATATATACATATATATACATCATATATATATATACATATATATACACATATACATATACATATATATACATATATATATACATATACATATATATACATATATGTATATACATACATATATACATATATGTATATACATACATATATACATATATGTATATACATACATATATACATATATGTATACATATATACATATATGTATATACATACATATATATATATGTATATACATACATATATATATATACATATATATATATATAGAACTCATGGTATGTAATTTTGCTTGCTTATAACTGTATGCACGGTATTCCACTATAAACACTATACAGCATCAACTACATGTTTACAATTCAAACCTGTGAAGCTCACCAACATTATTGTTGACATTTTTGAGCATATTTTTCAGGTAACAATGAGAACTGAAGATCTAGGAGTGCTGCCTTAGTGGAGACCCTACGATGCATTTTTGAGACTGAACATACATGATGAACAATTATTTTGTACATTGTTGCAGTCCATCAAACAATTAACATTCTTTTGGATACTTGTTCCTGGGTTGTGGGAATTACATACAAGAATACAATTTTGTGATTATGTGAATCGTTTATGTGAATCAATTACAAGTTTCTATTTATGCTTATAGCTATGCTGTCGTGAACATTGACTAAGCACGACACAAGTCTACATTTGTGCCGGGTGTCGTCATGACACGCTTTGTTATCAATTACATACATATTGCATCTCTATTGTTAACCATGTGTTATGACGATCCCGTCTAGCTCGCATTCCTGTGTTTCCGCTCTCAGCGGGGGTGTGACAGACTGGTATCAGAGCCATGGGTTATAGAGAATTAGGCAATTCACTTGACTTAGACTATAACCTAGGAACCTTCATGTAGAATGCATGCTAGGACTGGCTTGCATTTGATGTTACATGTATGTTCCTCTATACTTGTTTCTTGTCTCTATACATGATTCTATACGTACATACTTGTTATCTGATCATCCTGAGGAAGACACCAAAACTCTTAGTCTTTCTCCATGGGATACCTTATACTAGAACCTTACATTTGTATACGTACTACATCATACCATTAGGTCGGAACACCCAAACTGAAGGGAAACTTCACAGAGCACACGTAGCATTGATCTCAAATACTAAATCCGACCCTAAGATAGCATGCCTGAGATCCTGAAAGTATAAAGGATAGGCAACTATCGTTAGACAAACTGTGCTTATGTGCTTGGAGTTTAATTGCGACCACATACTACTATTGGAATACTATTGGCTCATGGACATGAGGACATTACATGAACCATGCTTGATGAATGTTGTCAATACTATGATGTTAACTTGGGGTAGGTGAAGCTAAGGGTGACCATGCAAGGCAAATTACCATTACGGGTGCACACGTAATTGCAATTTGCAGTGCATGAGAAGTCTGGCTAATCTTACCAGGAGGTAACGATCATGAGTATCACAAGTTTTCTATTATATACCCTAGGGTGCTAGGATCATAATTCTAGTAAGACCTTGTTAAGGGTAACAAAACATTACTAACACTTACTATTACCTAGGTCCTGTCCTACTTAGAGCCCTTATGGTAATTCCAATCATGACATTGATGTTATTCTCCACGAAACATTCCTCCACTTAGCATTTCAGTAACTAAGGAATTGATTGAATGCTTAGAATGAAAGTGGACTTCAAGAAATGTAGAGGAGTGATGATACTCTCTACACGTACATTATGTTATTCATTGGGATGAAGCTAAGGAAAATCGGATGTCAAGTAACCGGTTTAGGCATCATTCTCGGTATATCAAGGATGTGGTGGGAACGCTACGGGGAACCCTATATATAAGCATCACCGGTATACTAAGAATATGCTTAAGCTAGGCTACGTGATGGTCCTGATTGACTGAAGCATGGATTGTTGGAACTTGATGAGTGGAATCATACATGTATCTCCAAGTGACTAAGGTTTACATGTTTACTAAAGTTTACATGTTTACTCCTTTTATGATTAGAACAATGCCGCCTCGAAGAGCCACCCGTAGTACAAATCGCGAGGGTGAAACCCCACGAGGCAGAGGTAGAGGAAGGCCACCAAGAACAGGTGGTGCTCCCGTCGGCAACAATCAGGGAACTGAAAACCCTGATATAGCTGCTATGATTGCTCAGCAGCTAGCCGCACTGATTCCAACTATAGTGACTCAAGTGAGCGACACTCTTCTAAATCATAATTTCCACGGGGATCATGATACTAATGATCAGCATAATCAAGGAACAGGGGAAGACACTGGGATTGGCGGAACAACTGGTAACGAAACTGGGGTCGATAATACAAGACGGGGATGTTCTTACAAGGAATTTGTGGCCTGCAAACCCTGAGAATTTGATGGGAATGGTGGGGCGATAGCCCTAACTAGGTGGCTTGAAAAGATGGAGGCAGTGATTGATATCAGTGAGTGCCTCGACAGTCAAAGAATCAAGTATGCCACATGTTCACTGCAGGGCAACACATTAACTTGGTGGAACACCCAGGTTTAAGCTAGAGGAAGAGAGTCTGCGATGCGGATGTCATGGGATGGATTCAAAGCTTTGATCACTGAGGAGTACTGCCCCCTCAACGAAATGCAGAAACTGGAGCATGAATTCTGGAATCATTCTATGGTGGGGGCGGGACACGCAGCTTATACTGATCGATTCCATGAACTGGCGAGGCTAGTTCCACATCTTGTGACCCAGAATCAAAGAGAATCGAGAGGTACACTTGGGGACTTGCGCCTCAAATACGGGCAATGGTAACAGCAGCTGCTTCGCCAACGATTCAGAGCATGATTCTAAAGGCTGGCGCTCTAACGGATGAGATGGTAAGAACAGGAGTATTGGGTAGGGGAGCAGAGAAGAGAAAGGATATTGGAGAAACAAGCCGGTCGAGTGCCGGGAAATCTGATAAAAGGGCCAAGATCACTAGAAATTTCATGGCTGTGACTCAAGGCAAGAGAGAGTATGTTGGGCCGCACCCCGAATGTGACAGGTACAACTATCATCATCCCCCAGAGATGCAGTGCCGGGTGTGTGTGAACTATAGGCACCCGGGGCAACTAGCGAAGAATTGCAGGATTGCGCCAAATCTGGTGGCACCCGTCAACGCGGCTAACCCCGCCGGGAATGCCAGAGTATGTTATGAATGTGGAAATCCGGGTCACTACCGGAACATGTGCCCCAAACCGAATAGGGCACCGGGTCAACAAGGAAATAATCAGCAGCAAGTGATGGCTATAGCTGGGAATCAAGGCCCGGCTAATCAAGGGAATGTAGCTCGGGGACGTGCATTTGTCATTGGAGCTAACCATGCTCGTCAGGACCCGAATGTTGTCACGGGTACGTATTTGCTCAATCATCGCTTCGCATCCATATTGTTTGATACTGGAGCAGACAATAGTTTCATATCCTTTGATTTTGCACACATGCTTGCCTTGAACCCTAGTAGACTAGAAACTAGCTTTTTAGTAGAAATGGCCAACGGTTAGAATTGTACAGGCCAATGAGATTATTAGAAAGTGCTCCATGATATTGGAAAACCATGCCTTCGACATAGACTTAATACCTTTTGAGCTGGGAAGCTTCGATGTGATTGTAGGGATGGATTGGTTGTCGAAACACGGAGCCGAGATTGTTTGTCGGGAGAAAGTAGTACGAATCCCCATGCCAAATGGGGAGGTACTCAAGATTCAAGGGGAACGACCGGGAAGAACTCTAAAGCTTATTTCTTGCATGAAGACACGTCGATGTTTACGAAAGCAGTGTTACGTGTTTCTGGCCCATGTAGTGGAAAAGAAAGAAGAAGGCAACAAATTGGTAGATATTCCTGTAGTAAGAGATTATCCAGATGTATTCCCTGATGACTTTTCAGGTTTGCCTCCTCCACGACAGGTGGAATTTCGTATAGAGTTGGTTCCTGGAGCTACACGGTAGCAAAAGCACCGTACTGGTTAGCACCATCCAAAATGCAAGAGTTATCTAGCCAATTACAAGAACTACTGGATAAGGGTTTTATTCGGCCTAGTCATTCACCGTGGGGAGCACCGGTCTTATTGTCAAAAAGAAGGACGGGTTGTTCCGCATGTGCATCGATTATCGCGAGTTGAACAAGTTGACTGTGAAGAATTGATATCCTCTTCCTAGAATTGATGATTTATTCGATCAGTTGCAAGGGGCTTCATATTTCTCCAAGATTGATCTTCGTTCTGGATATCATCAACTAAGGGTTTTTGAGGATGACATACCAAAGATAGCATTCAGGACTTGTTATGGGCACTATGAGTTCTTAGTCATGCCGTTCAGACTGACTAATGCACCAGCCGTGTTCATGGATCTGATGAATCGAGTGTGCAAACCTTACTTGGATAAGTTCGTGATCGTATTCATAGACGATATACTTATCTACTCTCGTTCGAAAGAGGACCACGAGGAACACCTGCAGGCCATACTGAGTCTGTTACAAGAAGAGAAACTATTCGCTAAACTCTCAAAGTGCGAGTTTTGGCTTCGAGAAGTGAAATTTTTGGGGCATATGGTTAACGAAAATGGGATACATGTAGATCCCGGCAAGATTGAAGCAGTGAAGAAATGGGATGCACCCCAGACACCTTCAGAGATACAGCAATTCTTAGGATTGGCCGGATACTATCATCGCTTCATTGCAAATTTTTCAAAGATTGCTCAACCATTAACTTTGTTGACTCAGAAAGACAAGAAGTTTAACTGGGGACATGCACAAGAACAAGCATTCCAAACGTTGAAGGAGAAGTTGTGCAATGCACCGATATTGTCCCTCCCAGACGGGACTGATGATTTTGTGGTGTACTGCGATGCTTCACATCAAGAATTGGGTTGCGTGTTAATGCAGAAAGATAAGGTGATTGCCTACGCTTCACGACAACTTAAGGTGCACGAAAAGAACTATAAAACTCATGATTTGGAGTTGGGCGCTGTAGTATTTGCACTTAAGATATGGAGCCACTGTCTGTATGGAACCAAATGCATCATCTACACAGATCATAAGAGCCTTTAAACATCCTAAATCAGAAAGAACTCAATATGCGTCAGCGATGTTGGGTGGAGTTACTTAGTGACTACAATTGTGAAATCCGTTATCATCCGGGGAAAGCAAATGTGGTGGCTGACGCCCTAAGTCGTAAAGAACGTACGAAACCACTACGTGCTCGAGCTTTAGGATTGACTATTCAAACGAACTTGAAGGCTCAGATCCAACTTGCACAAAGTGAGGCATTGAAAGAAGAAAAACTTGTGGGAGAAGAATTCCGAGGGTTAGATAAACAGATGATTTGCAAGGATGATGGTATACAGTACTTCATGAACCATATATGGGTACCCAAATGGGGACACGTTCGTCTCTGATCATGGAGGAAGCACACAAGACACGATATTCTGTTCATCCTGGTGCAGACAAGATGTATCACGATCTTAAGGATCTATACTGGTGGCCAGGCATGAAGAAAGACATCGCTATGTACGTAAGCCGATGCTTGACATGTTCGAAAGTTAAGGCTGAACATCAAAAACTATCGGGATTATTACAGCAACCTGAAATTCCCAGTGGAAATGGGAGAACATAGACATGGATTTCATTACCAAACTCCCTAGAACAAGTAGCGGGCACGACTCGATATGGGTCGTAGTGGATCGGATGACGAAGTCGGCTCATTTCTTACCGATCCGGGAGGATTACAAGATGGAAAGTTGGTGAGATTGTACATAAAAGAGGTCGTGACACGGCATGGGGTGCTGGTGTCAATCATATCCGACCGTGACAGCCGATTTACTTCACGATTTTGGCAAACACTACAGAAAGCGATGGGCACTCGATTAGATATGAGTACCGCCTATCACCCACAAACAGATGGCCAAAGTGAACGAACAATACAAACGTTGGAAGACATGCTCAGAGCTTGTGTAATCGATTTTGGTGGTAGCTGGGACACTCATCTACCATTGATTGAGTTCTCTTACAACAACAGCTACCATACAAGCATTGGGTGCGCTCAAGCATTGTACGGGAGGAAATGTAGATCCTCAGTTTGTTGGGCTGAGATTGGTGAAAGCCAGCTAACAGGCCCAAAGATCATTCAAGAAACAACTGACAAGATTTTCCAAATCAAAGACAGATTGAAAGCTGCAAGAGATCATCAAAAGAGCTATGCGGACAACCGTCGGAAGCCTCTAGAATTCAATGTTGGAGATCATGTTCTACTCAAGGTCTCTCCCTGGAAAGGGATTGTACGATTTGGAAAGAGAGGGAAGTTAGCCCCAAGATACGTAGGACCATTCGAGATTACAGAAAGAATCGGTCCGGTGGCCTATCGATTAAGGTTGCCACAAGAACTCAGTGGTGTACACGAAACATTTCACGTATCAAACCTCAAAAAGTGCCTGGTGGATGAAACTCTACATGTGCCAATTGAGGAAATCAAGATCGATGAAAAGCTTTATTTTATCAAAGAACCTATCGAGATCATGGACCGAAAGGTCAAACGCTTAAGGCGCAGCAAGATACCGATCGTTCGCGTGAGATGGAACTCCAAGTGAGGACCAGAATTCACGTGGGAACGGGAAGATCAGATGAAGCTTAAATATCCACATTTATTTGAGGATGACACTCTTGGACCTAACACCAGTTGAATTTCGGGACGAAATTCTCTCAAGTGGGGGATACTGTGACATCCGTCACCAAAAAGGTCCGTCATTTAACGTGGATGTTGTTAACTATCCTTAGAACGCTTATTTCACTATCTTCATAGACTATTCGTGAGGACATCATACTTGCTTGATTTTCTTTTACAATTGTGATATCATTGTTTACCACATTAGCACTTAAAACGCTTACGAATATCACCACCGACACCGTTAATTATATTATGTTATATAATAGAAACATCATTAATAACATCATATTCAAGATACAAACAACATTAAATGCTTCCTTATATTAATATAACGCGCGTATTTACATCATTTTCAACCGAAGCAAATTTGGGAACCCGGGGGCTAAGTGCAGGGACTAAAAGTGACAATTGTCAAACTAGGGCTGGGTATAAATACCCTTGTATTAGCCCTAGCCTTCACCACTTCTTCATTTTCCTTATCTTCTTCTCTACTTTTCTTCTTCATCCTTGCACCAAAACCGCCCCATCCCGTCTCGTTTTCACCGTTTAGACCACGACTACAGCTTAGACTACACATTTCTAGCAGGTAGGCGACCTTGGTCGTCCATTTTTGCTCGTTTTACTTCTGCGATTTTTAGGGTTTCGGGTGCGCGGGTTCAACCCGAGCACAAGCGGTCGTGGGGGTGTGTGTTGCCTTTCTGAGTGTGCATTTTACTTAGATATGTTAGATGAGTGTTTCTGGAGGTTCTTGATGTGTGAAACCCGTGTATAGAGCAGCCGAAGGCAGCTCCGCACTTCAGCAGTCGCGATCTGCTGCACTGGGCGACTGGGTCTGTCATGCGACTGAGCCGTGCGACTGGGTGAGTCGTGCGACTGAGTCCATGCGATTGAGTGAGTCATGCGACTGATTCCATGCGATTGAGTTAGTCGTTCGACTGAGCCCATGCGTCTGTGTGTGCCATGCCATTGAGTCCATGCGATTGGGTGAGTCGTGCGACTGAGTCCATGCGATTGAGTGAGTCATGCGACTGAGCCCATGCGTCTGTGTGTGCCATGCGATTGAGTCAATGCGGATGAATGTGTGCGACTATATGTATCGCACGACTGGATGTCTGGTCGCACGAATGAAAGTTCAGTCGTACGAATGAAGCTAATTCGTACGAATGAAGGCTGAATCGTGCGAATGGAAGTTGAGTCGTGCGATTAGGTGTTGTGTGGTACGACTGAATGCTTAGTCGCACGAATAGGGATTCAGTCATGCGAATGAAGCTGATTCGCATGATTGAGAGTTGATTCGTGCGAATGGAGTGTCCAGTCGTGCGTCTAGTCCTGTCGTGCAATTGGAGTCATTGTGTGTGAATTCTTCCTATGTGCGGTGTGTGTTGTCGTGTGATGTTAAGGTGACATCGACACGGTTGCCATTGCTAATGA
This sequence comes from Flaveria linearis, assembly GCA_024085815.1. Lineage (NCBI taxonomy): Eukaryota > Viridiplantae > Streptophyta > Magnoliopsida > Asterales > Asteraceae > Flaveria > Flaveria linearis. Next base: position 26,189,581 of record CM044009.1, on the reverse strand, counting down.
CGATCCTTAAGATTGACACTATGGAACTTATCAATGTTATATCAAATCCAATCAACTTAACATTCTGCAATTAGTAACAAACGATTCATAACACAAGTGCTTACCAAGTATTTCTCTGACAACAATAACACTTTACCTAAACATCATTGACAATGGCAACACTTCTAGTGCTTGGATCTACATAAGATCCATTGCGCGTGTTTGTGTGCAAGTGTTACCCATGACCGAATCGATACGACCCGACCCAACTAAACAATATTATTAACAGCAGGCATATCATTAATGCTTAACATAACTGTTAATAGGTGATTAACCGTTCATACATACATACAAGTTTGGGCAGTTTCATCATACATACTTACCACTTAACAAGTGAGTTTTGTGGCCCCTTTTTATGCTTATACAATTGTTTCAATCTTTTACAACATGGAGGAAAAGTATGCTCACACGTTCTCAATGCTGTACAACATACCTACAATTTTCATACTTGGAATCAACGTGATACTGTTTTGTGAGTACATATCTGATGCATACATGATGTTACTATGTGGTTTTTCTTACAACCATCAATTCCGGTGTTGGAACCAACGGATAGGTATTAGTAGTACTACTGGGTTGACACCCCCACCCTTGACAGATGGTCACTTGTGAGTACCATCACACTGCCAGGAACGGGCCTTGGGTGAATATATTCCGACAAGTTGTTGTGTGTACGTCATTAGGTTTGGTTGTATAAAACTCATGCTATGTGATTTTGCTTGCTTATAACTGTATGCACGGTATTCACTACAAACACTATACAGCATCAACTACATGTTTACAATTTAAACCTACGAAGCTCACCAACATTATTGTTGATATTTTTAAGCATATTTTTCAGGTAACAATGAGAACTGAAGATCTAGGAGTGCTGCCTTAGTGGAGACCCTAGGATGCATTTTTTAGACTGAACATACATGATGAACAATTATTTTGTATATTGTTGCAGTCCATCAAACAATTAACATTCTTTTGGATACTTGTTCCCGGGTTGTGGGAATTACATACAAGAATACAATTTTGTGATTATGTGAATCGTTTATGTGAATCAATTACAAGTTTCTATTTATGCTTATGGCTATGCTGTCGTAAATATTGACTAAACACGACACAAGTCTCCATTTGTGCCGAGTGTCGTCATGACACGCTTTGTCATCAATTACATACATATTGCATCTCTATTGTTAACCATGTGTTATGACGATCCCGTCTCGCTCGCATTCCCGTGTTTTCGCTCTCAGCGGGGGTGTGACAGCCGACAATCTCATAATTCAATCGACGATGAAAGGTTCGAAAATGAAAAGATGAAAGGCCCAATGTAAGTTTCGTGGAACAATAATAACTGAATGAAATTTTATTAACATGATAATATAAATTAGAATTTGTCACTATATGCAAAATTACTTAATCATCCCTTCTATTGATATATATATATATATATATATATATATATATTTAACCTTTTAAATTAATAAATTAATATTTCTGGATGAAAATATCAACTTTTTAAAACATTGGACACGCAGTTGTAAAAAGCTTTTTCGATAAAAATACTAAATGTGACCAAGCAGTAAGATGAAAAACAATAATTCATTCTAAAAGATAATTAGCATTCTAAAAGATAATTAGTTGTCATGACACTTCCTTTTACCAACCTGATGTAGATTGAAATAAAATTTAGGATGGGGTTATAGTAAAATAGTATTTAACCTAAAATGCCTATTAAGAATTATGAGCTTAACACGTAACCTTCTATTATTTTTAAGGGGATGGCATTTTGAACATCGTATCATATACGTCAGCTCATTGTGTCTTATACATTTATTGTGTTAAATAACATTTCAGTGTATCATATATATATATATATATATATATATATATATATATATATATATATTTTGTATATATACTTATCATTGTGTTTTAAGTCTTTGATCATTTTGTGCTATTTGTGTCATTGTTTCTATATATTATATAAACATATTATCTATCATTGTGTTTTACAATTAGAAGTACACAATGACATAATTTTTTACCAATATATTTTTTAAAACTTATACTGTTAAAGATAATACAATGTGTTACTTTCGCCATTATATTTTTATACATGATATAAACTTGTTGTTATCTATCATTATGTTTTACAAGTAGAAGTACAGAATGATGTTATTTCATTAATATATTTTTCAAAACTCATATGTTCAAGATAACACAATTACAATAAAAAAACACGATAAATATTGTGTTATTTTATCATTGTATTTAATGTATTAGATTAATTAGCAGTTAATTTATTATTATGATTTACGTATTAGAGATAAATAACAATGTTATTCACCCATTATATATATACATATATATATATACATACATATATATATACACATATATATATACACATACATATATATATATACATATATATACATACATATATATATATATATTAATTTATCATTTTAGAAAAATGCAATATATTTAGAAAAACACAATAACTAACAGAAAGATGCAATGAACTATACTAAAAATATAATGACGAGATATGAGCTTAAAAACATAAAAAGTTTATTATTATTTTATATGAAAATATCACGTGTCAAATATATCAGCTTATTGTATCTTATACGTTCATCGTGTCATATATTTTACATCATTTGTTATGTGTATTAATCATTTGTGGTTTACTTTTTATATCATTTTGTGTTATTTTTGTCATTGTTTTTATAGATTATAAACTTATTATTTATCATTGTGTTATACAATTAGAAATACACAATGACATACTTTCACCAATTATATTTTTAAAAAGTTGAAGTATTGAAGATAACACAATGTGTTTATTTTGTTATTTATTTTTAATAGATTATATAAACTTGTTATCTACCATTAGTACATAATAATATTATTTCACCTACGTATTTTCAAAACTCATAGTGTTTAAGATAACACAAGGACGACCAAAAGATATAATGATACATTGTGTTATTTGGTCATTGTTTTTAATGTATTTAATTAATTAGTTGTTAATTTATTACTGTAGTTTACATATTAAAGATACATAACAATGTTATCCAATCATTATATTTTTTAAAATTTATCATTTTAGGAAAACACAATAGTATTCTAGAAAAACAGAATAACCAATAAAAATACACAATTAACCGCATTAAAGACACAATGACAATATAAACTTAACAAAGTACATATTTAAATCTTTTTATATAACAATATTATACTCATTTTAAAGATAAAAAACGTTTGTTTTGGTGTAATTTTTATAAAAAAATAATATCAACAAAAGTGATTATTGCTAAAATAAATATCTAACAATTTTTTACTACAATTTTAATCTCAACCATTAATTAATGAGAAAAATAGTTGAGATTAGTTCTTACACTTTTTAGTTTAGATGATTTTGTATTACACCTTTAAGAAAGTTATTCCTATAATTTTATCTCAATAATTGATTAAGTAGATTGATGAATAAAATTAATTTTTACACCTTTTAGTTTAACTAGATTTAAATGCCGCGCGTTGCTGCGGCCGTGCAAGTTTGCATTTTCTGCTACTAAACGGACACATTCTTACAAGAGTTCAGTTACAAAAGACGATTATGTGACATGATTTTCAAAATACCCTGCTACCTGCACGTTTCCATTACTGTTACAAAATTTTAATATGATGCAAAAGATGTTGCAGAAGTCGATTAGTTGCAAAAGAAAGGCTTTGGATTGAAAATGTGCTTGCTTACTGGTCCTTCGTCTTTTGTTTCAGGCGAGGTTCCACACCTGTAAGCAAGTTATGTAGTTGTTTATACACTGTAGAATATCGCAAACGTTATTGCATTGGTGATAGTATGACTTTATTATACCTTGTTCACATGTTCTTTTCGGGGTTTTTACAGATGGGGTTGCAGGTGTAGCTATTGATGAGCTGGTAGCCTGTGTGGTAGCAGTTGGTGAGTTTGTAGGTGATGATTGTGCCTCGTAAGCTTTGTTGACTCCTATTGCTTCACTCTGGTTATCGTTTTTGGGTTGGATTTCAAAGATGAAAGGTTTATTTATCAGTTGTTTGAGCTCGGCTGGCAGGATCTTTGGGTCTTTGTCTTGCTGTGTGACCTGGAGATGGTATTTCATATGCTGGAATGTGTTTGAACCTGTGTTTTTTATAGAGGGAAGGTGTTAGTGGTGTTTGCTAATGTAGGTAAAAAAAGATGTATGTTTGTTGTACCTTTGGATTAATCTTGATAGTTGACTTATGCACGGGTTGATGTATGTTTTAGATGCAGACGTGGAAGCCAATTGTAGTGCACCTGCATTAAGTAAATTTGCGTTGTGATGTTTGGAATTTTTTTGGTATGTTGTACGTTACTATTTTTAGAATACCTCCGAATGTGGAAACTTTGAGAGATGTGACTGCTATGATTGCGGGATCCGGGTCACTCTCAGCCGCCTTTCGATTGAAACCTATTGCAATCTCCTCCCATAAAGCAACCTCGATCATTTTGCCACTGTTCAAACACACATTTTTGATTATGCCTCTAATAATGTAGGTGCTTTAATTGTTTGGAGCATGGGTGGTACCTTTCATCTTGTAGTTTAACATGTAACAGACCCTTTCCTGTACGGTTGGGGATTTCTTTTGCGTCAATATAGCGGCCTATGAAATCTGCAATAACGTTATGACGTTTACTTCTTTTTTTTAACTATAATGGTTATGTATGACAAATACGAACCTGTAAGTACTTTGTTCTTCTCGACCATAAACCTTCATAATGAGTTTCTAATCCAAATCCGATTCAAAACATTTCCAAAACGAACATCCCAGATGTCTATAGGAGTATTGTAAATATGATAAAGTTGCGTAAGCATATATATTGCGACCAGGTACCCATGATGATCTTTGTGTGCCTATGAATGGATACATTTATCCATTTGGTTACAGAAAAATTATGCAATACAAAAGTTGACATTTAGATTATTAGATTACCAAGTATTCCAACTCATTGCTTCAGCACATATATGGCACTTCATTCGTAACAGCATACAACTATTTCATGTAAACATACAACTCAACTACTGCAGAACTGTAAAAAACCCATTAACCTTACCTTACTAAACGATGCAATTGTTGTCAATTGATTAAAACCAAGGTCCAGGTGCTTCAACTTGCTACATCTCCATAAATTATCCACTTTAGCAAACCTGTTCCTACTTAAATCAAGGGTTTCAACAACAGGCAGGAGCCTCAAGGAATTATCCATCAAAACCAAGCCATTATAAGCACAAGAAACAAATGACAGCCGCTTCCACTGAGGAGAGTCCTCTATCTCAGCAATTCTACTCGCAAAAACATGCCGAAGTGCATCCTATTTCACCTCAAGAAAAACATAACATCATGTCAATCCTATCAGATACTGCAATAACTGAACGATTAGAATAATCATATTCACAGAATGTAAAATCAATCTGAAAATCACACAGTTGAATTGTGACAGATAATCTTCTCCAGAGTATGCCTAAGTTCAAGAAGCCCCCGAGCAGCAGATGTGGAGAGATCACATCCCCGAAGCTCGAGAAACTTCAACCGACCACCTGCCTAAAGTGATTAGAATGAATGTAGTATTGAGTGATTGACAAGACGGCAACTGGTTAGGATTTCTGATTGCATGGTGTCAGAATAATCAGATTTGCAGCAGCAGCAGCATGTAAGTTAAGAACATTGATTAGTGAGATAAGTGTAATTACTTACCGATCTCTAACTCTTATATTATATCTTCAAGTTGTAATAATCAGTTTGAAAATGAACATCCAAACTCCCATGAAAACAGCTTTTATCAGTTTTAAAGGTTGTATGGATGTACGAAGTTCAAGTAATCATTGTGATTCAAAGAACCATGACTAATGACATCTGAAGAGTCAGACATATAATCACTCGTTTAAAACTACGGATAGCCAAGAACATGTATCTAAAATTTATCACAATAATAAATCTAAAATTTATCACAATAATAAATTTGCTTTCAGCAAATTCAATCATCCAAGTCTGATTATTTGAACTCTAAATACTTGGATAACCAAAATCATAATCAATCTACTAAACACTCTAAACTGGTAATTTCTAGTTCAAACAACGATAATGAGCTTACACTCACATTCAAACACCCTCTTAAAGTAAACGTTCAGCTTATTTAAAAGCTTGAATCAAGAGTATAACTAACATAGCGCAGTGGTTGATCATCAAAAGAAAATTGGAGCTGATCTGTGTTGATATAGTCCACTAGTGAAGGTGAAAACCAGAAACCCCTAACCTATAAGCTCAAATTCAAATTCTGAAATCAAACCCTGTGGGTAAATCAATTTGACCAAGAGTTGCAATTATTTTCTTTCTACCTAAATTCTTCATAAATCATTAAGAAGAACCTAAAATCAGAAGTAACAAAAGGCCAATCACGAAAATCAAAATCATTAATTTGTATACAAATGACCTGAACATGAAGAAATGGAAGTCATAATTGGGTTAGGGCACTCAGATTCCCCCAAACATTCATCTGTAAATCACTTCAACCGTAAACCCATATCAATTCATACATCAATACCTCCCACAGTTTTTAGTTCGAAACACTTAGGACATCAATGAGTTTGAGTAAAAATGGTGAATCTCACAAAAACCCTAGAAACAATTCGACCAAACCACCAAGTAGAAGCTTCAAGAACTCACGCAATCATGAAAATCTTTGCAAGTACTACCGGTTGTATATGAGAGATGAACAGCGATTAGCACCAGCATTCGCCTTCTTCCTCCCCAATCGTCTTCGTCTTCTTCCATGAACTCTCGGAGCCGCTTCTCCATCACTCGATCCCCATGCTTCTTCGATCCACACACTCCCATCTCCACCGCCACCGTCGCCGTCACAAGCGGTGGTTCCCCATTATACCATCATCTATATCCGCCAGCTGCTTGCGCGGCGGAGGAACCTCGCGTCGCCGCGGAGGGAGCGGTGGGAGTTTGATCGGTTGTGTGGGATCCATTGGGAGAGGAGGATTAGGGTTTTGTTAAGGAGGGTCGGTGGCACTGTAGCCACCGACCAAAGTCTTTAATATATATATATAATAACTTCTTTATTTGAACATTCCCTGGCTAAAATTTAAAACTTCATTCAACATTATGATACGACTCGAGACAAAAGTGAAAGTACGTGCTACTTGATTAAATTACACCTGGAAATTATAACTAAATTTTGTCGAATATCTTTACGTCAATTAGGCATATCCTCATACACTTAGCTTCACACATTTTCATTTTAAACCCAATCTTCGGAAAAGACCTACAAAATGGGCATAAAAAGAAGAAAAAAACTTAACATAGAGATAGTAAAGGACAAAAATTTCAATGATACACCAACTCCTATAAGATATAAAAACTTATTAAGACTCTATTGCATTAACATGTATACAATTAAAATGGCTAAGGTTCATTTTTTCTTAATATGTTCAGAGTTCTACTATCTTAGTATCAACTATAAAAGACAAATTGATCGTATTATTAATACTTTTTTTATAAATCACTTTATACATGCAACATTGATTTTTATATAAATTTTCTATTCTTAAGATTATAAATTACATATTCCTTCAAGGCGCGCGCACACGCGCGGGCTGTAACACCCGGTTATTTTCTTTTAAAGCCAAAGAAAGAAGAAGAAGAAAGAAAAAGAAACAAAAGAAATAAAGCCCAAAGTCGAGGGATCAAACTTGCCAAAACGGAAGAAAGTTTGGAAGAGTGGGGGATTAAGAGGGGAGGGCAGCCCACACCCTCCCCTACACTTGTGAAAATCAGCCAAAGAGAGAAGAGAGGAGAAAAGAGCCAAAAACTCTGGGTTTTTCTTGCGAATCAAGGTGCAAGAGTCGAAGTCAAGTGGGTTAGATTGAAGCTCTACTCGACGGTATTGTTTATGTGAGTTCTAGGACCCCTCTTTTACTTGTTTCAACTGATTTGGGGTTGGAACACATAGTGAAACCCGTTTTTGAAGTGTGTGTGTGTTGACCCTTGTGTATGTGTTGTGTGTGATACGATTGGGTTTTGATTTCGAGCTTGTGTATGCTTGTATGGTGTGGTGGTATGTGTTTCTAAGGTTTAGGATGGTCGATTTGAGCTTAGAACAGGTTTGGGAGGGCTTGGAGGCCGAAAATGACAGATTGGGTTCGGGGAAGAACTGCATTCTGCATCAGTTAGGGCTATGCGACCGAATGGCATGCGGCTAGAGGTCATGCGACCGAAAGTAACGTGACTGAGAGTCATTCGCATGTGAGTCGTGCGACTGAGGGTCATTTGTGAAGTCGCTAGATCGGTAGACATCCGAGCGTGTTCTTGACGGAAGGTGATAAACCAAAAGACAAATAATAGTACAAACAATAATCGAATGATTTCATTGATAAAACCGAATGATTACAAGCTCGTTAAACAGAAAAATCACGACTTTTGGAAAGGGGAGATCGAGCATGATCTCCCCTCTCATCCGGCAGCACCTGGGCGCCGGGCACTCTCCCCCCTAAACCCTTAGGTTTCTACACGATGAAACTGGTATATATAGGCGTCAGCCCATATCAGATGCGACTGGACCCATTCGTACGAGTGGACCATGCGTATGGTTTAATCGTACGACTGGACCATGCTTATGGTTCAATCGTATGACTGGACCATCCTTATGGTTCAGTCTTATGAATGCCCCAATCGCATCTCTCAGTCGCACGACTGGTCCATTAGCATGGTTTAGTCGTACGACTGTGTCTCATTCGCATATGCTCCTGCGAATGACCCAGTTTCATGTGTTTACAACATATCAGGTGTAATACATTAAGCCTAGACTATTCGTCAAACGACGGACACACTATATATGACAATAGATGCTCCAACAAATTCCCCCTTGGACGTTGCTTTCGAATAGTAGATAACACCTCTTACAATCTTCAGTCAATCTTTGCTCTGGTTTCCAATAGAATCAAACGAACAACCATATTAGCCAACGTTGTCGATCCGTCAGGTTGCTACAGTATCCCTGAAAATGAATTTAGGCACAATAGCTTTTGTTTACTTTGCAGAACACCATCATAGCAGCAAGATTCCACATATGACTGATTTTTCCAGATAATGACATGAACAGTTTTCCATTGCTTCAATCTTCACACAGTCTAACTTGATTAACATTAACAACTGTAGAAATTCCCCCTCACATTCAGCATATCCCAATATATAGACATTGTGCTCTCCTGTCGTCTTCATACGGTGTATTGGGCAAAAGGTTGAAGGTTCCAATCCACATCTGACAATATCAAACAAATCAGCATGCACGTAGATTCATCATCAGAAACCTACTCACATCATCACTTTCTGATTGCGTCTTCAATTTCTCTATACATGGATTCCCCCTAAAAATAAGAATCCTCTCTGTGCGGATAAATATAACTTGATTGGCTCATAAATAGTCAGATGCTCCTGACTACCCTACAAAATCAGCATCGACTGCTGACATCTTCTCTTCTCTCTTTCATGTTCTAACAACATTCACCTATTCTGGAAGTCCAACGAATAATGGGGTATCCATTGAACTTATTCGACATAAAAACCTCAGGGTGAATGTGCTTTGCTCATCCTCAAATCTGTGCAAGAGGCAGTTCCAGACTCTTTTTTTTTGTTTGGAACACCGTTCATTCGTATGACATGGAGGACAAATATCACATTCGTGTGAATGGATGATACGAATGATATATTCGTGCGACTGAGCATAAGACTGGACATAAGACTGGTCCAGTCGCACGACTAACATAAGTTTGGTCCAGTTGCATGGTCCAGTCGCACGACTGGTCCATTCGCATGGTCCAGTCGCACGAATGGTCCATTAGCATGGTCCAGTCGCACGACTGGTCCATTCGCATGGTCCAGTCGCATGACCAGGTCTGCACGCAGATTTTCAGATCTGCAGCCGCCAAGGCTGCCAAAAACCCTAATCCGACGAATTTTACATGAATCGAACCAAAATAGACATCATCAGATTCGCAAGGGTGATAAGAACAAGATCTGAGCAAAAACACAAAGAACACGAATTGGGTTTAACGTCAAAGAACCTGAAATAGATCCAGAGATCAAGAGCTCGGGGTGCATTGTTAGATCATTCTAGCAGTAACCGGCTCTGATACCAATTTTGAAGTCGCTGGATCGGTAGACATCCCAGCATGTTCTTGACGGAAGGTGATAAACCAAAAGACAAACAATAGTACGAACAATAATCGAATGATTTCATTGATAAAACTGAATGATTACAAGCTCGTTAAACAGAAAAATCACGACTTTTGGCAAGGGGAGATCGAGCATGATCTCCCCTCTCATCCGGCAGCACCTGGGCGCCGGGCACTCTCCCCTAAACCCTTAGGTTTCTACACAATGAAACTGGTATATATAGGCGTCAACCCATATCAGATGTGACTGGGCCCATTCGTACGAGTGGACCATGTGTATGGTTCAATCGTACGACTGGACCATGCGTATGGTTCAATCGTACGACTGGACCATACGCATGGTTCAGTCTTACGAATGCTCGCATCTCTCAGTCGCACGACTAGTCCATTAGCATGGTTCAGTCGTACGACTGAGTCTCATTCGCATATGCTCCTGCGAATGATCCAGTTTCATGTGTTTACAACATATCAGGTGTAATACATTAAGCCTAGACTATTCGTCAAGCGACGGACACATTATATATGACAATAGATGCTCCAACATCATTCACATGTGAGTCATGCAACTGAGGGTCATTCGCATGTGAGTCGTGCGACTGAAGTTCATTCGCATGGGAGTCATACGACTAAGGTCCATACGCCTGAGTGCTTATTCGTATAGTGTTCATTCGTCCATAGCATTCATCTACATAGGTCCATCCGCATAGGGTCCATTCGCCTGATGTCTATTCACCTAAGTATTCAGTCGCCTGGGACGTCATGCGACTGAAGGGTGTCCATACGCCCAAATAGGGCTCGGGTGCCCGAGAGAACATTGTTCAACCTTCTGACTTTCGGGGAGATGTGTAGAGGTAAGCTTTAACTTTGGAGGTTCCCGGGGGTTCATGTAAGTTGACTTTCGAGGTCATAGACGTTATGATGGTCATGATGATGATGTATGATTGATGTTTATGCATGATGGTATGTATGATGTATGTTATGTATGTATGATGGTACCGTGTATGGCGATGTTTGTATGCTTATGTTCATGTTCCTTAATATGTATGATTATTTTCCCCTGACTTTACGTTGAATGTTAATAAATGAAACGAAAGTATTATGTAACGTAAAGTGGAAGATAATGAAAAGAGGAACATCATGAATGAATGCATGCATTAACGAACGAGGGAAGGTAAAGTAAGTCTTGCAAGCCTTGTAAGTGGGAGCATGCCCAATGAAGGGTGTTAGTCCAACGGTGTATGGGTTAGCTACCCTAGAAGGATGCACATCAGGGTCTTTCTTTGTGATTAACCATTTGTATAGAACCTTTGTCGCTTACCCTAGGTACTGTGGCCAGGCTGCTGTGCGCCATGACGGAAGGTCTATGATAGACTTCGGCCCAGTATCCGTTTTATGCATGACGGTGGGTATAGCACATGACAATGGTACGCCTGAATTTACCCTTAGGTACTGTGGCCAGGCTGCTGTGCGCCATGACGGAAGGTCTATGATAGACTTCGGCCCAGTACCCGTTTTATGCATGACGGTGGGGTAAAGTTTATGGTTTTGATGGAATGAAAAGAAGTAATGAAGAACATATGAATGGAAGTAAGGAAGTATGAACGAATGAAAGTTAATGAAGGAATGATGAAGATAATAATGATATTATCTATGTGTACGTATGATGTGTGATCACATGCAAATGTAAAGAATGGTTTTTAAACGAAACAAAAGTATGATTTATTATAAAACTAGAACTCACTCAGCAACGCTGACTTTTATGTGTTTCCAGTTGGCAGGTAACGTTGCTTGGGATGGCACAGGCGGCTACTCGGCTCTTTTGGATGGCATTCTTTTGATTAATGTTTTTGCATTGTAATGCGAACAAACGACGTTTTGTAATGAATATTGTATTAACTTGCAAAAGCATTTACATATAAATGAAAGGTTATTTTAATGTTCCGCTGCAATGTTTTATGAAATATGAATGTAATTATATGTTTTATGTGCGATGATTGACCAGCTGTAAGTGTCCCGGGAACGGGGCCTGTCACACCCCCACTGATAGCGGAAACACGGGGATGCGAGCGAGACGAGATCGTCATAACACATGGTATGCGATAGAGTAGCAATATAAATATGATGACAAGCGTGTCATGACGACACCCGAACACAAATGGAGACTTGTGTCGTGTTCAGTCAATGTTCACGACAACATAGCCATAAGCACAACATAAAATGATCACATAAGCATAAATGATAACTTGTAATGTAAATTCCCACAACCCGGGAACAAGTGTACAAATGATAAAGTTCAATCAACCAAGATTAATGTTTAACAAAAGATGATAAGTCACAAAAATGCATCCTAGGGTCCCCTCTAAAAGGCAGCACTCCTAGAATCTTCAATTACCTTGATCACCTGAAAAGACATGCTCAAAACGGTCAGCATAATTGTTGGTGAGCTTCACAGGTTTTAAGTAATAAAAGATGTTAAGATGAAAACAGCTTGTAAGTCTAAAAAGAGTTACTACAACTACACTTAGGTGTAAGCGGTTTACAAGATATAGATAGCTACAGCCAAACCTATACATCGGTTCCACATGGGAATTGATGGCCGTAAAGAAAGCATCCCATAAGTTTCACATGACGTAGCAAGATCCACGAAGCGCATACATATAGGTTACAACCAAACCAATCCTTAGGTCCCATCACCGGGATTAATGGTTGTAATGGATGATCGGCTTAGAAGAACCACACAGAAGAACCACACAAAAGAACCACACAGCCGATGCATCCATCAACAATAGCAATAACAGGTAGCATCAATCAACACATAATATCAAAGTAGTAGCGCATAGTAATGAAATACCACCAAGTAACGTACGAGGTGGTAACATAGCATAGAGTCAAGTTCATATAGCATCAATCAACAAGATAAGCAAGACAAGATACTCATAAAAGTAGCAGCCAGCTTCCACTAGGGAAGATGCTTGAAATCAAGTTAAGTAGGTGAGCATTCTTTTCCCCCAAGTTGAAAATATTTAAAAGGTTTTATAAGAGTAAAAAGGGGCTACGAAACTCACAGAATAGATGATAAGCACGTATGATGAATATTCCCAACGGTAGAATGCTATGAACGGTCAAACACCTATTGACAGTTACTGACAAGCATTAATATGAGCATAAGGCATAACAAGACATTCGATTAGTTTGGGCTGTTTCGGTTCGGTCGTGGGTAGCACACACAAGCAGACATACTCATATCAGACCTTATGTATGTCCAAGTATTAAGAGTAGTCGTCATTGCTAATGACATCCGTATGGGGATCCCATTATTATAAAAGATAGTGCTTGTTAAATATTTGTAGTCCCAAATAGGTTGTCGATAATTGTAAAAGGTTAGGTTATTTTAAATTGAAATAGTATGTGCCTGTTGATAGCGTTGACTTTAATCTTTGTGGTCAAGCAATGACACTTTATTAATGTTACCTTATCATCACAAGACATTCAAAAAGGGAATTCACATATACACGCATCATCAATCACACAACAGGAACGGACGCACGACTCAACCCTCCATTCGCACTAATGGACCTTCAGTCATACGAATCAGCTTCATTCGTACGATTGAACCTTCGTTCGTGCGACTAAGCATTCAGTCGTACCATGCAACACCCAATCATGCGACTCAACCTCCACACGCACGATTGAACCTTCATTCACACAAATCAGCTTCATTCGTGCGATTGAACATTCATTCGTGCGACTGGCCTTTCAGTCGTGCGACTCACGTACAATCGCACAGAATCTCATCCGCACTGACTCAATCGCACGCACATTCACTCGCATGGACTCAATCGCACACACCCAGGCGCATGACTCAGTCGTGCGATTCACCCAATCGCACGGCTCAGTCGCGCGACACACCCAGACGCATGAATCAGTCGTGCGATGCACCCAATCGCACGGCTCAGTCGCGTGAACAGACCCAGTCACGAAGAACAGCATAATCGCGACTGCCGAGTGTAGAGCAGTCTCCGGCTGCTCCGCGTACTTGTTTTACACCCCAAGAACTTCCAGAATCCATATTCTAACATGTCTAAACAAGAAACACACTCAGAAACGCAACACACAAGCCCACACGACCTCATGTGCTCGGATGAACCCGAGCACCCGAAACCCTAGAAAACGTAGAAGTGAAATCGAGCAAGAAACGAGACAATCAAGTTGTCTACCTGCAAGGATGGAGTAGACTAGGTTGTAGGTGACTTCTAGACGACGAAAACGAGACCAAATGGAGCGTTTTTCATGCAAAAGTGAAGAAGATAGGTGGTGAAGAAGAAAATGAAGAAGAAGTGAAGAAGATGATGAAAATGGTTGGGAAAGGGGTTTTTGTACCCATCCCAAGTTTGTAAAAAGTCAATTTTAGTCCCTGCACTTTGCCCCCGGGTTCCCAAATTTTATTTCGGTTGAAACGACATTAATTAGGCTTGTTTTATTAATGATGAAAGACGTAGTTAATGATATTTATAATTTAAAAATGTTTTTGTTTGTAACATTAGGTTTATATAAAAACGGTGCGTTCAATGATAACGGGGCAATCTTAGAAAACGTTTTAAGATGATGACAATGCAAGCAACAATAGCACAAGCATAAGGATAACCAAGCAAGCAAATATGATATCCACATAGATGGGTTACAGAGATGAGGAATGACCGATAACAAAAGTTAACCGAACACGTTAAATGTCGGACCTTTGGTGACGAATGTCACAGTATCCCCCAGTTGAGGGAATTTCGTCCCGAAATTCAACTGGTGCTAGGTCCAAGAGTGTCATCCTCGAATAGATGTGGATATTTAAGCCTCATCTGATCTTCACGTTACCATGTAAACTCTGGCCCTTGTTTAAAATTCCATCTTACACGAACAATAGGTATCTTGCTGCGCCTCAACCTCTTGACCTTTCGGTCCATGACCTCAATGGGTTCCTCTACAAAATGAAGGCTTTCATCAATCTTGATATCCTCAATAGGTACGTGAAGTGATTCGTCAGGTAAACACTTCTTGAGGTTCGATACATGGAAAGTATCATGTACATTGTTAAGCTCTTGTGGCAACCTTAATCGGTATGCCACCGGACCGATTCTTTCTGTAATCTCGAATGGTCCAACATATCTTGGGGCTAACTTCCCTTCCTTTCCAAACCTGATGATCCCTTTCCAAGGAGAGACCTTAAGTAACACTCGATCCCCAACGTTAAAATCTAGAGGCTTCCGACGGTTGTCGGCATAGCTCTTTTGGCGATCTCTAGCAGCTTTAAGTCTGTTTTTGATTTGGAAGATCTTATCGATTGTTTCTTGAATGATTTCGGGGCCTGTTAACTGACTTTCACCAATCTCGGCCCAACATACCGGTGATCTACATTTCCGGCCATACAACGCTTCGAACGGTGCGCACCCAACTAGTATGGTAACTGTTATTGTAGGAAAACTCGATCAACGGTAGATGAGTATCCCAACTGCCACCAAAATCAATGACACATGCCCTCAGCATGTCCTCAAGCATCTGTATTGTTCGTTCACTTTGGCCATCTGTCTGGGGGTGATAGGTTGTACTCATGTCTAATCGAGTGCCCATCGCTTTCTATAACGTCTGCCAAAATCGTGAAGTAAATCGACTGTCTCGGTCGGATATGATTGACACCGGCACCCCGTGCTGTGTCACGACCTCTTTGATGTACAACCTTGCCAGCTTATCCATTTTATAGTCTTCTCGGATAGGCAAGAAGTGAGCGGATTTTGTCATTCGATCCACCATGACCCATATCGAGTCGTGTCCGCTTGGCGTTCTCGGGAGTTTGGTAATAAAATCCATAGTTATGTTCTCCCATTTCCACTCGGGTATTTAAGGTTGTTGCAATAATCCCGATGAATCCTGGTGTTCACCCTTGACCTTTGAACATGTCAAGCATTTGCTCACATATATAGCAATGTCTTTCTTCATACCTAGCCACCAGTACAGATCCTTCAGATCGTGGTACATCTTGTCTGCACCAGGATGAACAGAGTATCGAGTCTTGTGTGCTTCATCCAAGACTAGTGTACGTACACCTCCCAATCTAGGGACCCATACACGATCCGTGAAGTAATGTACGCCGTCCTCCTTGCAACTTATTTGTTTATCCAATCCTCGGAATTCTTCTCCCGCAAGGTTTTCTTCTTTCAAAGCCTCACTTTGTGCAATTTGAATCTGAGCCTTTAGATTAGTTTGAATAGTCAAACCTAGCGCTCAAGCTCGTAGTGGCTTCACACGTTCTTTACGGCTTAAAGCATCAGCCACCACATTAGCTTTCCCGGGATGATACCGGATTTCACAATCGTAGTCGCTAAGTAACTCTACCCAGCATCGCTATCGCATGTTAAGTTCCTTCTGATCCAGAATATGTTGAAGGCTCTTATGATCTGTGTAGATGATGCCTTTGGTTCCATATAGATAATGCCTCCATATCTTGAGTGCAAATACTACAGCACCCAACTCCAAATCATGAGTTGTGTAGTTCTTTTCATGCACCTTAAGTTGCCGCGATGCATAAGCAATTACCCTGTCTCTTTGCATTAGCACAAATCCCAATCCTTGATGTGAAGCATCGCAGTATACCACAAAATCATCAGTTCCGTCTGGGAGGGACAGTATTGGAGCGTTGCACAGCTTTTCTTTCAACGTCTGGAAAGCTCGTTCTTGTGCATGTCTCCAATCAAACTTCTTGTCTTTCTGGGTTAGCAGCGTTAACGGTTGTGCGATCTTTGAAAAGTTCGCAATAAAACGACGGTAGTATCCGGCCAATCCTAGGAATTGTCGTATTTCTGAGGGTGTTTGGGGTGTATCCCATTTCTTCACAGCTTTAATCTTACCGAGGTCCACATGAATTCCATCTTTGTTAACCACATGACCTAAAAACTTCACTTCTCGAAGCCAGAATTCACACTTCGAGAACTTGGCAAAAAGTTTCTCCTCCGGCAACAGTTCTAGAATTGCTCGAAGGTGTTCTTCGTGATCCTCTTTCGAACGGGAGTAGATATGTATGTCGTCTATGAATACAATCACGAACTTATCAAGATAAGGCTTGCACACCCGATTCATCAAATCCATGAACACAGCTGGTGCGTTGGTCAACCCGAACGGCATGACCAAGAACTCATAGTGCCCGTAACGAGTTCTGAATGCTGTTTTCGGAATATCGTCCTCGAATACTCTTAGCTGATGATATCCAGATCGGAGGTCGATCTTAGAGAAATATGAGGCTCCTTGCAACTGATCAAACAGGTCGTCGATTCTAGGGAGAGGATACCGATTCTTCACGGTCAATTTGTTCAACTCCCTGTAGTCGATACACATACGGAACGACCCATCCTTCTTCTTGACAAATAACACCGGTGCTCCCCACGGTGAATGACTCAGTCAAATAAAATCCTTCTCCAGTATTTCCTGTAGTTGACTGGACAACTCTTGCATCTCGGAGGGTGCTAACCGATACGACGTCTTTGCTATCGGTGTAGCTCCAGGAACCAGCTCTATACGGAATTCCACCTGTCGTGGAGGAGGCAATCCAGACAAATCATTAGGGAACACCTCTGGGTAATCCCGTACAATCGGAATGTCTGCCAATTTCATATCTTCTTCCTTCTTTTCTACCACGTGAGCCAGAAAAGTGTAACACTGCTTCCGTAGACTTTGGCATGCTTTCATGCAGGAGATAAGCTTCAAGTTCTTTCCCGGTCGCTCTCCTTGTATTCTGAGTACTTACCCGTCTGACATGGGAAACCCCACTACTTTATCTCGGCAAACAATCTCGGCTCCATGCTTCGACAACCAATCCATTCCCACTATTACGTCAAAGCTTCCTAACTCAAAGGGTATCAAATCTATGGTGAAGACCTGGTCTTCCAATATCAGGGTGTAGTTCTTAATAATTTCCTCTGCCTGTTCAACCCTACCATTAGCCATTTCTATGGAGTAACTAGTTTTTAGTCTACTAGCACTCAAATCAAGCATTTGCACAAACTCAGATGATATAAAACTATTGCCTGCCCCAGTATCAAATAGTACGGATGTGAAATGGTTATTGAGTAAGTGTGTACCCGTGACAACGTTCGGATCCTGACGGGCATAATTAGCTCCAATGACGAAGGCACGACCCCGTGCAGCATTACCTTGGTTTCCTTGGCCTTGAGCACCCGCTATGGCCACTATCTGCTGCTGGTTGTTTCCTTGCTGACCCGGTGCCCTATTCAGTTGGGGGCACATGTTTCTGAAGTGATCGAGGCTTCCACACTCATAACAGGCCTTGGCATTCCCGGCGGGGTTAACCGCGTTGATAGGTACTACCAGATTCGGCGCCAATCGGCAATCTCTTGCCAGATGTCTCGTACGTTTACAGTTTGAGCACACGTGACACATCACAGTCGGGGGATGATGAAGATTGCACCTGTCATATTTCAGGTGCGGCCCAGCATATTCCTTCTTCCCTTGAGTCACGGCCGCAAAATTTCTGGTTGTCTTGGCCCTCTTATCAAACTTTCCTGTACCGGACCGGTTTGCTTCCCCAGTCTCTTTCATTTTCTCTGCTCCCCTACCCAATACTCCTGTTCTTATCATCTCATTAGTGAGGGCGCCAGCCTTCAGAATTGCGCTCTAGATTGTAGGAGGAGCAGCTGCTGTTACCATTGCCCGGATTTGAGGCGCGAGTCCCCAAATATACCTTTCAATCCTCTTAGATTCCGGAGTGACTAGGTGTGGAACTAGTCTAGCCAGCTCGTGGAATCGGTCAGTATAAGCTGCATGCCCAGCCCCCACCATAGCATGATTGCAAAATTCATGCTCAAGTTTCTGCATCTTGTTGAGGGGGTAGTATTCCTCAGTAATCAGGGCTTTGAACTCATCCCAAGTCATCTGCATCGCAGATTCTCTTCCTCTAGCTTGAACCTGGGTGTTCCACCAGGTTAGTGCTCTGCCCTGCAGTGAGCACGTAACATACTTGATTCTTTGACTGTCGAGGCATTCACTGATGTCAATCACTTCCTCCATCTTTTCAAGCCATCTAGTCAGGGCTATCGCCCCACCTTTCCCATCGAATTCCCGGGGCTTACAGGCCACAAATTCCTTGTTAGAACAACCCCGTTTGGCATTAGCAACCCCAGTCTCATTAACAATCCCAGTTTCATTACCAGTTGTACCACCATTCCCGGTCTCCTGATTGCTTTCATTCCCAGTCGGGTTCCCATTATCCTCGTTTTCATTGCTACCATCCCCGTGGGGGTGGTGATTCTGGAGAGCATCGCTCACTTGGGCCACGATAGTCGGAATCGGTGCGGCCAACTGTTGCGTAATTAGGGCTGCCATATCAGGGTTTCCAGTCCCTTGAGTATTTCCAGAAGGGCCTTCACCTGCTCTTGGAGGTCTACCTCTGCCTCTGCCTCTGCCCCTCGGGGCTTCACTTCCGCTACTATTGCTGCGGGTAGATCTTCGAGGCGGCATAAAAGAGGTAACATATAAGCTTTAGTCACTTTAAGATACACAAGTACTCCACTTATCAAGTTCCAACGTTTCATGTTCCGGTCAATCAAGATCACCATGCTGCCCATTTCAAGCATATTCTCGGTATACTGGTGATGTTTATATATAGAGTTCCCCGCAGCGTTCCCACCACACCCACAATGTACCGAGAATGATGCCCGATCCGATTACATGACATCCGACCTTCCTTCACATCATATCCATAATAATCCATCAAGTCAACTGAGAGACCAAACACGTAATCACATATAGTCTGGCGGAGGTTGTCTATCTCACATCCTTGAAAGGACTCAGACATAGCCTCCTCGGGTCGGTCTCAGTATCCGAGGTTAAGCGCAATGTATGATCTGCGAAGATCTCTTCGGGTCTCAATACCTGAATTTGATTATGATAGCTTGGCGAACAGAGGGAACGGAAGATCCAATAGGAAGCATCTCATAAGGGACGAGCACAAGGGCTCAAGCGCAAGGTGAAAGATCACAAAACAGAAGGATAACCAATCATGTAAAGAGGAACACATACACGAGATATATAAATGCACATAAGCTTAAGCATGCAAATCTACATAAAGGTTCCTAGTTTATAGTGTAGGTCAAGTGTAATTGCCTAATTCTCTATAACCAATGGCTCTGATACCAGTCTGTCACACCCCCGCTGATAGCGGAAACACGGGGATGCGAGCGAGACGGGATCGTCATAACACATGGTATACAATAGAGTAGCAATATAAATATGATGACAAGCGTGTCATGACGACACCCGAACACAAATGGAGACTTGTGTCGTGCTCAGTCAATGTTCATGACAGCATAGCCATAAGCACAACATAAAATGATCACATAAGCATAAATGATAACTTTTAATGTAAATTCCCACAACCCGGGAACAAGTGTACAAAGGATCAAGTTCAATCAACCAAGATTAATGTTTAAAAAAAGATGATAAGTCACAAAAATGCATCCTAGGGTCCCCTCTAAAAGGCAGCACTCCTAGAATCTTCAATTTCCTTGATCACCTGAAAATACATGCTCAAACGGTCAACATAATTGTTGGTGAGATTCGCAGGTTTTAAGTAATAAAAGATGTTAAGATGAAAACAGCTTGTAAGTTTAAAAAGAGTTACCACAACTACACTTATGTGTAAGCGGTTTACAAGATATAGATAGCTACAGCCAAACCTATACATCGGTTCCACACGGGAATTGATGGCCGTAAAGAAAGCATCCCATAAGTTTCACATGACGTAGCAAGATCCACGAAGCGCATACGTATAGGTTACAACCAAACCAATCCTTAGGTCCCATCACCGGGATTAATGGTTATATTGGATGATCGGCTTAGAAGAACCACACAGAAGAACCACACAGCCAATGCATCCATCAACAATAGGAATCACGGTAGCATCAAAGTAGTAACACATAGTAATGAAATACCACCAAGTAACATACGAGGTGGTAACATAGCATAGAGTCAAGTTCATATAGCATCAATCAATATGATAAGCAAGACAAGATACTCATAAAAGTAGCAGCTAGCTTCCACTAGGAAGATGCTTGAAATCAAGTTAAGTAGGTGAGCATTCTTTTCCCCCAAGTTGAAAATATTTAAAAGGTTTTATAAGAGTAAAAAGGGGCTACGAAACTCACAGAATAGATGATAAGCACGTATGATGAATATTCCCAACGGTAGAATACTATGAACGGTCAAACACCTATTGACAATTACTGACAAGCATTAATATGAGCATAAGGCATAAGATGACATTCGATTAGTTCGGGCTGTTTTGGTTCGGTTGTGGGTAGCACACACAAGCAGACATACACATATCAGACCTTATGTAGGTCCAAGTATTAAGAGTAGTCATCATTGCTAATGACATCCGTATGGGGATCCCATTATTATAAAAGATAGTGCTTGTTAAATATTTGTAGTCCCAAATAGGTTGTCTATAATTGTAAAAGGATAGGTTATTTTAAATTGAAATAGTATGTGCCTGTTGATAGCGTTGACTTTAATCTTTGTGGTCAAGCAATGACACTTTATTAATGTTACCTTATCATCACAAGACATTCAAAAAGGGAATACACATACACGCATCATCAGTCACACAACAGGACTGGACGCACGACTCAACCCTCCATTCGCACGAATGGACCTTCAGTCGTACGCATCAGCTTCATTCGTACGATTGAACCTTTATTCGTGCGACTAAGCATTCAGTCGTACCATGCAACACCCAATCGCGCGACTCAACCTCCACACGCACGATTGAACCTTCATTCGCGCTAATCAGCTTCATTCGTGCGATTGAACATTCATTCGTGCGACTGGCCTTTCAGTCGTGCGACTCACGCACAATCGCACACAATCTCATCCGCACTGACTCAATCGCACGCACATTCACTCGCATGGACTCAATCGCACACACATTTAATCGCACACACCCAGGCGCATGACTCAGTCGTGCGATTCACCTAATCGCACGGCTCAGTCGCGCGACACACTCAGACGCATGATTCAGTCGTGCGATTCACCCAATCGCACGCCTCAGTCGCGTGAACAGACCCAGTCGCGTGAACAGACCCAGTCGCGAAGAACAGCAGTATCGCGACTGCCGAGTGCAGAGCAGTCTCTGGCTGCTCCGTGCACTCGTTTTACACCCCAAGAACTTCTAGAATCCATATTCTAACATGTCTAAACAAGAAACACACTCAGAAACGCAACACACAAGCCCACACGACCTCATGACCTAGGATGAACCCGAGCACTCGAAACCCTAGAAAACGCAGAAGTGAAATCGAGCAAGAAACGAGACAATCAAGTTGTTTACCTGCAAGGATGGAGTAGACTAGGTTGTAGGTGACTTCTAGACGATGAAAACAAGACCAAATGGAGCGTTTTCCGTGCAAAAGTGAAGAAGATAGGTGGTGAAGAAGAAAATGAAGGAGAAGTGAAGAAGATGAAGAAAATGGCTGGGAAAGGGGTATTTATACCCATCCTAAGTTTGCAAAAAGTGAATTTTAGTCCCTGCACTTTGCCCCCGGGTTTCCAAATTCGATTTCAGTTGAAATGACATTATTAGGTTTGTTTTATTAATGATGAAAGACGTAGTTAATGATATTTATAAGTTAAAAATGGTTTTATTTGTAACATTAGGTTTATATAAAAACGGTGCGTTTAATGATAACGGGGGTAATCTTAGAAAACATTTTAAGATGATGACAATGCAAGCAACGATAGCACAAGCATAAGGATAACCAAGCAAACAAATATGATATCCATATAGATGGGTTACAGAGATGAGGAATGACCGATAACAAAAGTTAACCGAACACGTTAAATGACGGAACTTTGGTGACGGATGTCACAGGGCCTTACATGGGCGCACACACCCACACACATATATATATTAGATATTTATCCATTTTATTAAAATTAACCTATCCAGTAACTATTTTATCTTGTTTTTACTAATGAATTTTACGTATTAATATTTTATTATTATAATTATTTAAAACGTTGATAAATGTTGCTTGTAATTGGGTATATAACTTTAATTATTGGTGATTATTGTTTGGAATGAAGTAATAAACTTTTGTATTTTTATTTATATAGAAAATTTAAACTTGAGAAAATATGTGATTGATGTCCTTAGGAAGGAAAATGTGTAAAATTTACTTAGTAAAATATGGATACAATAATCATTTAGTAACTAACTTTAATAAAATGGATATACATGTATTATATATGTTTAAAAGAGAAGAAATATAGAATTAATAATTAAGCTCAAATAAATATATAATTAATGATTTTAAAAAGAAGAAATATGTAAATGCCCCTATAAAAAGTTTTAAATTTATAACTTTAAAATACATAGCCGCTTAACTGTAGGGGTATCCAAAATCAGATATCTAAATTTCGGATATCTGAACATTTTGAATAGTTGATTTTACTATTCGAATCCGTATCCGAAATTTCAAATTCGGATATCCGAATTTTAAAAAATATGTATAAAAATTAAAAATAATTATTAGTAAAAATTTTGGATATCCGAAGTTTTTATAAAAATATCCAAAATATCCGAAATTTCCAATTAATATTTGTTATTTAATATTTTTTTGAAAAATATTTCGGATAATTCGTATATCCGAATTTTTGGAAATCTGATTTTCTGATATTTTGGATTCGAATATTTGGATATTTCGAATTCGGTTTTAGATTTGGATATTTTTGAACACCCTTATACTTGAGTAACATAAGCATAAAATACATATAGAATGAGGCTTATCTTGCCATTTTGCCATGTTAAAGGGCTTAAACTGGAAAATTGAGAAATAAAGAATGTTCTTTACAATAGGGAATGACTTTTCTCCTAGTTCTCATTCGTAAATACGTAACCCCAACCCCAATTCCGTGATTGTGACTCCAGCATTTTCTCTTTATACATACACATAGGTATTCATCTTGTATGTATATTACTTATAATAATAATAATAATATCATATTATCATTTGCCCATTTCTTTGATATCTTTATTTTCTTGATTTTGTGGAAATAATAATAACAATCGGAGGTCCCACCAGCATCACCACCGTCCACCGCCCCACCACTGGGTCCACCGAATCATCATCAAACTCGTACAATCACACAAAGATCCGTATAATATACCACCACCACCATCTCCTTTCAATTTGTTTTTTAAATTAAATCTTTTTTTGTGGGTTAGTTATCTTTTCCTATAATTTCCATTCACATTTGAATTACAACACCTAAAATATCTTGCATAGGTTCTTGAATTTCTTTCTTCTTCCTTCTTGATTATAGAACAAGATGGAAGAAAAATAGAAATATTTATAAAATACATATATTTTAGGTCATAGATTCTCCTGGAAGAAATCAAATTCCATACCCTATTGGTAAGTATTGATTTGATTGTTTATGTTTTTTAGTTTTTTAGTGTTTATGGGGCAAATAATTGTCTCCATATCCTACAATCATAACTGTTTCTTGATTTGTTTATTCAATTTTTTAATATATTGAATGGATTGTTTGTTAATCCATAGTATTGTGGCTTCTTTCAGGCTTTCAAGGTAGGTGATGTTTGACTTTTGATGCTCAAAAGTCTTCATCTTTGATAAAGGGTTTGTTGATTTCATCCAGGTCTATGTGTATAGCTTAAGTTGACCCCCAATTGATTTAAGGTACACTCAAAATCTGCTTTTCGTTGTATTCTTGAAATTTCAAATGACTTTCAAGATTTCTTGAAGAATTATGTTGTGTAATTGAAGATGTATGATTGCTTTGATTAGATTAAGGATTAGCTGTATGTATGGAGTCATCTTGTTCATAAAAGGCCTGTTCTTGATCGAATCGAATCGAAAACC
Organism: Flaveria linearis; assembly: GCA_024085815.1. NCBI lineage: Eukaryota > Viridiplantae > Streptophyta > Magnoliopsida > Asterales > Asteraceae > Flaveria > Flaveria linearis. Next base: position 26,164,368 of record CM044009.1, on the reverse strand, counting down.
AGAGTAGGGTAGTTTGATTTAGGCTGCAACAATGGAGGGGGATGCTAATTCATGGATTAGAAGAACAAAATTCTCTCATACAGTTTGCCATAGGTTAGATTCTGCAACATTAGCCTCATTCCTAACTGATGTTGAACCAATTCGACTCGCGGGCATGAAAACCAGACCCTCGAAAGCTCTTGCAGATCCTGAACCTGCACAAATCCAAACAAATCCTGTTACAAACAAATATAGAACAGTTACCCCGCCCCCGAAAACCGTTGTGCCCGACACCTTTAAGGAAGCAAGGTCTGATACCAAACGGTTCTCGACTCCACATCCTCAAAGAGTAGAGACCGAAAAAGGGTTGAAAGGGAAACGGACGTTTCAAAGAAACTTGACTACTGCTGTTGATTTAAGGTCTCCGCGTGGTGGTACTAGTCCACTTAAGCACTTTAACTCGATGAAGGTTAGTGACAAAAGAAAGATGAAGAGGGATTATTCGTGGTCAAAGTTGTTTGATCATGGTGGAGGGAAAGTTAGTTCGGTTGAGACAGTTGATGATTTTATGGTTGATCTTTCGAAGCTTTTTCTCGGCCATAGGTTTGCTCATGGTGCGAATAGTCAGCTTTACCATGGAATATATAAGGATGAACCCGTTGCAGTTAAGATAATTAGGGTTCCTGATGATGATGAAAATGAAGAACTAGTAGTTAAACTCGAGAATCAGTTTACAAGAGAAATAAATCTTTTGTCGCGTCTCCACCATCAAAATGTCATTAAGGTAATACATCTTTTGCTCTTTGTTTTTGTTCCTGCAAATCTTATAAAACTTAATGTTATATATTGAAAGGTATAAACTCATTATGAGGCGTTTTTCTAGTAACTATGAAAACTCTGAAAACTCACGGGCCCTTTCAATATCCTACTAATCATATTAGAGGGTGTTTGGATATTGGTTGAAATTGATTATCATTATATGACCATGATTATGATTTTTTCAAATTAATTGAATTATTAAAAAAAAAATCTTTTGGGAGTGTAGTTTGTGGCAGCATGTAGACAACCACGAGTTTACTGTATTATCACCGAGTACCTATCAGAAGGCTCGCTGAGGGCATACTTGCATAAGCTCGGAGATAACACAGGAAAAGAGAAGGGGTACCTTCCATTAGAAAAACTTATCAAAATGGCATTAGACATCACTCGCGGAATGGAATACATTCATTCTCAAGGCATTATTCATAGGGATCTCAAGCCCGAAAACATACTGATAAACCAAGATTTTCAGCTCAAAATAGCTGATTTTGGGATAGGTTGTGAAGAGGCATATTGTGATTTTTTAGCTGATGATCCAGGAACATACCGTTGGATGGCCCCTGAGATGATCAAACGAAAATCCTACTGTCGGAAAGTTGACGTGTACGGATTTGGGCTCATTTTGTGGGAGATGGTAGCCGGGACTATACCGTATAAAGACATGACTCCTATACAAGCTGCATTTGCAGTAGTTCATAAGGTACTGCACATCTTTCACAGTTTCTCTTATTATGTTATTATTATTATAACAGTTAACACTTAATTATTTTTGTTTCTTCAGAACCTCCGGCCCTCTATTCCGGTTAACTGTCCTCTGCCTATGAGAGCGTTGATCGAGCAATGTTGGTCTAGAAATCCCGACAAGAGGCCTGAGTTCTGGCAGGTGGTGAAGGTGTTAGAGGAGTTTGAAACTTTAGTTGCGCGTGATGGAAACTTGAATCATTTACAGCATTCGGGTTTTTCAGATCACAAAAAGGGACTTCGCCATTGGATTCAGAAGCTTGGGCCTCATCAGCATCAACATCAACTCATCGGGCCCACGCCTAAGCCTAGGTTTTCATAAAACTTTCGGAGCTTTCAGTCATGATGCAAGTAAAGACCATGTGCAGATGTGCGTTTTACTCCATTTGTCTGTTCTTTTGAGAATGATCAGGTTTTACCGATTAGTTGTTGTTAAAGATTTTGCTTCTGTAGTACATAACAGAAAACCCGACACGTATCAGTCGTGCTTTATCTGTAAATATAATTTCGGGTTCCTGTTTGGAGGCGGGATCGTGTCAATTGAAATGTTCATATCATTTAGTTGTTAAGAGATTGGTCCTATTTTGCTTTATGTTGTGTTCAAGGGGGTGTTAATTGTTTTTCGTGTACACAGGTTGATACAAGCAAGCAAAAGATCAACTCTTTTAGACATGACATGAAATCAGTTCTAAGTTAACACGAACACGAACCATTTAATTTGATATTTTGTTTTATTCTTTGTATGATTGTACTCTAAAATTGCAAATTTACAATGATAAATACAAATGTACATATATTTGTTAGGTTATAAGACTTGATGCTCGCTTCTGTTTTATCGATAAATCGATTACAGTTTTCGGAAATGTTTATTTTCTTCTTTTTAAACTCACCATTCACCAATTCATTCTCATCTTCATCTACGCTTTGCTATCATTCAACTATGTTTGAGTAGTGTATTGAGTTTCTGTAAATCAATTGTGTGTACAGATTCATGAGTTGTGATGTATTTCTGGATCGGGCTAGGCCTGGTTGAGATGAGATCCGACCCATTGGGTCCAATCCAACCCACCTCCTGCCTTTTAAATTAATTTCTGTTTGTTTTAGGGTTGAAATACACGTGCACATTGAACATGGGTTTAGAACCCGACCTGGTTTCAATCCGGTAGTTCCTTAACCCTATTCGGACCTGATACAATCCGTAGTGTTCAAACTAGGTTCCCCTTTCCAGTCACCAACCCGGTTTTAGACCGGGCCCCGATCCGGTTTAAACAAGTTTTTTTTTTGTTTTTACCATTTTGCCCTCCTGAAACCGGGTAGGTTGGACCCAACCCAAAACCTAGTCAAACTTGGTTTGGATTTCTTTAATCACAACCCGACCGGGGTTCAAAGTTGAACCCGGTTTGTGCACCTCTAGTTTGAAATATGCTTATGGTTCAATTTATGGTTTGAATATACGGTATCTAGGTGTGTAAAAAAATGGTGCCCGGATTAACCATCTGGCTCTACACTTCTATAAGAGTATCTGTGTAGAACAATTGATTAACTTTCTCACAAGCTGATACGGATCACCCTTTGACCCATTAACCCATGTATCTCAAGAAGACATCACCCACGTTATTTAATGCTTGCATTTAGGAGAAGTATCATTTCATGCTTTTAGTTTTAATTCCCATGTAAAATTTTGATTCCCACGTACTTGGCATATGATTGCATGTATTGCATTTCTATTTAAGCATTGTAATTTGGCATTTTGAGATACAAGAAAATTTTGCAGCAAGATTACTTTCACTTCAAGCTTATTGTTTCTTTTTATTTCAATCGAAGATTACTGATCTCGAATCCGACTCTATCATAGGATTTGTCATGTTCTTCTTCATCTTCTCTGGATTCTTCTTCTTGTATGTGGTGGAGTGGGCTTTGAAAAAGATTTGGGATGTTTAATTTGGTAATAAGAAAATTGGGAAGGTTGATATGTGGACACAATTGGCGGTAAATTAACTGATGGTTGGAGGGATTCGTATAGGTTTTGAAACCAATCCGTTATATGTGGTGGTGGTGGGTTAAACGGTTGGGTAGAAGGCACTGGTTCACTTGGACCCGGACGCACTTACGGTCCATTTTTTTGGTGGTTTGCGCTTGAATTTTTATGAATTTTTTTCATTGGATTCCATGGTATATATTTTCATAATGAGTAGAAGAGATGTTCTAAGAATGATGTATAAAATTTGAGGTATTAGTTAGTATTTATAGTGTATGAATTTTTTAAAAATAATATGGAAACGGCTCCGTGGCAACGGTAATATTTGGGGGGTTTGGCACCCGGCGTGGGAATGCCATGAAACAACAAAATGGTGCGGCGTTGGGGCTGGTTGCGGTGTACCATGCAACATGGGGTGCCACCGCGGCCTCATGGCGGGTGCGACCCCACTTTAAGATATTTTAGAAAAATTTTTTTAGATGCTGAAGGGTTAATTTTGATTAATTGTTCAAGTGTTATGAGATCCGTTAAAACAAGTGTTATGAGATGTTTTAGAGTTTATTTATTTTTATTAGTATTTTTCTTCGTAGCAGATTGACTCACGTTACAGATAGAGTTATTTTAGGAGTTACTATAACAAGTTATTTTTAAATAATTAGAGAGTTTAGATTCTATATCGCAAGTTATTTTAATATTAAAACCATACGTAGTGGACATTTTGAGAATCCAAATATGATAATGTTGACACAAGTGAGGCGTCAAAACAATAGTTAAAATGAGCACCAAACTCATTGGGTTCTAAGCCCTTAACATGCGACAAACATATGTTTTTTTATATAATTGTGTCAATAAGGGTTTCAAACACTAGTTAACCCATTATAATAATATGATTTTTAAGTATACGATATTTTAACTAAACTAATACTATGCATAGTCTAATAAACATGTTGACTAATGATTAGTCATAAAATGATGTTACTTTTATGTTGCTCAATCCAATTTTCTTATAGATGCTAAGGTATGTTATATAGAAAAGTATGAACTTTAAAGTTTGATACTTTAAATTTGAGTAAATTACACAGATGGTCACTCTGGTTTGGTTAAAATTTTGAATTTGGTTATTAAAGTTTTAAAATTGCGAATATAGTCCCTAATGTTATAGTTATCTTTCATCAATGGTCCCTACTCTGTTAGTTCAGTTAGTGATGTTAAACTTATTAAAATAATTATTTTACTTGTAGTGATCATTAATATAATTTTATTTTATTATAAATATGCTTATAATTTAATACACAAAAAAAAATTATTTTAAAAAATTTCTTCTTTTAAATGTTTGGTTTATGAAATTTTAAAAGGATCTCAGCTTCTAGTTTGAACAATTAGGTTGTATTCGCAGCGGATTTAGCACGAGAATTAAGCAAATAAGCAAGAACACAAATGATTTTGCATGTAACAGTAAAATTATAGAGAGAGAGAGAACAATTATGCGAAAAGGTGTTTTCTATTGAATCACACGCTTCGGCAAGGATTACAATTAGGTCATCTCCATTTATAGGACAAATAACGTATGCTGATGTCACCTGATAGTGACATCAAACGGTTATTAACCAACTACTGAAAGAACACTAAACTACTGAAGATGTCAAACAGCTGACATCTTCTTACAAAAAGCTAAGTGTTCTAACTTATTACAAACTACTGAAGAAAAGAAACTACTGAAAGTATTACAACGACTGAAGAACAAGCTCTTCAGTCGTTTACAACTACTGAATTATAACAGCTGAAGAACAAACTCCTCAGCTGTTGTACAAACTACTGAAAAGAGAAAATACAAACTACTGAAAAAGAAAAACCATCACAACAACTGAAGACAACTTCTTCAGCTGTTGTGACAAACTCTGAAGCTTCAGCACTTGGTCTTTAGACTTTGATCTTCAGATGTTTCATCAGCTGATGACTTCAATAGTTGTCATCAGCTGATGTCTTCAGTCTTTGTCTTCAGACTTTGAGCATCAGTTGTTGATCTTCAGTTCTTCAGTACTTCAACTTTTGATCTTCAGCACTTGAGTCTTCAGGAAGTCTTCAGTACTTTTATTCTTCAGTACTTCAGACTTCAGTACTTAGGATCTTCAGCTGTTGTTTTTCAGATCTTTGATCTTCAGCTGTTGAGTCTTCAGTCTTTGTCAAACTGCTGATGAAGCCTTCAGCAGTTGTTGTGATGTCATTTGGGACTTAGAGGTTTTCCTGATCTTGGCTCATTGGTTCTTTTGGTCCAACAAACTCCCCCTAAACCAATGCAGCCAAAACCTCTAAGCAATTTATTGTCCCACTTATTAATGGCAGGAAGATTGGTCTTTTTCCTTCTTGATCAGATTAGAAGATGACCCAATTAAGCACTGGCCTGGGAAGAGGTCTTAAGAATTTGTTTGGCATAGTATGGATGGGAACTTTGTTTTGGGGAACTGGACACAGAGTTGTTGTCCCATCCATAAGACCTACTTCCCAACTATGAGCCTGTAGGATTCTCTGGTGTAGGCCTCTAAAAATATCACTTGTTCCTCCATGGTAAATACTTCTGCCTCACCTTCAAAGAATCCTCCAGGCCCATAGAGCTCTGAGATGTATTTGGCCTGTTTACCACTTTTGAGCTCCATAGTAGGGCTGTAAACGAGCCGAGCCGAGCCGAGCCAGGATGGGCTCGAGTTCGAGCTCGAAGCTTATCGAGCCGAGCCGAGCCGGCTCGAAAATTTCTAACGAGCTCAAAACACCGGCTCGAGTTCGGCTCGTGAAAAGCTCGAGCCAGCTCGTGGCTCGTTCGAGCCGGCTCGATTTATTTTTTTTTATTTATTTTTTCACATTAATTTATATAAAAACACAAAAAAATATATATTAGAGTTTTTATCTTTTGTTGGGTACTCCGTACTAAGGGAAACAAAGATCATTATTTTGAATATAAACAATTTGTTGTTAAGTTATATATTTTTTAAATAAAATACTTAATGTTTATAAAAATAATCCATTTTTATTTTAAGAAAACCTTTTTAAAATCCTAATATAAAAATAATAATAGTAGTAGTAGTAATAATAATGATTATTATTATTATACAATATAAAAATATATATACACATATATTATATGCACCGAGTCACGAGCCGAGCCAACGAACCGAGCCACGAGCCGAGCTCGAACCGAGCTAACCCTGGCTCGAGTTCGGCTCGCTTAGAATTCGAGCCGAGCCAAGCCGGCTCGTTTAGATTCGAGCTTTTTTCGAGCCGAGCTTTTTTCGAGCTTTTCTCGAGCGAACTTCGAGCGAACTTCGAGCCACGAACTTTTTGTACAGCCCTACTCCATAGTTGTTATGGCCCTATAGGCGAATTCATCTGGGTGATTACCCTCTAAGAACAACTGGAGCTCATTTCTCTGATGTTTTTCAAACCTCTTGTAGACTAACCCCTTTTTAACAACTCTGTTCTCCAACATCTTTTGTGGTGGGAGGTTAGCCTAATAGGTTTTCTTGAAATTTTCTATGATCTCCCAGGGTGATATTACAATGGCCAAGGACATCTCTTCACCTACGATCCTTTCACTAGGCCATTGTATCTCTTTGGTATATCTTTCTTCATAATTCTATGACACCCTGGGATCAGGCCAAATACTCACTTTGTCCTTTTGAAATTGGAATGTATGCCTTAAAGTGAATAATCTCAGAGCTTGTTTCCTCATGTTTATGATTGATGAGGAAGCAGCATAGGCTTTATTTACTCTTTTCAATAGCTCCTCATCATGTAGCCTTTGCTACTGTTCTTTTTCAAGCTTAACCTTCACAGCTTCCATCTGTGAGGTAGGAGTGATGGGCATAGGTTTGGCTTTGGGTAAAGATATGACTGCAGAGAGAGGCAGCCTATCTTCCTCATCCTCCTCTCTTCTTCTTCTTCTTGCAGCCTCAACACCCTTCTCTTCTTCTACAAGGGTGTATCATCGGCAATGGGTTTTGATGGTGATGGGGTTGGTTTTGTGGGTTGTGGTTGGGTAGGTGTTGGTGTGGGAGATTGGGCAGGCTTTGCTAGTAATCTAGAAATGAGTTAAGGTTTGGTTTGTTTTGCTAGCAAAGTCATGTTCCCAGCACCGGCTTCAGAGAGGGCTTCTATGACCAGTCCCTTGGTGAAATCCCCAGCTGAACAGATCTTGGTGGCTATAGCCAAGATGCTGTCCCTGGTCCATGACTTAATATCTAGGACTGGTCTCCCCAAGTACTTTGAAATAAACCTTGTCATAGCCTCAAGTCTCTCTCTTTCCTCTTGGCTATAACAGGTCCATCGGTATTCAATCTCTTTCATTTCCAACTTTCTTATCTCCTGATCTAGCATAGCAGTGTCAGTGTCAAAGCCTTGCCTGAACAGCTGACCAATGATGTTGTCCATTGATCGGCTATGTTCAGCATCAGCCTCCTTGACAAGGACAGCTAGATCAGTCTCCACCTTATCTCCCTCCTTCTCTCCTTTCTTCTTTTTGTAAGTGACACTGAAATCTTTTTGGATTTCAGCCACTTTTATCTGTTCAGCTCTCTCCTCCCTCTCCTTCTCCTTCCCCTTCAACCTCTCAGTCTCCTCAACCATATCCCTCTCGTTTTCCACCTCTTCCACCACTTCTTTCTCCTCCTCTACCCTCTTCCTCTTTGCTTTCACTGATGTCTCCCCCTTTTTGGTTACGTTGGTTAGGGTTTGACTATCAGAAAGCGCTTTGGCTACAGCAACCTCCACCAAGGGTTGTATTTGTGAGGGAAGCCTCTCATCAAGGGTTTTCATCACAATGTCTGTGATTATTGGTGTGATGAGAGGGGGGATTTTTTCGAAGATAGCAACTAATTGCTCAGGAGGGTTCTGTTCCTGAGAACTAGTGCCAGAAGTAGAGGCAGGTGGCTGAGTTTGTGGGAGTGGCTGAGTATATGTGAGACCTTCAGGTGAAGGTGCCATCTGTGGGTTAATGGTGGCAGATGGACTTTGTTCTTGGGAGAATTTGGCGAGCAGCTCTTTGAGTCTGCTCACCTCCTCCTCAAGAATGGTGTTTTGAGCAACTACATCAAAGAAGAAGCTCAGGTCATCATCAGTTTGCAGTGAATCACCTGACCTCCTGACTGTGTCAGGATGTACATGCACTGAGTGTGGCTCAGTAGTTGCATGTGCCCCTTTGTCTTGGTTCTGGGGACTTCCAGCCTCCGGATTGGATCCATCATCGGCAGTTGCCTCTGGTGAGGTCTTATTGATGTTACCAGCTTCTTCCTGCTCATATGCTGATGCAGGGGAAGTGGCAGCCTCACCAGAATATCCTATCTCCCTAGCCACACTGGGAGATGAGACATGTGATTCTCTGTGTTATGGGCTCCCATCAACACTTGTGTCCACCCTCTCTGCGGTTGTAGTTTGCCCAGTTAAGATTGGTTTCTGGGGAGAGGGTGGAGCGTTAAGATGGGTCAACACTTCTGTAATAATTAATGTAGGGCTTTTAGGGGCGGTTGCAGTGGGAGATGGGGTAGAAGCAGCATGCACATGGGGAGGAATGTGCTCTTCAATGGCAACCTCCTCAATTGAGAAAGGTTCCAGATGTGTGGCAGCCCCTGAAATGGTTGCATCAGGCTCCTATAAAGAGGAAACCTGTGCGGTTGTGGTAGGTGGAGTCATGGTGACCGCTGGGAGAATCTGGCCAGCAGTCACTTCCTACGTTTGTTGTGCAGGGGCATCCTCAGGGGACTCATCTCCTTGAGTAGCCTTTTTGGGTTTCTTTTTGGGTTTGGGCTTGGTGGGGACTTTAGACTTGGAGGTGGAGGCTGTGGGTTCCAGCTGCGTGGGTTTTCGCAGCTTGGCAGCCTTTTTGAGTGTTTGGTCGCTGTTGTGCCTGGTGTATACCTCAGCTAAAACAGCCATGGCAGGGACTCCAGTGCCAACTAGTCCCTCAGCGTTAAGCTGGCTCTCTATCATAACCATAATGAACCGAGGATATAAAATCCAACGGTTTTCAAATGGTTTTGTGGCCATGTCCTTGAGTTCCGAAAAAATTATTTTAGTTAAGTTTAAAGGTTGTTTCTCAAGTATAGAATACAATACCTGCTGCCACCTAGAGGACATCTGGTCCCATAAGGATGTCTTCGGGGCCAGACAAACATTCACCATGTGGAAGATAAGTCTTTCTGGATCATGGAAATGTTTCTTCAGCAGGGTTGAGGCAGAGAGGTCACCCTGATAGTCATAAGCAGCAAAAGATTGATCAAGGGTGCCTTTGGGGTAGTCGGTTGGGAAGTTGGCATCCTCCAGCTTTAGGGTTTGTCGGATGATAGCTGGAGTGATGACCACTGGGTTGTTGTTCACGAACGACCGGAGAGAGACCTCGCCGTCGTTCTTTCCAGTTTGGATGGTGACGTTCGTCCAGAACTCTGATAGGGAATCGGCATGAATGATCGGATTTAATAGGAAGGCCGTTTGGTAGGGTGAGTCGGTCATCAGATCAATGGCATTGTGAAATTTTGACCAGAAAGGCGATTTAGTAAGGTATCCGACACAGTTGCGTCGGGGTTTGAGTTGCATGGTCGCCATTAATGGTGTATGGGAAGTTTCAGAGTTTTTGAAATGTAGGTCAAGTGAGAGTAAAAAGCTCTAAAGGTTGGGTGGGGTATTTATAGGCTAAAAGAAAACTACTAAAGGTTGTGGTGTTAGTCATCAGTTGTTAAAACTACTGATGACGTGGTTTTAACCTTCAGTGGTTGTAACATCTGAGGACTTGGTGTTAGTCTTCAGTAGTTGTAACTACTGAGACCTTGGTTTTGTCCTTCATATGTTGTAAACGGCTGAAGACTTGTTGTTAGCCTTCAATAGTTATAAACTACTGAGGACCTAGTTTTCATCTTCAGACGTTGTAACAACTGAAGACTTGGTGTTAGTCTCCAGTAGTTGTAAACTACTGACATCAGTAGTTGTAAACTACTGAAGACATGGTTTTGCTTCAGTTGTTGTAAACAACTGAGGACTTGGTGTTAGTCATCGGTAGTTGTGAAACTACTGAAGACATGGTATTGTCCTTCAGTTGTTTAGGTATGAAACAGCAGATGTAGGTAGCAGCTAAAGAGTAAAATTACTCATCAGCTATTTCCGTCAATTCAGATGTTTCATTCTGACCTCCACATTTACTCATCATCTCTTTGGCTGACTTTCAGATGTTTCATTGGCCCTTCAGCTCTTGTGAATATTTATTCCTCAGCTTTTTTGATCAGATGTTCATAAGTGCTGATGAAATAAATTATGCTTTAGAGCTGGTGAACAAATTTTATCTTCAGTACTTGTGTAAGATTACACATCAGTACTTGTGAACAAAATTTGTTCTTCAGTACTTATTTGTTTGAAAATTGGACATCAGTAGTTATAACCACATCAGTAGTTGTAACTACATCAGTTGTTTTCAACAAATAATGTACTTCAGTACTTTGAAGCATTTTAGCCTTCAGTAGTTGTGATAATGCTGAAGACTAAATTACTCATCAGTACTTATATTTGACCTTTACATACTAATGCTCATCAGTACTTGTGAGCTGAGAGCATCAGTATTAGTCAAATTATTCTAGCTGCAGCATACCAGCCTTAGTACCAAATTTTGGAATGTGGTACTATCTAAAGGCTTAGTAAAGATGTCTGCAAGCTCATCAGCACTAGGCACAAAATTTGAATCAATCAGACCTTTTTCATAGCAATCTCTTATAAAATGATGTCTGATCTCTATTTGTTTGGTCCTAGAGTGCTGGACTGGATTTTTAACAATACAAAGAGCTGAAGCACTATCCATTAGTAATGGAGTCTTAGTCTCTGTAATGCCATAATCCAAGAGTTGGTTCTGAAGCCAGAGTATCTGAGAAGTACAACTTGCAGCAGCAATGTACTCTGCTTCAGCAGTGGATGTAGCAATTGATGTTTGTTTCTTACTCTGCCAAGAAACTAAACAATTGCCTAGGAATTGGCAACCACCAGAAGTGGATTTTCTGGTGACTTTGCATCATGCATAGTCACTATCAGAAAAAGCAACTAATTTGCAAGAATGCCCCGTTGAATACCAAAGACCTAGTGATTGGGTATCCTGCAGATATCTAAAGATCCTTTTAACTGCAATCAAATGGGATTCTTTAGGTGCAGCCTAAAATCTAGCACAGGCACATGTTACAAACATGATGTCTGGTCTAGAAGCTGTAAGGTACACTAAGGACCCAATCATACATCTGTAAAGGGTTTCATCAACCGCTTTACCTTTCCGATCTACATCCAGTTATGTGATGCTGCTCATGGGAGTAGAACAGGACTTACAGTTTTATAAATCAAACTTATTCAACAACTCTTTGGTGTATTTGGACTGATGAATAAAGATATCATCAACCCTTTGTTTGATTTGCAACCCTAGAAAGAACTGTAATTATCCCATAGCACTCATTTCAAACTTTTGCTTCATGAGCTTTGTGAATTCATCACACAATTGTGGATCAGAGGATGCAAAAATTATGTCATCTACATAAATTTGAACAAGGAGCTTATGCTGTCCCACAGTCTTGATGAATAAGGTTTTATCAATGGTGCCTCTAGTGAACTTATTTTCAAGAAGAAAAGTTGAGAGTGCCTCATACCAGGCTCTAGGGGCTTGCTTCAGCCCATAAAGAGCCTTATCAAGCTTATACACCCAATCAGGATGTTTATTGTCCTCAAATCCCGGTGGTTGACACACATAAACTTCCTCCTTTATTTTACCATATAAGAAGGTACTTTTGACATCCATTTGATAAACCTTAAGACTATGAAAGACAGCATAAGCTAAGAACAATCTAATTGCCTCCAGTCTGGCTACAGGAGCAAAGGTTTCATCATAATCGATGCCTTCCTCTTGTGCAAACCCCTGGACAACCAGTCTAGCCTTGTTCTTAACAATTTGGCCCGTTTCATCTGTTTTGTTCCTAAATACCCATTTAGTGCCTATTGCACACTTACCTTGTGGTAAAGGAACAAGCTCCCACACTTGCTGTTTCTTGAACTGAAGAAGCTCAAGCTACATTGCTTCAACCCATCCATTGTCTCTTAATGCAACATGATAGTTCTTTGGCTCTTGCTGACTGATGAAGAGAGCATAGAAGCAGAAGTTGGACAATTGATTCCTGGTTGAAACTACAACATTGATATCACCAATGATTTAAGATGTGGGGTGATTCTTCAGCTCTTGATAGACTATAAGATCAGTGCAAGTGTTTGTAGGACTTTCAGCAGCAACAGATGGTGATGAAGATTCTTGAAACCATGTAGGAGATGGCAGCAAAGTGGAGCATGCAGAAATCTCATCAGCATTTGTTGTGGATGGGGCTGCTGAAGCTACAGGAGCATCAGGTTTAGTGGACTCAGGCAGGTGGTCACTAAACCTGAAAAGGTGAGTACTGACTACATCATCATCAGTACCACCAGATGGAGAACTGTTGACAGGCACAACAGCTGGAGGTTGATAAGGAACATATTGCAGTATGTCCAGATCAAACAACTCCACAGGGTTTTGTGGAATCTTGTCCTTTGGAGATTCATTGAACTTGACATGCAGAGTTTCTTCAACCATCTTTGTCCTACAGTTGAAAACTCTGTATGCCTTGCAAGTTGATGAATAACCAACAAAATACCCTGCATCCACCTTACTAGCAAACTTCTGGAATGGATTGCTAGTGTTGAGAATGAAACATGGACACCCAAAGGCTCTAAAGAAGGAAATCAGAGGGTCCAGATGATGAAGTACTTCATAAGGAGTCTTCATCAACCTCTGATTCACTAATGCTCTATTCTGCACATAGCAAGCTGTGTTGACAGCTTCAGCCCAAAAGGTCAGTGGCAATCCTGAGTCAGCCAGCATTGACCTTGCAGCTTCAATGAGAGTCCTGTTCTTTCTCTCAACCACTCCATTCTGTTCAGGAGTTCTGGGAATACTGAACTGCCTTTTAATTCCCTTGGACAGGTAGAAGTCATCAAGTGTGTGGTTTCTAAACTCTGTTCCATTGTCACTCCTCACACACTTGACCTGCAGGGAATACTGCTTCTCCACAAATAACACAAAGTTCATAATAGCCTTGGCAGCTTCATCCTTGGTGTGCAAGAAGAAAGTCCATACATATCTAGAGTAATCATCCATAATTACTAGACAGTATTTCTTCTTTGCCATGCTTATCACCCTGACAGGACCAAAGAGATCCATGTGCAAGAGTTGCAAGCAGGCAATGAAACTCTGTGTTGTTTTCCCTTCAAGCAAGCAGTGGAGTTGTCTTCACACTTGAACTCCTTCAAAGGTAATCCTCTTACTAAACCATGGTTTATCAGCTGATTCATGTTCTTGAGATTAACATGCCCCAGCCTTCTATACCATAGAATAGACTCTTGAGGAGAGGCCTTGGAGAATAGGCAAGGATGGCCTTTTAGATCTATCTTTTTGGAAAGATCTAAGGCATATACTCTTCCTGTCCTGTTGGCCTTCAGGAGAGTATATTCATCCAACACCTTGTCAATCAAATTTAGAACTTCGGATGACAGAATCCGACAGTTCTGGCTTGTGAAAAGGGCAACATGGCCTTTATCACACATTTGACTGACACTCAAGAGATTGTACTTGAGATTCTCCACATGGTTAACATCATCAAACCTTATTTCCCTATTGGAAACAAAGCCTTTTCCGATGATGTAACCCTTTGCATCATTGCCAAAAGAAACAAACCCCTTCTTTCCTTGAGAGTAGTCATTAAGAAGGGAACTACTTCCTGTCATATGCATGGATCCTCTACTGTCTACATACTAGATGCTTCTTTGGCATGTTGAAGAACCCTGCAATCATAACAACAAGTTAGTTAGTTTTAGAGACCCAAACCTTTTTGGTTTTGGGTCTGTTCTCAACAACATGTGCAACACTAACAGGTGTGTTATGTGTGACAGCCTGAGGTGAAGGAGATGGTGTAGGAGAGGAACCCTTTGGCTTGGATTTCCTTTTCTGTGGTTTCAACACAGGAGCATCTAATTGGTTGACTCTTCCCATTAGATGTTGAACCATCATCACAAGTTGTGTCTGACTTTGTGATAAAGCTTTCAGCTCTTCAGACACATTAGGGCTTGCTGATGATGGATTCCTGTGTTGCACCATCTTCTTTTGAGCAACCTCAGCTGTTGCCTGAGTAACCCCTACCTTCTTTTTGGATTTGCTTTTGGGCTTAGGGGTTTCAAGCTTTGATGTTGCTAGTACAAACTTGGTCTCAAACTCATTTTTCATTGTATTCATGTGCTCTTTAATTTTCTCCTTTTGTTTGAGTTTGGAACCTCTTTTGTACCAGCAATCATCAGTAAGATGATTGAACAAGCCACATATCTCACATGGCTTCTTCTTCATCTTATGTTAATCATCTATTGAAGAGGATGAAACTGCTGAAGACTTGTTCTTCAGCTGTTTGCTGTCAGTACTTGCAGTTTTCTTCCTTGTAGTACCTGCTTTCCTGACATCCTCTTTGTTAGGCTTCAAACCCTTTCTACTTGCAGTTTTCTTCTCTTCAGTACATGCAAGTGTTGGGGTTTGAACTTCAGGTGTTATCACTTGCTCTCCAGTACTTTCAGTACTTCTAGAGACAACACCTGAGTTGATCAACTTCTTGATCATGTGACAGTCAGCATTTGAACCATCAGCTGTTGTAGCATCAGCTGATTGGTTTTGGAAGGAAATGCTGACCTCTACATCTGATGATGCTGTATCAGATAGTAAGTCACATGATGAGCAGGATTGGTTATTGCTCTCTCCATCAGATTCAGCTTCTGCTCTTGAAGTGAAATCTATAGGAGGAGCAGTGTGATTATAATCAATGCCAAACTTCACATTGGAAGCTGATTGCTTACTAAGAAGCATTTCAAAACCCTTGCAGGATTGCACCCATCGATCACACTCTACTTGGGTGGTTGCAAGAGTTTCCTTGAGGTCTCTGTACTTCTCTAGAAGTACATCTTCCCTAGCCTTATCATCTTTTATTTGGCATTTAAGCTTATAAATCTCATCATTTTTATCATTAAGTGCAGCCTCAAATTCAGCTTTCTTTTTGGAAATGGTTTTGCTCTAGCTCAAGGTTTTTATCGATTAAAGCTACATTTGCTTTTCTAATAGAAGCAAATGCTGCTATGCATGAATCAGAACAAAGCTTGGCTTTAGCCTCAGAAGATACCTGTGATAAAGCATTGGATGATGACCCATCAGCAGACTCAAAGGCCATTAGAGCAAGATTCCTAAATGCATGATCACCACCATGTTGACCAGCACCTTAGAATAATTGTTCCTGACGAGATAGATCATCTGGTAGACTACTCCAGTCAACAACTCATGGGGTGAAGAAGTTGTGTTGTTAGATTGGGTTTGATGATGAGATTAGGAAGGTTGAGGCTCAGAGAGAGCATGTGGTGGCTGAGCAGAAGGTCCTTGAGCTTGACTAGGCTGAGGCACATAGTAGCAGGGGTATGGGTATGGCATATGACCCTGAGGCACAAAGTAAGCAGGTGATGCCTGTGCTGGTGATGGATGACCAAAAATGGAGGAATGTTGCCCTCTGTGCTGTGAGCTATTGCTTGGAAAAGTCATAAAGGGTGCAGAGGAGTTCGATCCAGATGATCTACACTCTCTAGCAAAGTTTCCAAGCCTATGGCACTTGTGACACCTCAACTTGCTCTTGTCAAAACCAACTTTGGTTTTGCCAGAGAGACCAGGAAATTTCCTGCCGGTTCTCTTGTAGAACTTTTGAGATCTAATATTTATCATTGCCATTTGACTCAAAATATCCATCTCTTTCAGATCATCATCTGGAATGCCCTTCAAGTCCTCCATCAGAAAGCACAGGTTATCACTGCTACCTCCTGCACTACTCTCAACACCAACAAAAGCATGTTCAGAGTTGGTAGAGAAATCAATATGCTCATCATATGCACTCTCTGATGCAGCATATTCTGACTCTTGACCTATCAGTGCAGCATTGCCTGATACAAAGTCATCAGTGAGCTTGCCAGAGATGGACAACTTCCTTTTCTACTCTATCTCTCTCTCAAAAGTAAGCAGTTTCCCATGAAGTTAAGTGAGAGATAGAGTATACAGATTTGCACTGGAGCGTAGGACAATGGTATAAGTGTCCCATCTCTCAGGCAGGGATCTAAGAAAACGGTTATTCATCTGACTGTTGGAACACTCTTGTTTAACCATTTTCAGCTCAGAAATAAGACAAGAGAATCGCTCATACTGTTGAGTCAGTGTCTCACCCTTCCTATGAGAGAATGTCTCATATTGTTGGGCGAGGATTTCCTTAGTATTTGCTAAGACCTCATTGGTTCCTCTGAATTGTTCCTTCAGAGCAAACCCAGAGATCATGAGCAGTTTCATGATGCAAAAGCCCTGAATAGATCTCATTTGGAATTGCCATAGCCAAAATTCCATGGGCTTTAGCATCAATCTCGAACAGCTTAAGATCTTCGTCCGAATATTGATCAGGTTTCTACGGAACCTGTTCATTTGATTCAGGGACGCTCACCATAGGCTTGTATGGTCCATGCACCACTGACTTCCAACAACCAGCACTGTTGACAGACAAGTGGTGAAGCATACGACGTTGCCATATGTTATACTCATTCCTCACAAGCATCGGAGGCTTGGTAGAGGAACCAGTATTGTGAGGATCGTTCGCTGGTGTCGCCATCTCAGATTTCAGTCAAAATAAAGTTAAACAAAACAAATGTAGCTCAAAACCACGAGAACCTCAAGTTTAACGGCAAGAAGCAGCAGAGTCTCTCTCTCTAAACTAATTCTTGCAAATTGCTAATTCGATCAAACGTAGAGATCAAAAGAGCAGTTTCAATGATCAATAGTGAAATCGATCAATGATTAACCTGCTCTGATACCATTTGAAAGGATCTCAGCCTCTAGTTTGATCAATTAGGTTGTATTCACAGCGGATTTAGCATGAGAATTAAGCAAATAAGAAAGAACACAAATGATTTTGCATGTAACAGTAAAATTATAGAGAGAGAGAACAATTCTGCGAAAAGGTGTTTTCTAATGAATCACACGCTTCGGCAAGGCTTACAAAGAGCAGTTTCTAATGTATTCTTCAGTACTTCAGACTTCAGTACTTGGGATCTTCAGCTATTGTTCTTCAGATCTTTGATCTTCAGCTGTTGAGTCTTCAGTATTTGTCAAACTGCTGATGAAGCCTTCAGTAGTTATTGTGATGTCATGTGGGACTTAGAGGTTTTCCTGATCTTGGCTCATTGGTTTTTTTGGTCCAACAAATTTTTTTAAACCATATGCGGGTTTTTTAAACCTTTTTAAAAATGTCTTCTTTTACAACGACGTTTAAAACTGAGCTTTTTTAAAAAATGTTTAAAAAACTAAGAATTTGTTTTAGAAAAGATGTTTTAAAAAACGAATGGTTTAAAAAAAACTTTAGAAAAACAACTAGTTTACAAAATCAAAAGTTTTAGAATGACGTATAAAAACGAACAGTTTAAAAACCGAACATTTAAAAAACCATGTTTTAAAAAACTGTGTGTATTTAAACCTTATTTTATTAAATAATTATCTTATTGAAAAACAAATTATAAAAATAATATAAAAAAAAAACTTTGAAAAACAATTTTTTTTTTCTTAAATGAAAATAATGCCATAGTTTAAAATGTAAATTAAATAGATGGCTAATGCAAGTAAAATGATAATTCTTACAATATTTAACATCACTAACGGTTAACTAACAAAACTAATGACCATAAATAAAAAGAAAGACATGTTAGGAACTATATTCAATAATTTTAAACTTTAGGGACCAAATTCAAAGTTAAATATAACCACATGAACCATAGATGTAATTTACTCTTTAAATTTTTATGTTCTCTTTTCATTTCAATAAGTGAAATTAATTCCCAAAGTTTTCAACTATTTGGGCCATCAGACCTATTCATTTACTCTCAACCACCTATTGTCCGTTCACATTCTCCAATCTTTTCCATAGTTTCCTCTAATCTCGGAATTAAATATACAAAGTCATGTTTGTTATTTAGTAGGATAAAGTTAGAGTTGTGCTGGGGACACCGCTGGGGTTTTGGGGGTAGGCCGGGCCAAAGGTCACGGTTAGGGCTCGCGGTCACGTTTTGGTACCTAACCGTGACCGCAAGGGCTTGCGGTCACGGTTTCTGTGTTTGTATTCCGACACCGCGTGACAACAAAATGACAAATGGTCTGGAAAAGTTGAAAACCCTGTCACCAAACCGTCACAGTTTGGCCTAACCATGACCGCTAGGGTACAAGGTTCGGTTTAAGGTACGAGGTAGACTGTGATGTGACAAAAGGGCCGGGATTCGCGCCATGAACCGTCACGTGGAGGCCAAACCGTGACAGTTTGTGCACCATATTTTCACCTAAATACCTTTCAGCTTTCAACACTCCCATTTAATCCACCACTCAATTTTTTCATCATAAGGTATTCGAGCTTTCATTCATCCAACACTCGAGATTTTTCAGCCTTCGTCATTCCAAAACACGTTAAATTTGAAAACAATATCGGTTCGGGAGATCATTATCAAAAGCCGAAGCTTTCAGATTTGAATG
Source organism: Flaveria linearis (assembly GCA_024085815.1). Lineage (NCBI taxonomy): Eukaryota > Viridiplantae > Streptophyta > Magnoliopsida > Asterales > Asteraceae > Flaveria > Flaveria linearis. The sequence continues at coordinate 26,145,193 of CM044009.1, read as the reverse complement.
AGGTGCCACATATCGAAGATTCGAACCAGGTTGAACTAGTTTATGTTTTATTATAACTTATTATTTGAAATATCTAAACATTATCTTTTTTAGGAATATTACGTATACGGGAGTCACCCTCCGTGGGGAGAGGAGGAAACCACCCGTCGAACACATTTGCTCAAGAGGCGTACAACTCTTTATTTAGACCGGCAGGTTACGGTGAAGGGTACAGATATCCCCCTTGCAATTCTTACGGGCATGCCCCGAACACGTACCACTCACAAACAGAGCTGGATTACGGACATCCGCCGTACCAGTCAGAACTAGAAATTACACATATGTCGTATACTTTTAATGGGAATGACACAGATGAGAGTGACGGTTCGGTTCACCCCAAAGAAAACCATGGGGACACCGCAGAGCATGATGGGGATGAGGATCGGATAAGAAAGGCTACGGTTTCTTATAAAACCGATAAAGTACGAAGAGTTTTTATTCTTTGTTTATTTTATTTTTTATTTATTTTATATATTGTTTTTTATGTCTAGCTTTATCATTTTTTCAGTATTTTTGATTCTCGTGAGGACTTGGAGAGCTGGGCTAAAATGAGAGGACGCGAGCATGGGTGCGTTATTATGGTGGGTCGGTCACGAAAAAAGGATGTGGAACTATTATGCAATCGTAGTGGTGAACCTAAATTCACTGGCACAAGTAGACGTACTGGGAGCATAAAGAAAGGATGTCCCTTTAAACTCGTAGGGAAGTACGTAAGCAAGAGGGACGTTGGATGTTAGAGGTGAGAAACGAGACGCACAACCACGATCCTGTTGTGTACGAGGAGGGCCACGCGCATCTTAGGAAGATGACCGTCGAAGAAATTGATCTTGTCGAGAAGTTACACAGGCAGCACGTGCGGCCACGACATATCCATTCAGCCGTAAGGGAGCACTTTCCCCACAGCGTTTGTGTTGTTCAAGACATATACAATCTGACGTCGAAGTTTAGGGTTGAGGGGAGAAAAGACATGACACCAATGCAGGAACTTGAAAACCTGCTACAATCTAAAGAGTTCGTGTATGAAACACGAACGAATGCAACTACTAAGGCAGTGGAAGATGTTTTCTTTTGTCATCCTACTTCGTATAAAATGTGGCGCGCATTCCCGCATGTGATGTTGATAGACACGACGTACAAGACCAACATGTACAACATTCCGTTTGTTCAGGTTATTGGCATTATGTTGACGTCGAAGTCGTTTTGTATTGCGCATGCATTTATATCGAGGGAACGGCAGGACAACTTCACATGGGTACTGGAGCGGATAAGAGATATGCTCGATGGGTGTGTGGAGCCCTGCGTTATTGTCACAGACAGGGACCTGGCCCTGATGAGCGCGTGTGACACAGTGTTCCCGAGTGCTACTAAAAACCAATGCAGGTGGCACGTTAGGGAGAATATCAAAAGACGGTGGAATATCATTTTCAAAACCGACATGTGGAAGGATTTTCCATACTGGTGGAAGACCTTGTGTTCGTCTCCCATAGAGGCATTGTACGATTATAATTGCAGGAAGATGGAAGAAAAGTTAATGAAATGGTAACGTGGTAAGAATTTCATAGTTATTTTTACTCTAATAATTTATTTGTTCATTTTATAAAATTTGTTATTTCTTTCAGAGGTATGGGAATATATTTGGAATAATTGGTTGGTGCCGTACAAAGAGAAAATTATTACTTGTTGGATGTACGACCGCCTTAACTTTTGTGAATTTACAACTAATAGGGTTGAGGGCCAACATGCCAACTTCAAGAGTTACCTCACAGGGACCAATAATACGTTGCACAAACTTGTCGGATATGTTTGTGACCTCGTGCACGGCCAGGAGATTGAAATTTGTAAAACATTCGAGGTGTCCCGTGTGGAAATTAAAAAAGACCATCGACTGTCATTGTTTTCAAAATTGCATTATAAAGTATCCATTTTTTGCCTTAGCCTCCTGAATCAGAGTTGACGGAAATGATTCAAGAGTCTGGGGGTTCATGTGGACACCAGTTGTTCACGTCCATGGGCTTGCCATGTGCTTGTCGTTTGGAGATATACATCCGAGAAGGTTATATTTTTCTTATACATTTTTTTACTGTTGTCACACGATTGCATATTTTTCACTATAATTTAACCTTTAAATCCAGTCACAAATATTCCACTCGATGCGGTAGATCCACACTGGAGGAAGCTTGATTTCGAGCCAGCGTACGTCGCGCCGCCTGAACCCGACTACGATGTGAAATTTGATGACTTAAAACAAAAGGTTATGTCGTCTCCCAATCCTCAAGTAAAGAAAAAATTGTTTAAGAAAGTATTTGACTCTTTGTTTAAGAGCAAGTCAAAACTTAAAGAACCTGAGGTGCGTCATGACCGACGTGGTCGTCCAAATATTAAGGAGCAACAAAGAAGAGCAGACTCCTATACATCACAGTATGAGGCTGCTAGACACAGCTCCTATACTTCCTCACAACAAACTATGACTGACCCGGCGAGGCATAGCTCATATACCCCTCAGTTTAAAATGCCCAACGACCTAACTAATCAGGCAAAGGCTGCTTCAAATGTATCGATTACGGGAGCTTTCCTAGGGTTTCCTTTAATATTGAAACCAAAGGACGTGATAAAAGTTATGAAGTTTAAGGATCAGCTACCCTAATGGATTCACCGGTACGTTTCGACTATAAAAGATGTGCGGCCTGATGGTAACGGTGGTTTTCGGGCGATCGCGGTGGCTTTAGGGAAAAAGCAAAATGAATGGGAATGGGTTAGGCGTCGAATGTTGTCGGAGATGGATAGAAACATGTGGTGTTGGCGGAGCAATTTGAACCGCGAGATGCCTGGCTATTATGATTCTGTTCGTAATAGCTTAAATTGGTTTGGCACGACTCAACCCGCACCCGATACCCATTGGCTAACTTTTCTGGCCCATGGACTCGTAATTGCGGAAACATTCACTTGTATTGTGCATCTTATTTCTTCATTTGGCAGCTAGACATGGTTCCCGCTGAGAACAGCCCCAGAGCTATTATTCACCTATCCAGTTGTCACACTTGCTCATGTTAACCAATGTCACTTTCTTTGCATACAATTGGAAGGGGATTACCCAATGCCCAGTGTGACTATCATTGGCCGAGATTTGCATATCAACAAGCACTAGAATGGCAAAATATGTATGATGATCGTATAAATAATTACGTTAGAATAACGGATCGTCATAGAGGCACCAATTCCTCTTGTAAGTTATAATTTTCCAATACTTTATCATATTAATGAAGATCCCTTTATTTGATGATGATGATGATGATGATGATGATAAAAATAATAGTACAAATAATAATAATAGTAATAGTAATAATAATAATAATAATAATAATAATAATATAATAATAGAAATAATAATAATAATGATAATAATAATAATAATAGAAAATAATAATAATAATAATAATAATAATAATAATAATAATAATAATAGTAGTAGTAGTAGTAGTATAATAGAAATAATAATAATAGAAGAAATAATAATAGTAATAATTTTAAAGTTAAATAATAATAATAATAATAATAATAATAATAATAATAATAATAATAATAATAATAATAATAATAATAATAATAATAATAAAACACTAAATCAAATAGGAGGATAATCTGTCACGGTTTGACCAAACCGTGACGTTTAGGGTTTGGCAACGGTCATGGTTAGGTCTAACCGTGACCTCTTTTCGGGCGCATGGCAATTGTTCGGGCGCATGGCACATGTAAAAGGTCACGGTTAGGGTTAGGGCAAAAGGTCATGGTTAGGGTTAGGGCAAAAGGTCACGGTTAGGGCAAACCGTGACCGTTTGCCTAATTTTTTAATATTTTACTAATTAAATAATTTCATAAAAAAACCTCCTTGAACCGGTGGTAGTGGGTTTAGAGCCCACACCACTCCCCTGTTGCCCTACCATCTTAACTGGTCGGGATGGGAGTGGTTCGCTGAAAGGTATAGAAAACATATTCTTTTAAAATAATCTGGACCAAAAGGTCACGGTTTGGGCAAACCGTGACCCCTTTGTTCACATGTGGCGTTGTGGAATGAAGCTGTCACAGTTTGTTGACACAAAATGTCACGTGGGGACCTAACCATCACACCTTGTTGACAAAAGAGGTCACGGTTTGGTCTAACCGTGACCTTTTGGGGTTCCCTAATCCCGCAAATTAACCGTTTATGATCATTTACGTATATCGAATCGGATATTTTTTTCATGAACATGCACACACATCAGCATATATATACAATAAGAACAAATACACTTCGTAAACGTACATATAAACATGCGTACGTGAACAAACCGTGACGTTTTAATAATAACCTAAACAATCTTATCGGGAACATATCAACATATATGAACCTTATATTTTGTAAACCAATGTTCAAACATACATAATAAATTCTAATAATAATAAAACAAACAAACAAACAAACAAACCCAGTATATCCCACTCAAGAGCAGGGTCTGGGGAGGGTAGGTGTAGGCGAGTCTTTCCTCTATCTTGTTAGGTAGAGAGACCGCTTCCAATGAGACCCCCGACTCGATAGCAAAAGTCATACTGTTTAGCAAGATAACATACAATAAAACATACAGCACATAACATACAGTATACAAAAAGCCATATCGGCAGCAGGACATCATACCATAAATCATACAACACATATCCTACGGTACACAATAAATCATACAACACATAGCATACATAAATCCTAGGTGCATGTAGAATCACCGTTAAAGGGCAGATATGGGCTACTTAGGCCCCGAAACCAGACGTGAAATACCCTTCCTGCCTATAGGTCACACTAGAAGTCCTTAATTTTAATTCTACGCCTCCACTCAGTCCTATCCTCGATCATGTGCTCAGAGAGGTGCAGGTGTATCATATCTCGCCTAATTACCTCATCCCAAGTCAATCTAGGTCTTCCTCTACTCCTCCTACCCTCTAAGATGATGTTCTCTACTGCTCTAACTGGTGCCGCCATTGGTCTCCTCTTGACATGCCCAAACCATCTTAATCTTCCCTCTCGTATTTTATATGTGATACAGGCCACTTCTAGCTTCTGTCGATACACTTCGTTTCTTATCCGGTCAAGTCTTGTGTGACCGCACATCCACCTCAGCATTCGCATTTCCGCTACCTCTATTTGTTTCTCGTGCGATTTCTTTATGGCCCAATAGTCTGTTCCATATAACATAGCTGGACGTACTGCCACTCGATATAGCTTTCCCTTTAGTTTTGCTGGAAACCTCTTATCACATAGGATCCCTGCTGCTGCTCTCCACTTGCACCATCCAGCTTGAACACGGTGCGCTACATCGCTGTGTATCTCTCCGTCCTCCTGCAAGTACGAGCCCAGGTATTTGAACCTAGACGTTTGTGGGACCGCCATACCCTGAATAGTGATTTGGATGTCCTCTTCCGCCTCGCCACTAAAGTTACAATGCATGTATTCTGTCTTTGAGCGACTTATCCTTAAACCTTTGCGCTCTAGTGCTGCTCTCCACTGTTCTAGCTTGTCGTTAAGCACCCTTTTAGACTCCGATATTAAGACAATATCATCCGCAAAGAGCATGCACCACGGAGCTGGCTGCTGTATAGACTTGGTCATCTCATCCAACACTACTGTGAAGAGAAATGGGCTCAGTGCCGATTTGGTGGAGTCCCACTTCCACTGTGAATGAGTCTGTGTCTCCGATCGGGGCTCGCACACACGTTTTTGCCCCATCATACATATCCTTGATTATTTTGATATACCTCTCTGGTACCCTTCTAAGTCGTAGACTTTCCCAAATTAGTTGACGCGGAATGCTGTCATAGGCCTTTTCTAGGTCGATGAATACCATATGGAGGTCCCTTTTCTTTTCTCTGTATTTCTCCATTATCCTCCTTATGGCGTGTATTGCTTCTGTCGTAGAGCGTCCTGGCATAAATCCAAATTGGTTTGACGCTATATGCGTTTCTCGTCTAATTCTTGTGTCAATAACTCTTTCCCATAATTTCATCGTGTGACTCAATAGCTTTATTCCCCTGTAATTTTCGCAACTTTGTGCATCTCCTTTTTTCTTATATATGGGGACTATAACACTGGTTCTCCACTGGTCCGGCATCTTCCCTGTCGTAAAGATAGTGTTGAATAAATCTGTTAGCCATTTGAGCCCCTCATCTCCCAGGCATTTCCACACTTCAATCGGTATGTTGTCTGGCCCCACCGCTTTAGCCCTTCCTATTTTCGTCATAGCTCTCATAACTTCGTCTACTGTGATGCTTCTACAATAGCAATTGTTTTGTTGTGTTGTTTGGGTTGTATTATCTATCTCAGCTTGATGATTTGGGTTCTTTATGTTGTAAAGGTTATCGAAGTAAGTTTTCCATCTCCCCTTGATGTCCTTGTCGTTCACCAAAACTTTTCCATCCGCAGCCTTTATAAACTTCACAATTCTCAGGTCTTGTCTTCTGCTGTCTCTTGCCTTGGCTAACTTAAACATGTCATGCTCTCCTTCTTTCGTCTCTAGTCGTTATACATCATCTCATACGCCGCGTTCTTTGCCTCTGACACCGATTTCTTCGCCTCCCTCTTAGCCTCCTTGTATTTATCTTTTAGCTCTGGGCGTTCTTCCTCATGTTACAGCGTATAAGCTCTCTGAAACTTGTTGTTTTATTCGTATCTTCTACTGTACATTTTCGTTCCACCACCAAATTCCTTATGGTCGACTGTCCTCTTTGTTGTAACTCCAAGCGTTTCTTTAGCTGCTTGGATGAGCGTATTTGCCATGGCCTCCCACTTTTGGTTTGCGTCTTCCTGTGGTCCAGGATGTTTCATTGGTATGACCTTATCTCTAAAAATGGTAATGTTTTTGTCCTTGAGCTGGCTCCATTTTATCGTATGTCTAATTCTCTTGTTTTGTTGGACAATTGGTCTCTTCACGCGTATATCCGCCACTAACATATGATGTTGTGTCACAACTGTCTCTCCTGGGATTGTCTTACAGTCTTTCCACGAGCTACGATCTTCTCTCCTCGTCAGCAAATAGTCTATCTGCGTGTGTCTCCCGCCGCTGATAAACGTGATTAGATGCGATTCTCTTTTCTTAAAAAACGAATTTATGATTCCTAAGTCATGCGCTACCGCAAAGTCAAGAAGCTCCTTGCCGCCTTCATTCCTAAGGCCATACCCGAAGCCTCCATGCACCAACTGGAAGTGGTCATTGTTCTTACCGATGTGCCCATTAAAATCTCCTCCTATGCATATTTTCTCGTCTCTAGGTATGTCACCCATAACGTGATCTAAACTCTCCCAGAACTTTTTTCTTTCTGTTTCTCCTAGTCCAACATGTGGAGCATACGCACTAACTACTGCCATTACTTCATCCCCTATTACTATTCTTAACAACATAATTCTATCATCGTATCTTCTTACCTCCACTACATTATCTTGGAGTTCCTTAGCAACTAGAAACCCTACTCCATTTTTCGTTCCGTCCGACCCGAATACCATAGTTTGTAACTATTGTACTCTGTTGCTCTCCCACCCCTCCATCTAGTCTCTTGGAGACACGCTATCTGGACCCTACGTTTACTTAGCACATCAATTAACTCTAATAACTTACTAGTTAGGGTTCCTACATTCCACGATGCCACTCTTAATCTAAAATCCTTTTTCCTTGTATTCGCACCTCTCGTCACCGAACATGATCTCGGAGCAGCATAATGACACCTGCTGTCTATATTACCGCACTAACACCTTAAACAACCGCTAAAGACAGGGCCACAAAACAGAAGGTGCACAAACACAAGCCAAACAATGCTTTAAACGGAACAAACACAGGTAATAGCGAAATAGAATCAACAGAAGCACCCAAAATTAATCCAGAATATGAATGCACGCACACAAGAAATATCAGTCAAATGATGCACCACTAATAATCAGAGGACAACAGAAATATAGAAAACAGAGAACACAGGTAACAAAAGAATGTAATATACTAACGGATGAAAACACACCAATTTATGAGACAGAAATATAGAAAACAGAGAACACAGATACTGGTACTCCTAACCCAGTCAAAACAGACCTATTAGACTATGGAACAAAAACAGCAAGAAATAAGGGAGAAAGAATATCCTCACAGCGGGGTTTTCCCAAGTTAGGGTTCTCCTTCCAGATCTCAAGTAACTCACAACCTTCTAGGGTTACAAGTCACACGAGATCGATAAGCTAGATCGAAAGCAGTTCTTTAGCAAATCGAAAGATAGTAGATCGGTGATAAAGCAGTTCCCAACAAGCAGTTCTTTAGCTAGATCGAATCGACAGATGATAACATACAAGTAGTTCTTTAGCTAGATCAAATCGGAAGATAGCAGAGCTAGATCAAATCGGAAGATAGCAGATCGGTGATAAACCAGAACTCAAGTAACAAATCGACAGATGATAAGCTAGATCGAATGCAGTTCTTTAGCAAATCGAAAGCTAGATCGACAAGACGACCTACCTGGTCAACTTACCTGGTCAAGCAGATCGGTGGGTGGGTGGGCGAGGTCAACTTACCTGGTAAGGGAGGTCAACTTACCCGAGCTTTGGTGGTCGCCGGTGGGCGAAGGTCGTCGGTGGGCGAAGGTCGCCGGTGGGGGGCTTTTGTGGGCGGTGGTCGCCGGTGGGGGGCGGTTTCCTGTGTGGTGGTCGCCCCGTTGGGCGAGATACCCGTTGGGCGAGAGAGGGAGCAGAATCGAGAGAGAGCGCAGAGCGAGAGGGAGAGCAGAATCGAGAGAGATACCCGTTGCTACCTCTAGATACAAGATAAGGGCGTACCGGGTGCTGCAAAGAGCTCCCGCGTTTTCGCAGGGTCCAGGGAGGGTCCGTCCCATTTAAGGGAAGATGTACGCGGTCTTTCCCCCACATTTGTGGGGAGGCCGTTTCCACGGATCGAACCTGAGACCTTCGGTCCCTTAGGAACAGCTTTTACCTCTAGATACAAGATAAAATTCTAATAATAATAACAATAATGATAAATAATAATAATAATAACAATAATAATAATATACTCTAATATAAATAAAAAATTTAATAGTAATAATTTTAAAGTTGATAATAATAATTATAATAGTATTATTTTGTGTATCCATAAACTACAAAATAAACTCTAATAATAATAACAATAATGATAAATAATAATAATAACAATAATAATAATAATATACTCTAATATAAATAAAAAGTTTAATAGTAATAATTTTAAAGTTAATAATAATAATATTATTAATAGTATTATTTTGTGTATCAGAAACTAAAAGGTTACGGTTAATAATAATGATAATAATAATAATAACAAAACAATAATAATAACAACATTAATAATAGTAATAATAATAATAATAATAATAATAATAATAATAATAATAATAATAACAATAATAATAATAATAATTATACAAAAAAAGGAAGAGGTCACGTGGAGGCCAAACCGTGACCTCTTGAGATATTTTTTGAATCTGATTTTCCCTCGATTAGTGCACCCGTCCCTCGAGCACCGTGTGTGTAAGAGGTCACGTGGAGGCCAAACCGTGACCTCGTGTCTGTAGGAGGTCACGTGGAGGCCAAACCATGACCTCGTGGTTACTGGTTTCATCTTCAACCGTTCGCACACCCCCATTTCACCACACATTCACCACAACCACAACCATTTCACCACCACAATCACGAACGTTTCACCACCAACGCCTCCAAACCGTCACCGCGAGCCCTCCCCGTGACACCGCTGCCGCTCACCACCACCTTCCACCACCACCACCACCGCCGCTCACCATCTTCCACCACCACCGCCGCTCATCCACCATCTTCCACCACCACCGCCGCTCACCATCTTCCACCACCACCGCCACACCACCACCGCTCGCACCACTCTACGCCGCTACCGCACCACCATCACCATCGCACCACTACCGCACCACCACTGCGCTGCACACCGCCGCTGCAACACCGCCGTCGCACCACCACCGCCGCTAAATTATCGTTTTCGGTACGTAATTTATAACTTTAATCCATAGAGGTAAACATAAATTTGATAGATTTTCCTAAATAGATTTAGTAGGTTTTCCTAAATAGATTTGATAGGTTTTCCCAAATAAATTTAATAGGTTTTCCCTTATAGATTTGATAGGTTTTCCCGTATGTGTAGCGTAATTTGTCGACGGTTTATTATTATTATTAGAAATAAGAATAAATAATAATAATAATAATAGTTATAATAATAATAGTAATAGTAATAATAATAATACTAATAGTAATAATAATAGTAATAATAGTAATAATAATAATAGTAAATAATAATAAAAATATTTAATAGTAATAGTAATAATAGAAATAATAATAATAGAAATAGTAAATAATAGTAATAATAATAGTTATAATAGTAATATTAATAATAAATAATAATAATAATAATAGTTAAATAATAATAATAATAATAGTTATAATAGTAGTAGTAGTAGTAATAATAATAATAATAATAATAATAATAATAATAATAATAATAATATAATAATATAATATAGTAGTAATAATAGTAGTACTAATAATAATAATAATAATAATAGTAATAATACTAATAGTAATAATAATAATAAACATAGTATAATAATAATAGTAATAATAATAATAGTAATAATAATAATAGTATAGTAATAATAATAATAGTAATAGTAATAATAATAATAGTAATATTAATAATAATAATAATAATAGTAATAATAATAATAATAATAATAGTAATAATAATAATAGTTAATAATTATAGTAATAGTAATAATAATACTAATAATAATAATAGTATGCATAATAATAATAATAGTAATAATAATTATAGTAATAGTAATAATAATACCAATAATAATAATAGTATACATAATAATAATAATAGTAATAGTAATAATACCAATAATATAATAATAATAATAATAACCGTCAACAATTAATTTTATCAACATTGTAAATAATGATAAATACGTTTTATTCGCAGATATGGATGCCGACGATGCTTTTATCCCCGGCATTGATGACTGCCCGACGCTTCAGTTCGAGCAGGGGACTACACGTACGAGCGGTTCAGGACCCTGAGAGCACGATTGCCGGCACCGGGGACCGTCCTGTCGGAGGACTTCTTACAGCTCGTTGGAGAGCGCGACCGTTTTTTGAGATTATCGGCGAGGACGGCCCGTGGGAGCAGCTGTTCCGGATGGGCGACCCTGCCCATCAAGAGCTGACCGTGGAGTTCTACCGCACCTTTACATTCCGTCCACGTGAGCAGGGACTTGCGGAGCTGGACGAGGACGACATAGCGGACGGTCGTGCGCCCGCGGAGGTTGCTTTCCGGTTGTTCGGGTCCCTCCAACGCATGTCACTTAGGCGGCTCGCTGTCGTCAGTGGCCTCTACACGGAGGTGGAGGTCCGACAGCCGATGTACACCATGGCCTTGATCCGCGGGGCCGACGACTCCGATCAGGTCTGGTGGCCTGCCATTGGCGACGGACCGTACGGTGGTGATACGAGGTCCTCTCATATACGAGACCCTCTGTATAGATACATTCACCGACTCATCGCCACGTCCGTCGCAGGTCGTGGGGCGGGGACCGACAGGGTCAACGCCGCCGACCTTTTCTTTCTTCGGTGTGTACTCACATACCGACACTGCCACCTCGCGCATGCCCTTGCTGATTATTTTGCTAGTTATGATCATCGGCAGTCGCGAGTGGCATTGGTGGGCGGGAGCATCGTTTCCCGGATCGCTCGGGGCTTGGGGTACGCGCATGCCATGTCCCAGCTCCCGCTACCTCCGACTCCTGTGCGCGTGGCCGGTCGGACCACCGCCACTGGGACGAGGATCGTTCGGAGGTTCCCCGACGGCCCGTGGCACCTGCTCAGTAGATACCATGAGCTCGTGCCATGGGTGCCCGAGCCGTTGGTGGACCCTCCCGAGCTGGCGGGGGCTGAGGTCCACCTTCAGGATGCCCACGAGCCCCTTGGCGGCGGGGAGGATCAGTCCATTCCACCGCCGCATGACCCGGACCCGCCCCAGCATCCTCAGCGCGTGTACCATGCCTTGCGATTGCCTGCTCATGTTCTTGATATGCTTCAGGACACACGAGACAGGGTCACGAGGCTGGAGGATATGACCAGGAGGCTGGAGGATACGACCACGAGGCTGCATGATATGATGGACTAGGTCATCCAGCACATGGTCGCGGACTATGCCGCCTTGGGTACGCCGTTGTTGTCACAGCCACCGAGGCGGTTAGACCTTGACGGTGCTGGCCCATCTGGCGCGGGCGGGTCTGGTCAGGGCAGCGATCCTGAGATGATGGATTAGATAGATATTTTATTTGTATTTTATTTATTTTTGTATGTAAAAATTCGTTGTATATATATATATATGCAGTTTCAGTTATTATGACTTGTATAATTGGTGTGTTTGTTTGGTTGTGTTTTTTGTTTCTTTGTTTTATATTTGTAATGTTGATAATGTTAATTGTATATGTTTGTTTGGTTGTGTTTCTTTGTTTGTTTGGTTGTAATGTAACTGTAAAATAACAAAACACAAACTCGTATGTTATGATTAGGTTAACCGTGTGATAAAATAAAAATAAAAACAAACTAGTATGATTACATAACCGTAGGCACATTTCAATATTAAATAATGAATGTAACTTCATAACCGTAGGCACATTTCCCGCTCTCATACATACACATACATACACCTATGACCTATATATACATCATTATCATTGCAGCTTTCACTACTTCAATCAAGATCATGACACACATTTGTAATCAAGGTGCATTTCAGTCGTCGTATGACATGAGATCATTAGCTACTAAAATAAAAATAAAAAAATTACTTGTAATATGATAAATTAATAATAAACACAAAACATAAACTCGTATGTTACGATTAGATTAACCGTTTGATAAAATAAAATAAAAACAAACTGGTATGATTAAAAAAATTTAAAAAATATGTACAAAATGTCACGGTTTGGCCAAACCGTGACATATACACCTCCAAAACCCTAACTGTCACCCTATTAATTACACACCCAATAATTGCAATGATCCCGAGAACCTAACGTCACGGTTAGGCCTCACTGTGACCGCAAGGTCCTACACCCGACCTAAAGGTCACGGTTAGCCCTAACCGTGACCGTTTGAGGTGGTATACCCTAAAAAATGAGCGGTGTGTGCAGAAAACCCCTAAAGTTATCGTAAAAACATATTTAATTAAAATGGTTAAGAATAATTATAAGTTTGATATGTGTTTTTCTATTATTTTAAAAGTAATGATATTTAATCATTATATATAATACGTTTATGGTCAAAAATAAGTTTATTGTGTAATATATTTGTCATAATTTATTATAGGTTTTAATAATTGTATTTTAATTGTATATCATTCTGTGTATTTTTATTATTTTTCTTATAAATTATATAAACTTGTTATATAAATATTGTGTTTTACAATTACAAGTATACAATAATGTTATTTACCAATGTATATTTTAAAACTCATAATGTCCAAGAACAAAAATACATTATTTTTGTAATGTTTTTTAGATTATATAAAAACCTGTCATATTTTATTATGTTTTAAAATTAGAAGTACACAATGATATTATATTATCAATTTATTTTTCAAAAGTAATAGAGCTTAAGATAACACAACAAGATTAAAAATCACAATGAAACATTTTATTATTGTGTTTTATGTTTTATATCATTTTATGTTATTTTATCATTGTTTTTAATGTATTAGATTAATTAATTGTTAATTTATCATTGTGTTTTATATATTATAAATACAAATAATGTTACTTCACCATTATAATTTTATATAATTCATCATTTACAAAAAATACAAGTAACAAAAATACATAATGAACTATACTAAAGATAGAACAATGAGCAAATATCTGATGACCTTAAAAATGTAAAAAAAAATTATTTCTTTTTCATACAACGATATTGCACTCTTTTAGAAGATAAAAAAACTCATCTTTATGGTGTAATAGAAAAAGTAATGCTGTATATAAGAGTTATGAACATTTAAAGAAATAAGAGGACTTTTTGTTCAAATTGGTATTAAGTTAATAAACGACCAAAAAACAAAACGACCTGAGACATGAAATCAAGTGTGTATGATTCTTATGAATGTCTTCATACATATAAATATATGAGTCGTCTTCGGCTTAACTATTCGGTCTAGTAACCCGTCATCCCAAAATACTTAATACATCCGTTTTTATAATCTCATTACACTTTTACCATCCCTAGTCCCATATCATATGCATTCATAAGAAGTTTTCTACTGAGCCAGTTTTATTACTTTATACTATGTATTTTTAGCGTGGCAGAAAGAGTTTGAAAGAATCTGAGTTTTATGTCTTGAAATCACAAACGTTGAATACTACATCCAGTTAATTTAAAATGTTTAAATAACAGTTGTAAAAAAAAAAAACTACAAAAATATCTGAGATTTCAATTTTTTCAACAAAGTTAATTGTGGATATTATAATAGCATACATTAATATCAGACATATCTTAAACATGGACCCGACCCTTTAGAAAAAGTAAAGTCCATGCATATTTAGGATAAGTGTTACTGTTCTGTCTATATTATTATTTTTTATTTGAACAAAAGCTTTTACCAATTATCACAAATAAACCTTTATAAAGGGATCCTTTCAAAAAAAAACCTTTATAAAGGGAACAAACAACTCTTAAACAATATAAAAACTAAAAACTTAACGCTTTAGTTGTTGTAATTGTTATTGTCTTCTGGTGTCGTCATCAATCTAGGAATTTAGGCAAGAATTGAGGCTAAGGGGCTGTTTGGTAGTCTCTTAATGGTTCCATTCTTAATCATTAAGAGTCTTGAGTGTTTTTTAGAAAAAAAGGAAGTTCTGAACTGAACCATTCAGTGGTTAGATTTGAAAAAATGCCGAATGAAACTTAGACACAAATACCCTCACAAACCTAACCCCATCTTCAACCTTCATTCCCGTCATCCTCCTCCCCCACCCCAGCACCGATGGATCAATCTTCTAGAGAAACATCTGATCGAGAACGACGACGAGCGCCATTGCAACCGTTGGATCAATCTGCTCCGGTTGTACCGACATCCGGAAAACATCACCGCCGAACGTCGCACCTCCGACGGCTTCCTTCCGCTTGATCTCCGCCACACACCGCCGGTTGTCGTCGTAGACGAAGCAACACCGCTGCGTGTACGATCCTTCGATCTCGTAGATCACCTTCTTCGTTTTGGATCCTGTGGTGTTAACGTGAGCGAGAGACTTCGTGTTCAACAGATTGACGTTTTTCGTCACCGTGAACAGCGGATTCACCGCAGCATCGCCCCCATCTTCAACCTTCATTCCCGTCATCCCCCTCTCTCCCTCTCTCTCTGTTTCGTCTTCAAAAACTTCAATCTTTTTCTTCGATCGTACGACCATGGACGCCGACGAGGTTAAATTCCGATACCCACTACACCAATTTACAAGATCAATAATATTATCACAGCAATTTAACCGTTTTTCATGTTGTTGATTTGGGGTTCTTGATGCATAATACTGGGTTTGATCTTCTTTGTTTTGTACATTCTTTTGGTGTTTGATTTTGTTTTATGTTGTGTCGTTTTGCATTTGATTGTTGTAGAGGTTAACCGCTGTTCGGTTTGATTGATACCCAATTTGTCTTGTTCTTTGATTTCCCAATTGGGTTTCAGTTTTTCTTTATGAAGTTTTGATTTGATCATCACATTCTTGGGATAAATTTGATTTTGTTGTTGGATTCGATTGTTTTATGGTTGTAATTGTAGCACTGTAATGGGTAGCGGTCGTCGATTTCGTGGTTTAGTGGTGAGAATTTGTGTGAGTCAAAAATAATTCAGATGGATAAAATTGTCATTTTGTACAGTCATTCAGAGATTCAACCAAACAGCAAATTTTGGTTTAGCACTTACTGGTTCATAGCCTCTTAACCATTCAGAGCTCTTAACCATTCAGCACTTAATGATTCAGATCTTACCAAACAGCCCCTAAACCATATTTCCCAATCACCCTTTTAAGTATTGAAAGCAAAAGCATATTGCTACACTCTTGAAAGATAGATGATGAAAAACTGGAAAGAGTATTACATGTCTAACTTCTCATATCCACATAAAAGCAAATTTGATGTTTAGTTTTGCATAATTGACCAAATTTTCCGGTAGCACGTTTGATGGTTCCTTCAATCCTCTCAAAAGTTATCCCATTACTAATATTTGTCCATTGTCTCTTTATTTAGTCTACTTGAAAACTTTTTTTTTCAAACTCTTTGTCTTAGATCACCAAATTGTTTAACATGATAATCAAGTCGTACTTGATCTGCTGGCTTCTTATTGTGTTGATAGCTTTAGTATATTTGCTTATTGGCTCAGCTTCTCGCCAATAAGTAATGCAAAAATATTTTTCTGCCTAGTTAGAGTGAACAATTTTAGATGCATGTCCTTCAAAGTGACAATTTTTAGATGCTTATGCTTCAAAGGAGTTTGCTTCAATAGCTTTAAGTTTAGCTTGTTTTTGTTTAGCAATCTTGATTTCTTCGACTCTTAGTTCATTAACATTCTCTCTACGGCTTTGGCCATTACAACTCTGAATTTAATTAGTGATATAAGCTTGAGAGGTTTTCTTTCAGCAGTTGCAATGTTAGCAGTTCTAGCCTCTCTAAATCTAATTTTAGCTCACTTAAGGTCAGTGAATAGGAATCTTTGTGTTCTACGAGTTGTATTTTATGTTGGAGCCTTCCTCTTCTGCTGTTCACAAGTTGTAACATTCGTGAATTTTCAGGTAACTTTATCGCTTAATACTTAAAACTCAAAAACTTTAACTCTCGCCAAAACCTAATTTTGTTACTTAACCTTGAGACCTTAGCTTCGTGCTTTAGACTTAATTGAGAATTTGATTAAGTACGTAACTACATATTTAGAAGGATCATGCATCAATACAATTACATGATTATATACGATGATAGAAAATAATAATTCTTGACACATTATTTGCATAACCAACGGTTGAGGAACATGGACATGTTAAACCATCATCTCGAATTATATAAGATTGAACTTATACGTATACTTACAACATTGTTAACCAAACTTGTAAGACAATCATATTCATACATGTAATCATGCATGAAGCTACCACCTTTGGATGAACGGTTCGTCGCTAAACACACTTCTTAATACGTCAACATACTAAGTTTAATGCAACACGACATCTATTAGTATTTCATGAACGAAGCTATGAACCTAAATTCAATGCTTATGCATAAGTGAGAACGGTCCTAGTAACCAAAAATCCTCACTCGTCATATGTATGCCAAATCTGTAACATTCATAACTAACTTAATGCGGGTCTTGCTTCATGTTGAATCTCACATTTTTAATGCAACTTGAGTCAATGATAACAATCACAATCGAACCACATATAATGGACTTTAAAAAAATCAAGAAAAATCGAACGTAACAAATGATCACATAAGAAATCATCAAGCATAAATCAACACGATAATTAACACCAATTGACAATTGACGAACTGGAACAAACCAAGATCATGTCCCTGGGTTGCTCGACTTGTTGCTGCTAAAACAACCCTATGACACCCTTAAAACTCCCAATGTAAAATACTAGATATGTAAGGCCTCGATCCCTGGACGCTTACAGCTGGCCATTCATCGCTCTTAAAACATATAATTTCATTAACTTTAATAACCATTGCAGCGGAATCAGTAAAATAACTTTTCATTTCAATATAAATGCTTTTGCAAGTTAATACATCGTTAATCAATTACAAAATATATATTGTTGCATTACATCACAAAAGCATTATATAAATGGATGCCATCCAAAAGAGCTGAGTAGCCACCCCGTACCATCCTCAGCAACCTTACCTGCCAACTGGAAACAAATAAAAAGTCAGCGTTGCTGAGTGAGTTCTAGTTTTATAATAAAACATACTTTACTTTCATTAAAACTGTTTCTTTACTTTCACGCAATCATACATCATACGTACACATAGATAATATCATTATTATCTTCAATATTCATTCGTTAACTTTTGTTCATTTGACGTACATCATTTATTATCTTTCTCTTCATTTGACGTACATCATTTATTATCTTTCGTTAACTTTTGTTCATTTGACGTACATCATTTATTATCTTTCTCTTCTATCTAGATCCTGTCAGCTTTACCCTCTTTATGGCACGCAACCATGATTACTGAGGTCGAGCGACAAGGATCCCGTTTCATACTTTATCACTATGTTTCTTCCGTTCATTACTTTCATTCATTCATTCTTTAACTTTCATTCATTCATTGTACTTTCTTGTCATACTTACTCTTTCATCCTTACCTCTTTTCTTTCCATCACCCATAAGCCTTACGCTTCTGTTTCGTGGTACTGGACCTTGGCCTATCATAGACCTTCTATAACGGTTTGCCGCACCTCCTGGCCACAGTACCTGAGGTAAAGAATACCCTTCAGTTTCGTGGTACTGGACCTAGGCCTGTCATAGACCTTCTATAACGGTACGCTGCGCCTCCTGGCCATAGTACCTAAGGTAAAGATTAGGTGTACCATTACTATATACAATACCTTTCTGTTTCGGTACTGGATCTAGGCCTATCAAGACCTTCTATAACGGTGCATCGCACCTCTTGGCCACAGTACCTAAGGTAAAGTCAAGGTGTACTATTACCATATGCAATATCCTTCTATATCGTGATATTAGACCTACGCCTACCATAGACCTTCTATAACGGTGCACCGCACCTCCTAGCCACAGTACCTAGGATATGCAGCAATAGTTCTATACAATGGTTGATCCTAGTGTCAAGCTTTACCCTCTTCGCGGCACACAACCACGATGACTGAGGTCAAAAGACAAGGATTCCATTTCGAGTCCGTTGCGACAACAAAGTCGCTCACATCATATATTTGCTTGCAAGCCTATCTTACTCTCATTCATTATTAATGCATGCACTCGTTCATCATGTTCCTCGTTTCATTCTTTAACGTAACACGTAAAGTCACAGGAAAGATAAACATACACTATGATAAGGAACATCAACATACACAGTAGCATCATCAAACAGGGCATTATCATACATACGTAACATACATCATGCATAAACATGCAACATCATCATGCCCAACATATCCTTTAAGGCCTCAACAATCATCTTACTTGAATTTACGGGAACTTTCAAGTCAAAACTTACATCTTCATTTTCCCCCGAAAGTCAGTAATTAATCTATGCTTTTCCTCGGGTACAACAACCCTATTTGGGTGTATGGGTACCCTTCTGTCGCATGGCCTCCATGCGACTGAACATCATGCGAGTAGACCTATGCGGATGGACTTAATGCGAATGAGCACTTATGCGAATGGACCCTCAGTCGCATGACTCCCCAGGCGACTGCCCCTCTAGTCGTGCGACTGAACCTCAGTCATGCGACTGGACTCCAATCGCACTTCAATCGGCCAAATGGCCTCAAGTCTGTCGTCTAGCCCTAACTGATGCAGAATGCAGTTCATCCTGAACCCAATCTGCCATTTTTGGCCTCCAAGCTCATCCAAACCTATTCTAAGCCCAAATCAACCATCCTAAACCTTAGGAATGCATACTACAACACCATTCAAGCACACACAAGCTCGGAAACAAACTCCAAACGCATCACACAAAATCACACCCAAATGGGTCAAACACACACACATACAAAAATAGGTTTACTTTGTGTTACAGCCCCAAATCAGTTGAAAACGAGTAAAATAGGGGTCCTAGAACTCACACAAGCTACACCAAGAAGAAGAGCTTCGTTTACACCCACTACACGACGATTTTGCACACTCGAACCAAGCTTTCTTCTTCTCTTCTCCCTTTTCTCTCTTCTTTCTTTCTTTTGGTTGAATTTTGGAGATGTGGGGAGGGGAGGGTGTGGGCTGCCCTCCCCTCTTATTCTCCTTCTCTTCCAAACTTTCTCGTGTTTTGGCGAGTTTGGTCCCCCGACTTTGGACTTTATTTCTCTTTTCTTCTTTCGTCGGCTTCAAAGAAAATATCCGGGTGTTACAAGTCCCCCCCTTATATAGGTTTCGTCCCCAAAACCTGTTATTCCTCGAACAAATGTGGGTAATGCTGTCTTATTTCTTCTTCTGTCTCCCATGTTGACTCGGATCCCTTTCTATGCTTCCACTGTACACGCACAAGAGGAACCACTTTATTTCTCAGCCTCTTCTCTTTTCGATCGATGATTACCACTGGTTGCTCCACATAATTGATCCGTTTGTCTACTTCAATATCCTCCAGTGGAACGATCATATCTTCATCTGCCAAGCATTTCCTTAGATGAGACACGTGGAACATCGGGTGAATTCCACTTAACTCCTCTGGTAACTCCAATCTATGGGCCACCTCTCCTACTCAAACAATGATTCGGAAATGGCCTATGTACCTCGGACTCAACTTGCCTCGCTTTTGAAAACGAATGATACCCTTCCAAGGTGAGACCTTCAACATAACCTGGTCACCCACCTGGAACTCAATCGGTCTGTGTCGTTTATCAGCATACGAATTCTGTCTACCTTTGGCTGCCTTCATGAAGACTTTGATCCTTTCAAGCGTTTCAGTCGTAGCCTCGATCACCTCGACGCTCCCTAACTCTTTATCACCAATATCACCCCAACAAATGGGTGTTCTGCATCTTCTACCATATAGCATATCATAAGGTGGCACACTAATGCTGGCATGATAGCTGTTGTTGTATGAGAATTCAGCTAATGGTAAGTGGTCATCCCAACTTCCCCCAAAATCAATCACACATGCCCAAAGCATGTCCTCCAATGTCTGAATGGTCCTTTCTGACTGACCATCTGTCTGGGGATGATAAGCCGTGCTAATATGTAACCTTGTCCCCATGGCGTTGTGGAATTTCTTCCAGAATTTAGATGTAAACCGGGTGTTACAATCAGACACAATAGTCACCGGCACACCATGAAGAGTTACAATCTCCTTGATGAACAGATCATCCAACCTCTCATATGAATATGTCTCGTGAATCGGTAAAAAGTGAGCACTTTTCGTCAAGCGGTCAACAACCAACCATATAGCATCATACCTTTTCGGGGTACGTGACAACTTCGTAATGAAATCCATGGTGATGTGCTCCCACTTCCATTCCGGTATATCCAAAGGTTGGATCTTCCCATACGGCTTTTGATGCTCAACCTTCACTTTCAAGCAAGTAAGGCACTTACTCACATACTCCACCACGTCACGCTTCATACCCGGCCACTAATAATCTTTCTTCATGTCTTGGTACATCTTTGTAGCACCGAGATGAATAGAGTATCGAGTCTTATGAGCCTCATCCATAATCTTGACCCGTAGATCCCCAAAACGAGGAATCCACATCCGCCCGAATCGGGTTTTAACACCGAGTGTGTTTTCACCCAATTCCGCAACCAGACCTCTCATCCTTTTAGAGTTAAGACGATTTTCTTTTAAGGTCTCATCTTGAAACTCTTTGACTTGCTTCATCACATCAGAGGTCATGATCAGCTGGTACGCCTTCACCCGAATCGGCTCGGGTCTCTCTTTTCGGCTAAGGGCGTCCGCCACAACGTTGGCTTTGCTCGGATGATAATGGATCTCACAATCATAATCCTTTATAAGCTCCAACCATCGCCTCTACCTCATATTCAAATCCTTCTGCTCGAAGAAGTACTTCAAGCTCTTATGGTCGGTGAAGATGGTGCACTTCGTCCCGTATAGGTAGTGCCTCCAAATATTTAGTGCAAAGACCACAGCTGCTAGCTCCAAGTCATGAGTAAGATAGTTAACCTCATGAACCTTCAACTATTGGGATGCATAGGCTATAACCTTTCCTCTCTGCATTAACACACATCCTAATCCCGAGTAGGAAGCATCAGAATAAACAACCAGGTCTTTACTTCCATCGGGTAATGATAGAACAGGAGCTTGAGTCAATCTCGTCTTCAATTCTTCGAATGCCTTCTCTTGAGCTTGATCCCATGCAAACTTTACATCTTTCCAGGTCAACTTGGTTAGTGGAGAAGCGATCATAGAGAAGGCTTGAATGAATCTTCTGTAATAGCCCACCAAACCCAAGAAACTGCGAATTTCGGATGGCGTCTTTGGAGACTTCCATTGCATCACCGCTTCCACCTTTTCTGGATCCACCATAATCCCCTCCTGATTCACCACGTGACCCAATAATTGAACTTCGCGCAACCAAAACGCGCATTTAGAGAACTTGGCATACAACTTCTTCTTTCTTAACGTCTCCAACACCTCTCGAATGTGACCGGCATGCTCTATCTCACTCCTCGAATAAATCAGGATATCATCAATAAACAAAATTATTGACTTATCCAGCATCGGCTGACACACTCGGTTCATCAAGTCCATAAAAGCAGCTGGCGCGTTGGTCAACCCAAATGACATAACGAGGAACTCGTAGTGACCATAACGCGTGCGAAAAGCTGTTTTAGGAAAATCCTGCTCTTTCACCTTTAGCTGATGGTAGCCAGATCGAAGATCTATCCTTGAAAACCAATTGGCACCTTGAAGCCGATCGAATAAGTCATCGATTCTCGGTAAGGGGTATCGGTTCTTCACCATTAACTTGTTCAGCTCACGGTAGTCAATACACATCTTCATACTACCGTCTTTCTTCTTTACGAATAAGACCGGAGCACCCCAAGGAGAGATACTCGGTCTAATAAACCCCTTGTCGAGCAGCTCTTGCAATTGCTCCATCAACTCTTTTATCTCAGTCGGAGCCAAACGATACGGTGCCTTGGCAACAGGTTGGGCACCCGGTATCAGATCAATATGAAATTCAATCTCTCGGTTAGGTGGCACGTCTGGAAAGTCACACACAATCGGATCATCAGATAGTTGTGGTGTTGGCATTTCCACATCCTTTACATAACACAAGTAGGTGCTACATCCACACCTCATACACTTTCCCGCCACCGCCATTGAGATTACTTTTGGGATCATCGTGACCCGATCCCCATAAATAGTTACCGCACTCCCGTTAGGCGCTATCAAACGAATCGTCTTCTTGCGACACACTATATTCGCCTCGAAGTCCGCTGTTGGTACACATGTCCCCAGTTCTAGTCTAGTGAGCTTAAATGTAATAGAACTTCTTCTTGTAACATATATGTAATGTTCAATCAAGCTAATGAGAATCTCTTCTATATATGGTGTTGGTTATTTAATGTTATATCTACTTACATTATTTATTGTTACACGCATATACGACCATGTTATATAGGTTTACAGTTGTTTGACATGTTCTGAATCAGTTAAGGTTCAAGAGTGTGTTTAACTAAGTAATCTGATTCAGTCGCACGACTGGACCATGCGAATGGGCCAATCGGACGACTGAACCAAGAGATTGAGTCAATCGTACGATTGAGTCATGAGACTGACTCAGTCGTCCGAATGAACCAATCGTATAACTCAGTCGCACGACTGAGCCAGTCGCTTGGCTCAGTCATACGAATGAAAGCTGTAACCTATAAATACCACTTAATTCGTGGAAAAAGAGAAGACTTCGAAGATTGATAACCCTAGTCGACCCAGAGCGCCCTGTTCGTCCATTCCAACTTCACAGAACGTCCTAGATCATTCTTAATCCATTCTTAACGTTTTCTAATCGTTAGGATTGATCTTGATTTCGTTCTCCCTGATTGGATCGCCAATCAAATAGGATTCCGCACTATTTGATCTGGTATAACTTAGAATCAGTTAGTACTCCGTATGTACACGGTCCTAACAAGTGGTATCAGAGCATAGGCTCTTGATTCTTCGTTTATTCAATCGTTTTTATGAAAAAGTCTACGTTTTTACGCGAAAAGATCCAATCTTTCTGCTAAAAATCGAGTCTTTACGTGTGCATGTTCTGAAAAATCAGTGTTTTTCGAGTTTCAGCCGTCTAGGGTGCAAAAACTTGCATTCTAGGTCAAAGTTTGCGAAAAATCTCGTTTTCAGCCGATCCAGTCGCACGATTATCTCAATCGTACGACTGAACCCAGTCGCCCAGTTCAGTCGCCCGATTGAGTCAATCGTATAGCCAGTCGCCCGATTGAGTCAATCGTCAACTCCAATCGCCCAGTTTCAGTCAGTCGCCTTGTCCATTCGCCCGATTGTGTTCAATCGCACGATTGTAGCTCAGTCGCCTGTTCAATCGCACGGTTGAGTTCAATCTCATCCCAGTCGCATTAACAGTCTGTTTTTCAAGTTTAAGTCAACATTTATCATGGACTCGGAAAACTTCGCATTCTCAGCAGGGAAGGACTCTAGGATCCAAAACCTACTGCTTCTGGAGAATGAGATTGGTAATCACAACAAGCCGCCTAAGCTTCTATCCATAGATGAGTTCCCGTAGTGGAAGCAAAGGTTTGAGATTCATCTCAATGGCGTGGATACTAATCTATGGAATTCTATTGAGACTGGTTACACAATGCCAGTTGGTGCTGATGGTTTGCCATTAACGTTAAGTGGAATGACGGATGCTCAAAAGACTGCCTATAACGCTGAAAAGTAGGCTTATGCTATGCTCACTCAGTCGATTCCGAAAGAGATCTTCCATCAGTATTCGGATCAGAAACAGAGTAAAAAGTTCTGGAAAGCTCTCGAGAAAAGGTATGAAGGGAGCTCAACTCTGAAATCCTTGAAGGCCAAAGCTCTCAAAAAGGAGTTTGACAATTTCTCTGCTATTGGGAACGAGAGTTTGGACGACATCATTGACCGCTTCCATCATTTAATGAGTGAACTACACACTCATGGGGTTACAACGTCTAAAGAAGAAAAGGTCGCCAGTTTAGCTGAAGGTCTTCCAAAAAAATGGGATTCATTTATTTCCTCCTTGAGACACAATTCAGTTCTCGAGACTTTGGATATAAATGACTTTATTATGAAACTGCGAGAGGAAGAGGTCAGACATAAGTATAAGGCGAAGAAGGGTGCGTATGCTCAGGATCCTACTCTTTACAACGTCACTCCAACTCCAATTGCAAAGTCATCCAATGCTCCTCTGCAGACTGCATTTGTTTCTAATACATCTGGTCAAAGCTCATCGTCTAGGGGTGAGTCATTTGTTTCATCAGGGGTTCAACACAGTATCACTGAAGCTCACTCGACAAAGTTAATAACTGAGAACCTGGGTAAAGTCACTGTGGAAGTGGCCAAGGAACACCTGGACCTACTTGCTGCAGTGGTTCATTCCTATGATGGTTTGGTTGCAGGGAAGATAGGAAACTGCCACCTGGCTAATGAAGACTATGAGCAGGTAGATGAAAATGAGTTGGAGAGAATGGATATTATGTGGGCTCTCGCGAGTGCTGTGCGACGAGCGAAGAAGTTTGTAAAGAAGACAGGGCAGAATCTCGTGGCTACAAAAGATACTACTTTTGGGTTTGACAAGTCCAAAGTCACGTGTTTCAACTGTGGTGAGAAAGGACATTTCAAGAGGGAATGTGTGAAGCCTAAAAAGACTGGGAATGGAAATCCATTCTCCTCGTTCAACAGGCAAGATAAAGATAAGAAGCCAGTTCCAGCAGGAAGTGATTCCAAGGCTTTGGTGGCACAGGGTGATAAAGGACAGGACTGGTCCTTCCGGTTCTTATCTGATGGGGAAGCCAACATAGCTTCTGTCGAGGATCTGAATGAAGACTCAGCAAGTGAGGGGGAGAACTCAGCTGAGCTTGACAATGCTGAATTGGATGATGACATAGCTGATATTGATCAGCTTGTGGAGAATGAACTGAATGCTGCGTCCGAAGCACAATCTGAACCCCAAAATTCTTTCATGGCTGGAACATCTACATCGGCACAGGTAGAATCAAAGGATGATTTATTTACTAAACATGCTTGTGTTGATTGTGAAAAATTTAGGGAAAGCATAGACCTGAAATTTGCTAGGTTATTAGATCATAATGATAACTTAGTAAATGATTTAAAACTGTGCACTGAAGCAACGAAATCTTAAAACAGAATGAAAACAGTTATAAAGAAAAGATTGATGCTTTAAAGAAACAGTTAAAAGAAACAGAAGTTGTTGCCTTTAACCAAGAAAATGACATCAAGTTTTATCTAAAGACAATAGAAGAAACTAAGAAGGAACGAGCAGTTTTGCAAGTTGAAAACGAGTCTTTGAAACAAAGACTTCACAGTCTAGCTAGTTCCTCACATATTTTGAAAAACTTGGTTAAAGAACGCAACAACGGGGAGGGGTTGGGTTATAAAGTTGTGCCACCACCACATGAGTCCTTTTTAAACATCAAACAACTTCCAATTAATGATAACCCCATAAAGGATCATGTGGTGACAACTCCTCTAGTCAGTAATCCGGATACAGCAGTTACCACTGCCTCTTCGGTTCCTGACCAGACAGATTCTGGATCAAGCACTACAAGCACACAAATCACTGGCAAACAAGTGGAAGAGAATGTTCAAGCATCTCTTGGGTTGGGTAAAAAGTCAACTTCCACACAACCTAAGATTTCTAAAATCACTCAAGCTAAACCAGTGAAACAAGATAATCACCAATTTCCAAGACAAAACATAAATCATGTTAAACAAGTTAAATTTGTCAAAGGAGGTGAAAATCTTAAAAATGATAATAAAAAGAAAGAATCTGAGGTTTATTCACCGCCCCACAAGAGATCTCCTAGCCCTGATGAATGGAGATCCTGCTATACTTGTGGTCAGCGCGGTCATATTTCGACTAACTGTCCTCGCTATCAGACACCAAGAACTAAGGTTGAGCTACACGACAAAGTCAAAATAGATTCAAAACAGCGTTCTAAGACTCCAGTTAGATCGAAAACCCCTATTAGGTCTAAAACACCTTCTAGGTCTTTTTCGTCTCCACCTCGCCAAAGGCAAAACAGACAAGTCCCCGACAAGTCCGTGATGCCAGAGATAAAACCTGTTTCCGAATCTAAACCATATGCTCAAACCGTAAATCAGTCTAAGGTTTACCACAAACAATCTTTTCACAGGGATGGTTTATGGAAAGCCAAGACAACTGGTGTGTCTGAAAGCAAGGACAATCTGAAAGTTGAGATTCCACCCACTGATAAAGGACAGTGGGTCGAATTCATGATGGTTGATTCCTCTGGGAAACCCAAGCCAGTCAAGGCTTGGGTCCCCCTCCTTAACTGATGATTTTCTCATATGTGCAGGTTGTCCGCTATAGTGCGTCTACAAATACATGGATCGTAGATAGCGGAGCTTCCAGGCACATGACGGGGAACAAGTCTCTCCTTTTCAATGTCAAACAAATTAAAGGGGGACACGTTTCATTTGCTGGTAATAAAGGAGGATACATTACCGCTCAGGGCAAAGTAGGTAATGACAAGGTAAGGTTCGATAAAGTGAACTTTGTTTAGCAGTTAGAAAACAACCTGCTTTCTGTGTCTCAGATTTGCGACAAGGGATTCAAAGTAATGTTTGATAATCGCAAATGTTACATTCTGAAGAAAGAAATGGATATTCCAGAGGAACAGGTATTAATGTCTGCATCTAGATATAATGACTTATATATTCTAGATATGTCAAATGCCTCTACTAGTGCTTCTTCTGTTCAATGTTTCTTATCTAAAGCTACAGAGAAGGACTCCATTTCGTTGGCACAGACGAATGGGACACATTAATCATAGGAAGATGAATCACCTGATTCATAACAACCTAGTTGATGGAGTTCCTGTCAAGAACTTCAAGCTTCCTGATTTTTGTGTCTCATGCAAGAAAGGAAAGCAAACCAGGAAATCTCACAAGACCAAGAATGTCCATTCTATTGAGATACCCCTGGAGCTACTGCACATGGATCTTTTCGGTCCAGTTAGCATGAAGAGTATCGCTGGAGACTGGTACTGCTTCGTAGTCATCGATGACTACTCACGATTCTCGTGGGTTATGTTTCTGAAAGCTAAGTCAGAAACGTTTGAGTCATTCAAAGTGCTGGTCACAACTCTGGAGTCACTTTACAAGCTTAAAGTGCGAAAGATTCGTTCAAATAATGGAACCGAGTTCAAGAATCAGTGGATGGATGCATTCTGCAAAGAAAAGGGAATTGTTCATCAATTCACCTCTGCATACACTCCACAGATGAACGGAGTTGCTGAGCGAAAGAACAGGAGTCTGATCGAGACAGCCAGGACTATGTTGGCAGACTCAAAACTGCCAGTACAGTTCTGGAACGAGGCTGTAGCCAACGCCTGCTACACACTCAATCGTGTGTCAGTAGTGAAGAGGCACGGGAAGACTTGCTATGAGTTGCTACAGAAGCGTAAGCCAAACCTGGAGTATCTGGAACCTTTCGGTGCACCTTGTACTCTTCTAAAGAAAACTCAAGAAGGCAAGTTCAATGAAAAGGCAGATCAGGGGATCTTTCTGGGATACAGCATACCCGATAAACGAGTTTACAACAACTCTACTGGTCAGGTAGAAGTATGGTGCAACGTTGATGTTCAACGTTTCACTATTCCCCCTGCTGGAAAAGGTCCATTGTCATTCTTCGACTACGATGGCTTTTTCAAATCATTCAATCTTCCTCAGATAGTATCAGATGATGATATTGCTACTCAGATGATGCACGATGTTCTCAACTCACCGAATCTGGATACTAGCAATACCACTCCTATAAGTGGGTCATCGGGATCTGCCTCAGCTGATCAAAACGATAGTGAAGACTCATCAAAGGATGAAGAAGCATCTGAACCAGCACAAACACCTAATGTTGATCAAGAAGGGAGCTCTTCAGGTGCTTCACCTGCATCTGGAACCACAGACACCGAACCTCCAGTTACGACTATGGACTCTGAAGTTGTCGTTCCTACAACTCCGTTGACTAGGATCAGTACAAGTCATCCGCCAGAGGCTATCATTGGTGATCTCCACTGCAGCCGGTACCCCTCTCGCCATAAATCATGATATGGCTCCTGATGAGAATGGGGATTTGGTGGATGCCACCATGTATCGCGGGATGATCGGATCTCTCATGTACCTCACTGCCTCTCGTCCAGATATCATGTATGCCACATGTTTATGTTCCCGATATCAGGTAAAACCTAAAGTCAATCATCTGATTGGAGTCAGGAGGATTTTTTGTTATCTTAAGGGTACTCCAACACTGGGGTTATGGTATCCTCATGATGATGACTTTGAGCTAACGGCGTATAGTGACTCGGATTACGGAGGCTGCAAAATGAATTACAAGTCTACGTCAGCAGGATGTCAATTTTCCGGGAGAAGATTGGTAACTTGGCAGTGCAAGAAGCAGACATCCGTTGCTCTGTCTACCTGTGAAGCTGAATACGTTGCCGCCGCCAGCTGCTGCTCTCAAATCATTTGGATTCAACAGCAAGTGCGGGATTACGGTTTGCATTTCACTTCTACTCCTATCTATGTTGATAATTCTGCTGCCATTGCAGTAACTAAAAATCCGGTTCAACATCCTAAGACCAAACACATAGGCATAAAGTATCATTTTATACGCGATTGCTATGAAAAACACTTAATTGATGTGGTCAAAATTAACACGGATTTTCAACGTGCTGACCTCTACACTAAACCATTTGATAAACCAAGATTTTTTTATCTGCTAGAGGTCAACGGGGTTAAAAAGAAAAGTGATGTTATACTAGAAGAAACAGATACATAGTCCGACACCGTTTTTTCTTTATTTTTCGTTTTTCTTTTATTATTTTTTAAATTTCCTTCTTGTTATAAAAATCCAAAAACATAAAAAGATTTTCTGTTTTAGAATTTTAGGGGGAGATTAGGTTTAATTCAGTATTTATTTACTTAAAAAAAAAAATAGGGGAAGGTGAGTAAAGCTGAAAAGGCAAAGACAACAAAACAGGAAATGTGACTCGACAAAATTGGAAAATAATAGTACACAGGCATCGAGTTATTTGGAACAACAAAATGAGTTTGAGATCAAAAATGTTAATTAATTTACTGAAAATGTAAAAAATCAGAGAAGTCTAAGTCTAACAAAATGGGAAAATGATAGTACGTTTGATTGTTACTGTAATTACACGGAGAAAGTTGATCTAGGGAGGTGCTAGTTCATTATATGATATGTCAGTAGATTCAACATAAAAGACAAGTAGACTTCATTGGTAAACTTAATCTAAACTAAAAGGTTCAATCAACTGTGGGTTCCCATCTTATCACTGGTTAACACAATCAGTTCTTCCGATAAGGGATAACGAGCAAATAAATGCCACCAAAGGTGTGCAAATGACCACAAAAAGAGCAAAAGCACGGAAAAATGAATACTAGCATAATCAAGCTGATAACTTATGTTGTTGGTGCGCTCTGTGCAAAAGAAAATAAGAAATGCTCTAACAAGGAGATAGGTTGTGTGCCTCTCTGCTGTGCGATGGCACTGACCTGAGGATAAGCATAACCTATATATTCTAGACTTCATTGTTGTTTTCCGCCTCTCTGCTGTGCGATGGCACTGACCTGAGGATTGGCTTCTCTTTGAAAGATCTAAGAATAGTCTCTTCTTGCAAAAATACCTAAAGACCGCTCGAAAGTTCTTTAAGGAATGCTGATTACCATATAAGTGTGGGATACACAAATGTTGTTTGAAATAATATAACTTAATACATCACCAATGTATGTCAAAAGTCTGAGTATGAATTTAAAGTGGACAAGTATACTGACAATCGTCTTGTATGCACCGACTGAAGTTGACGATCTAAGTGTGTTACGTATCATATTAAACATGATTCCCAGTTAGTACTTAGAAGTCTTAGATCAGAACAAACTGTGATATGTAATCATGAAAAATGAAATCAACTCATAATGTTCCAAGTAATGGTGTATATGCTTGTCTGATTCCAAATGGGTCTGTTCCTGATATAATGTCAATGCTATAGGCTACACAAACCTGCCCTAACAAAAATCACAAAAAGATGTTCATTTTGTTCGTAGTTTAAATTTTATTTATTAGTTAGTATTAGTGTGTCAATGTCGGACTGTGTGTGTACGGTTATCTGTTAACGTCACTAAACGAGCTAAATGTTTATCTAAACAGATTGTTTCTGAAAGGATAAAAGGATCACGTCTGAGGTGATCGGGTGGATAAATGGATCACGTCTGAGGTGATCGGGTGGATAAATGGATCACGTCTGAGGTGATCGGGTGGATAAATGGATCACGTCTGAGGTGATCGGGTGGATAAATGGATCACGTCTGAGGTGATCGGGTGGATACGTGGATCACTTCTGAGGTGATCAGTGAATGTTTATTTTCAAGAGTGATCATGTTTGAGATGATCAAAAGCTTATAATGCTTTATCAAATGGTTAAGAAAACTAAGGGTTGGTCCATAACTTGACAAAAATGGCACAAGTATAGCCCAATCGCACGACTGAATCTGATCTGACCCAGTCGTACGAATGGGGTATACGATTAAACACAATCGTAAGATTGAGACATGCGAATGAGCTCAATCGGCCGATTGGGTGTGACCGACTAGGCCAACCATGCGTTTGAAATGGGTCGAATGAGTGAATCGTATGACTCAACTTCAGTCGTACGACTAAGTCATGCGACTAGTCTCAATCGTACGACTGGTGATTGAGTCGGCCGAATGAAAGAAGCGAATGGTCCAGTCGGCAGACTGAACTGAGTCTGGCTATAAATAGCCCCCTCAGTCGATCGCACAAACTCATTCGCCCTAATTCTCAAAAGTGTGCCGTTACGCTGCCTGATTTTCTATTGACCTCTAAAACCTTAATATATTCGATTTCTGACGATTTGGAGTTGTTTCACAGGTACTTTGCGGCAAAATGACATCATTAAGTGTGAAATCTGACTCAAAATCAGATCATTGGTGCCCTAACTTTGAACCGAAACAAAAATCAACCAATAGACTGCCTTAAACACTTAACATGTTAAAACAAATGATTTAAGCAGTCTAAGTACATGATTTCGAGTCTAACAAGCCTGATCTTAATGTCTAATTCGTAAAAATGAAAAATCTGAGTTAAAATGGTGCCGAATAGTATTGGATGCGACTGGACACCCCTGATGAACTTCAATCGCACGATTGAACGGGGCGACTCACTCAATCATACGAATGAAGAATACGAATGGTTTGACTGTGTCATACGACTGGACTCCAGAATGAACCTCAATCGCACGATTGAAAAGGACGATTCATCTAATCGGCCGAATGAAACATGCGAATGGATTCATTCGATCGACTGAGTCAATCGCAGGTTCAGTCTCCTAAGTCAACTCAATCGCATGACACGTCATCCGACTGAAAGTCAGTCGCATACATGATCAACCGATTGAAGTTCAGTCGCACATATGCCCAACCGACTGAACCCTGTCGGTTTGTTCAATCGCACGATTGAATCAGTCTGTTTTCTAAATTAGTCAAACTCTGCTTTTTCAAGTTTATAACGTGTGTTTGCTATTGATTACAAGAATATGGCTAACAGGTGGACAATAAATCCAAAGCACAACATCTGTGCTCACTTGGATTCCACCTCGAGGAATGGAGGAGACTTCTCGGGGATTATAGATTTTTTGAGGAGATCTAGGATTTACCGAGCTATTTCCACTCCATGTACACCGTATCAGTCAGTTCATCAGGCATTCTGGGAAGGTGCTAGAGTGGACAGATCAGCTGAGCCCTACTCCATACGAAGTTCTATCTTCGGTAGGGAGATTGAGATACAAGCGGCTGACATCAGGAGAGTCTTAGGGTTTGATGATGATGAGACTCACCCACTCAAGCTTCACCCGCTCACTGTACGTGGATGCTTCTTGAGGATAGGATACTGTGGGGATATTAACTCAGGTGTGCTAAACAAAAGCAACCTGAGCCCCCAGTACAAGTACTTGGCGCACGTCATCTTGAAGTGCATTGCTTCGAGGAGGGGTGGTTTCGATGACTTATCGGACCAAATTCAGAATGCATATGTTGCATTGGTCCTCAACCACCCTTTCAGCTTCTCCAACATGATATTTACATACTTGATTGAGAACCTCGAAGCCAAGGGAAAGGAGGGGTTTTGTATGTACCCCAGATTCTTACAGATTCTTTTCGATGAGAAGCTGCCCGACCTCCCAAAGGACAAGAGTGATGATGTGCCTCTTGAGATCATGGATGACACAACCTTGGGGAGGATGAAGGTGTATAGAGGCAAGCAAGTGAAGCCTGCTATGAAGAGACTGATTGGGCATCTGGCCCGGGCTGATTATGTAGCCCCAGGGAGACGCAGGTGGTGTCATGAGGATAGTGGCTCTGACTCTGAAATTATTGCTATACCATCAGATGACTCTGATGATGATGACAGCCAGGATGGCAATGATATGCCCGTTACATCTGGGGGCCCCTCCACACATACTGCACATCCATCTCCTCACACTAACACTACTACTGCTGGGTTCGTACCTCACTTCAGTCCACCTGATGACGACGAGGACGAGAGTGAGGAAGAGGGGTTGACTCGTAGGCATGGCAGCAAGGTAGTTGCCACTGAGAAAGGAATTAAAGTAGTTGGAGGATAGACTGGGACATCGGGGGCTACACAAACAGAGTCAGATCCCGCATACTCCCCTGATGCACCCAGTACACAGACTGGTGCCCCGGTGTCTACAGGAAAGAGAAGAAAGACGATGGCAAGACCGCATGGGAAGCGGGGAAAGCGTCTGAGATTCACCACCACCACCTCTACCACAGCTACCCCAGTCACTACATCCACCACACCTCAAACCACCACCACTACTGCACCTCCACCTCACACTTACCCATCCACTACCACCACCACTATACCATCCTCTACAGCCTTTACATCCACTCCCATGTACACCACTGCTACCACAACCACCACCACTCACCAATCCCAACCCTCATCTGCTCCCACTAGCTCAGTTATACCACCCGTTTCCATGGTTGAGCAACTTGCTGCACTGAATAGCATGGTGCTTAAGTTGCTAGCCTCCGACGAGGCTAAGTCTGCTCAGATCTTACAGCTGCAAGCACAAAGTTCTACTCAAACAGCTGAGATTGAGAGATTGAGAGAGCTGACCACTGCACAGACCGATCAGATCACCGGGCTGCTTCAGCATGAGGCAGAGACTGAGGCAAAGTTAGGAAAGCTGGAGGCGGCTCACAAAACTCTGTTGCTGAAGCTGAAAAACACTCAGAGTGAGCCCCTCAAGATCGGGAAGGTGATGATGATGATGGTGAGGACGTGATGATGATGGTGAGGACGATGATGATGAAGATGACGACGATGATGATGATGAGAGTGATGAAAGTGATGATGGTGACGAGAAGAAGGATGATGAGGGAGGTGAAGGAGGAGAGACCACCGGAGACAATGGCGATGATGTAGCAAACGAAAGGCGTTCTAAACACCGTCAAGATCAAGGACTCTCTTCGTCTGCTCCAACTGAAGACACTCCGGAAATTCAAGACAAAAGTACTGCTTAGTTATTCATGTTTATCTATTTAACAGACCTTTGTATTTGAAATTATGTTACATTTATGTAATGAATGTTTATATCTTGTGTTAATGATTGTGTTTGATTACTTACTAACGAGTATTGTGTTGCATGTTTAAATCAAACAGATCCTAACTTTCAGAGAGATGAACATGATGTTGCTCCCCTCCAACAGGTCAAGTCTCAACTCACAATGATTCTTGATCTGCAGGGGATCGTCAGAAGGTCAGTGAGTTATACTCCTGAAGAAGGAGAAATTATTCACGACCTTACTGATGGGCAACTGGCTGACATGTTTCGTCTGAATCCAGATGACATTGTTAAAGATGCTCCAGTTTTTGATGATGCTGATGATGACGATCTCAAAGATGTTGAAGAAATTGAAATTGAAGACATCACAGATCAGCATTATCCAGAATACACTGATCAAGAGGGAAACGTATTTCCTGATCTGGTAAACAACCTTGACAATGATATTCTGGATAAACTCAATGATAAGGAGAAAGGAGCAGAAGCCTCAACAAGCCAAGCTCAAGCCACGGACGCCGAAGTTGACATTCGAAAGGCTGAATGGGCGGCTTGCTTCGCCGAGGTCCGAGCCCAACGTACTACAACAACTCAGAGTACCTATACCAAGCTATACAAAGTAAGAAGAATGTGAAGGTGTCAGGGAAGATCATTGCATGGGCTCATATTGATGATCTTGGGGTATATGCAGTGAAGAGGGAGAGGGGAATCGAGTACTTCAGATTCCCTCATGATCTGAAGACTCTCCCAGGTTTTGAGCTCAACCAGTTGGCAAGACTAAAGCTTCTTTATGCTGATCCTAAGAAGATGTCTGGCTGGTTTGAGGCTGCATTGAAGAAGGAATATAGGACTAGATGGGTCAACTTCAGACCACAGCAGGCCATACGTTACATCAGAAGGTCTGAAGTGAGTCCCTTTACTGGTCAACCAAAAAATTGTCCTGAAGTGGCGACCTCCGCGCACAATGTCCCGAATTCCACTGAGGGAGATGCCACAGGACTTTACCCCACACTTTAAGTGGTGGTATTATGACTGGCGCTCAGGTGAGGCAGTCATTATTTTGGAAAAAGACGGGTCGATGGAAACAATAAGGGTGTTTGACCCAATGTGGCTTATCAACTTGTCAGCGTCTGATGTGTATACACT
The DNA here is from genome assembly GCA_024085815.1 of Flaveria linearis. Classification (NCBI taxonomy): domain Eukaryota; kingdom Viridiplantae; phylum Streptophyta; class Magnoliopsida; order Asterales; family Asteraceae; genus Flaveria; species Flaveria linearis. The sequence continues at coordinate 26,109,346 of CM044009.1, read as the reverse complement.
GTACAAGTGGCCACTGTTTTTTGACACGCAGGATATTGTGCAAGCACTACAGTTTCAGCACATAATACGTCTATGCTTTGCACTGAATATCCATGCAGGGGTTTCCAAAGAAGAGAGATTAAAGAGGTTTGAAGAGTTCAAGAAAGAAGTCAAAGTCTAGATAGAACTAGGTCCAAGGGGGAGTTTGTTGGTACACATGTCCCCAGTTCTAGTCTAGTGAGCTTAAATGTAATAGAACTTCTTCTTGTAACATATATGTAATGTTCAATCAAGCTAATGAGAATCTCTTCTATATATGGTTGTTGGTTATTTAATGTTATATCTACTAACATTATTTATTGTTACACGCATATACGACCATGTTATATAGGTTTACAGTTGTTTGACATGTTCTGAATCAGTTAAGGTTCAAGAGTGTGTTTAACTAAGTAATCTGATTCAGTCGCACGACTGGACCATGCGAATGGGCCAATCGGACGACTGAACCAAGAGATTGAGTCAATCGTACGGAGTCATGAGACTGACTCAGTCGTCCGAATGAACCAATCGTATGACTCAGTCGCACGACTGAGCCAGTCGCTTGGCTTAGTCGTACGAATGAAAGCTGTAACCTATAAATACCACTTAATTCGTGGAAAAAGAGAAGACTTCGAAGATTGATAACCCTAGTCGACCCAGAGCGCCCTGTTCGTCCATTCCAACTTCACAGAACGTCCTAGATCATTCCTAATCCATTCTTAACGTTTTCTAATCGTTAGGATTGATCTTGATTTCGTTCTCCCTGATTGGATCGCCAATCAAATAGGATTCCGCACTATTTGATCTGGTATAACTTAGAATCAGTTAGTACTCCGTACGTACACGGTCCTAACATCCGCGAACCAATCCATCCTAAGAACCAAATCGAAACAACCTAGGATCATCACAAACGGTCTAACAGGAAACTTATGACCTTTTAATTCCACATCACAGTTCTCTATCATCTGAGAAATCCTGGTAGACTTACCTATGGCAGTTTCTACATCAAAGGGCGCGTCAACACGTCTACTACTAACAGGCAGTTTAGCATAGAAAGCAGCAGAAATAAAACTTCTACTGGCACCCGAATCAAATAACACAGAAGCTAAAGTTTGGTTTACTAGAAACGTACCGGACATAACATCAGGGTCCGTCCTAGCATCCTCTTGTGTCATAGTGAATGCCCTGGCGCTCGCCCTCGGTCCTTCACTCCCCGTCTTCTTCAATCTGGAACCCTCAGCCCTAGGCTTCTTACAATCCTTACTTACGTGGCCCTCCACGCCACAATTAAAACACCGGACCGCACGACAGTCCTTGGCTATATTCCCCGGCTTCCCACATCTGAAGCACACATTCAACCCCAGTCTACATTCCCCACTATGCTCTCTCCCACACTTACCGCACTTCTTCATGCCCACACCCGAGGTGACCACACGGCGGTCATCCACCCATGCCTTCTTATTACCCGTCGGGGCATCACCCCGTCCAAACCTCTTCCCTTTCTAGTTTCGATCACCACCACCCTTCCTATTACCTTTAGCCACCACCACTACAGCCCTCTCATCATACAACCTCCCTGCCAAGTCCACTACCGACCTAAACGTGCTCGGTCGGGCAGCGATCATGTGCCTACGAATATCCGCTGGCAAACCCTGAATGTATCTCTTAATCTTTCATGACAAAGGTGTCACCTGATCCGACACCAGATGTGCCATCTCGTTGAACTTTGTGGTGTACTGCTGATGTGTCATGGTTCCCGCCTCTAGTTGCAGAAACTTCCTCTCAACCTTGTCCATTTTTCGGTGAGGACAAAACTCTTCAATCACCAACTTCTTCAGCTCTAACCATCTCATCCTCCTAATCGCCCGACTACCCTCGGCTTAGACTATATTATCCCACCAGCACAAAGCTGAGTCCACAAAAGAGTGGGCAGCAAACTTTACTTTCTGATCCTCCCGGCACTCGCCGATGTTCAAAACATCTTCCATTTCTCTCACCCACCGGTGAGCAGCAGCAGTGCCATTACCATCAAAAGTAGGGGGCTTGCATCGTTGAAACGCCCCAAAGTTACAGCCTCGTGCCACCTCCTGCACATGCTCTTCTTCCTCCTCCTCTTCATCATCAGAAAGAGCCGTTTCAGGCTCTGGTTGCTCCTGTCCTCCCGAGGACCTGTTCCTCTCTTTCTGTTCTCCTTCCCGTACAACCTTAATCACTTCAGTCACCACAGACGGTAAGATCGTCTGCATGACTTGATGAATATCCTCTACTACAGCCTCCTTTACTGAAGCTCTCAGATTGGCACTCTCATCACCGCCCTCCGGATGAGGGGTCTCAGGTTCTTCATGAACCACCTTTTCCACCCTAGGTCTTCCTCTTTGGGCCGTGGTTCAGTACCAGGCCCACCGCGACCTCCACCCCTCTAGAGTGAATATATGAAAATGGTGCTGTAAATCCACCTTGTGAAGCAAATAGCAGTTAACAGCAGAAGCAAGTAGTTAACATTCCAGAAAACCTGAGTTATCATATAAAACTCATGTTACGACCTAAGTCGTAATGATAGGTAACTAGTTAAGCGCTCTCGAACACTTGACACGTAGCCCCAAGTCTCATGCATGATTTGTCTAATACGTCACTTTAAGTTGTATTTATTACTTGTAAAATTATTTATAAAATCAAAAGTTTATAATGTTTCCAACAAATATTAATTCGTTTTGATTATGAATGTTATTATTAATTAAACTTACAGGCATGAGACTTAACATTCTAATGAAGTTTCATGCTAAATTTAACATATAATTTGACCACACTATCAAAACACATCATCCATGATCACCATTTTTATACTTGAATATACACGCATAAACCTACTTAACCCACTTAATGAAACTCGCACACACAAGACACATGGATCATAGCACACACTTAGAAGAATTTTGGTTCCATTAATTACTTTGACAAATTTTGCCCACTGCCACTTTCATTTATATATGTTCCACATACATGCATGTACTACACACATTCTCATAACTAGAACAATAAGACATACATCCTATGTTCATTTGCACCACGTTACCACATGCATATACATGAATTTACACACAGATACATGCATGTACTATTACTCAAGAATCACCCCAAGAACCCACGGTCAATCCATGTACTTTAAACAAAGAACACACACACTTCCATCACACACACACCTTTATATATGTATATACACACAGAATCAAACACCCACACAAATCAACTATGACAACCCACGAGCCCCCATAAAACCTGATGCACACATACACTTAAAACACATCCATGCAAACTCACATAACCTTACACAACCATCCACACATACATCACATTCGATTACCAAGCTACCCACCCAACTTACATGCATATGGCTAGACATAAAACCAAACAACCCCTGGTCACCCCCCCAAACCAAGCACACCCACACCCACAGGCTGCCTATGAAGGTACGTATCCCACCCCTTCTCGGTTCAGCATGAAAACTCACACACACATTCTAATGTGCACATGAACCCCCACAACATTAAAGTAATTGATAACTAGAAATCGTAACGTAACAAATTATAAGTTAAAATATATAGAGATTGAACCATGGCTGCTGAGGTCGGTTTTCACAAATTCCGGGGCGATCTTTATCGGTATGTGTCCGGTTGCAGGGACGGTGACTCACCGGGTGGTCGGTCATGGAGGGCAGGGACCGGGAGAGATTGCAGAGGGAGACGGAGGTTGCGATGAGAGGGTGAGAGGGTAGGGTTATCGCCAAGAAGAAGGAAAGTAGGGTTTCGGGAATGAAGATGAGATTGATAGGGGTGAGGTTGTTATTTAAATTAGATTCTTGCATTGCAACTTGTCACAACAAGCGCTTCTAGTTTGCAAGGTTTAACAATTAAATAAGTTAGTTTAATTAGTTGTAAGTTAATTGTTAACAATGTAAGTTAATTGTTAATAATAGTAATAATAATAACAATAATAATAATAATAATAATAATAATAATAATAATAATAATAATAATAATAATAATAATAGAAATCATCATCAATAATAATAGTCTAGATTGACTAACTAACAATTAATGGAGAGAGGTTTGATAATGAAAACGAGGTTAACTTGAAAATTTGGGTTGTCACATCATCCCCTTGTTGAAGGAATTTTCGTCCTGAAAATTAGAACACTAGTTCAATGAACGTATTGAGCAAGTTGGTCAGTTATCCGGAACATAGACAAGATAGGGTTTCTGAGAGTTTCTGAAACAAACTCGAAACAAAGGAATGTAAGGGAATTTCGTCTCGAAATTTAAAGAAAAGATATCTAAAAAATGATACCTTAAGAAGTTGATGCCTGATCCTGTAACAGTTGTGGATACTTCTTCTTCATTTGATCCTCGCGTTCCCAGTTAAATTCTGGTCCACGCTTCGAGTTCCAGCTAACGCGCACAATCGGGATCTTGCTATGTTTGAGGGTCTTGACTTCTCGATCCATGATCTCCACTGGTTCTTCAATGAAACGAAGCTGTTCATCGATTTCTAGTTCCTTGAATTGAATGACAAGTGATTCATCAGCTAGACACTTTCTTAGATTCGATACATGAAACACATTGTGTATTCCACTGAGCTTTTCAGGTAAATTCAATTGATAAGCTACTGGGCCAACCCTTTGACAATATCAAATGACCTAACGTATCTAGGATTTAGTTTCCCATGCTTCCCAAAGCGTATTACACCTTTCCAAGGTAAGACTTTTAGGAGTACCTTGTCACCAATCTGAAACTCCAATGGTTTACGACGTTTATCGGCATAACTCCTCTGTCGATCACGTGCCGCTACCATACGGTTATGAATTTGCACAATCTTCTCAATCGTCTCGTGCACAAGTTCAGGTCCTGTAAGTTGGCTTTCTCCAACTTCTGCCCAACAGATAGGTGATAGGCACTTGTGTCCATACTTTGCCTCAAATGGTGCGGCCTTGATTGAGGTGTGATAACTGTTATTGTAGGAGAACTCAACCAATGGTAAATAAGTTTCCCAGCTGCTACCTAAATCAATCACACAGGCACGTAACATGTCTTTAAGTGTTAAGATCGCACGCTCACTCTGACCATCGATTTGTGGGTGATACGCAGTGCTCACAGCCAGCCGCGTTCCCAACGATCGTTGCAATGATTGCCAAAAGTGAGAAGTGAACCGAGCATCACGATTAGATATGATAGATATTGGCATGCCATGCCGAGAGACTATTTCCCTTAAATAGATTCGTGTCAGCTTCTCCATTCGATCATCTCTCGAATTTCAAGAAAGTGCGCGGATTTCGTTAGGTGATCTACTATAACCTAAATGGTATCGCATCCGCTGGGAGTCCTAGGTAACTTCGTGATAAAGTTCATTGAGATCTGCTCCCATTTCCACACTGGATTTTCCTATTTCTGAAGTAAACCGGATGGTCTCTGGTGTTCCACCTTAACTTTAGAGCAAGTTAGGCATTTGTTTACGTATGTGGCAATCTTAGCTTTCATGTTCGGCCACCGGTAAAACTTCTTCAGATCCTGATACATCTTGTTTGAACCTGGATGAATCGAGTAATGTGACTTATAAGCTTCATCCATTACTAGCTCTCGCAAATTCCCATACTGTGGTACCCAGAAACATGAAATAATGGATTCCATCAGCTTTGATTTCCAACTGTTTCTCCATGCCTCGCATGGATTCTGCTTTCAGATTCTTAGCTTTCGAGGCCTCAGATTGAGCAGCCTTGATTTGCACTGGTAGATCAGAGTGGATGGTCATTTGTAATGCGCGCACCCGATGAGGTTTTGGTGTTTCCTTCAGACTGAGGTGTCGGCTACCACATTAGCCTTACCTGGGTGATACTTGATTGTACAATCGTAATCATTGAGTAATTCCAACCATTATCATTGCCGCATATTTAGATCCTTCTGATCATATATGTGCTGGAGGCTCTTGTGATCTGTATAAATCGTGCACTTGGTTCCATATAAGTGGTGCCTCTAGATCTTCAAGGCAAGCACTACAGCTCCTAGTTCCAGATCATGCGTTATTTAGTTCTTCTCGTGCACCTTGAGCTGTCTAGATGCATAAGCTATGACTTTGTCGTGTTGCATCAGTACACATCCCAAACCCTGGATGGATGCATCACAGTAAACAACAAATTCATCAGTTCCTTCTGGTGAAGCTAGGATCGGTGCGATGCAGAGTTTGTCTTTAAGCGCCTCAAACGCTGTTTCTCTTTGCTTCCCCATTTGTAGACGGTTCCCTTATGAGTTAGGGCAGTCAAAGTTTGTGCCAATTTTAAGAATCCCTCGATAAATCATCTGTAATATCCCGCTAAACCAAGAAATTGTCGCACCTCAGTAGGCGTCTTCGGTGCCGACCATTCCTTGATTGCTTCAATCTTTGAAACGTTTATACCCTTTTCGTTCACCACATGCCCAAGAAATTGCACTTCACGCATCCAGAAGTCGCATTTTGAGAACTTTGCATAAAGCTATTCATTCTTCAACAAATCCAGAATGCTTCTCAAGTGTTCCTCATGTTCTTCCTTATTCTAAGAGTAGATCAGTATGTCATCGATGAAGACAATGACAAACGTATTCAAATAAGGCTTGTAGACATGGTTTATGAGGTCCATGAAAACTGCTGGGGCATTGGTCAGTCCAAAAGGCATTACAATGAACTCGTGGTGCCTATAATAAGTCCGGAATGCCATCTTCGAGATGTCTTCCTCTCAATCCCTCAACTGATGATAACCCGATCTCAAATCAATCTTAGAATAGTAGCTTGATCCTTGCAGTTGGTCAAACAAGTCATAAATGCGTGGGAATGGATATCTGTTCTTGATCGTCACTTTGTTCAACTCTCGGTAGTCAATACACATCTTGAAAGTTCCATCTTTCTTTTTAACGAAGAGCACCAGAGCTCCCCAGGGTGAAGAGCTGGGACGTATGAATCCCATGTATAATAATTCTTGCAATTGCTTAGACAACTCTTGTAGTTCATTCGGTGCCAAGCGGTACAGCGCCCGAGTGATCGGAGCTGCTCCAGGTGCTAACTCAATCTAAAATTCCACCTGTCTGTGCGGAGGAAGGCCAGGTAGGTCTTCGGGAACTACCTCGGGAAAGTCTCTAACAAATGGAATATCTTTGATACGCTTTTCATCCACCTTCATTTCAGTAACAAGTGCCAACAATGCAAAATGCCCTTTCCTGAGACATTTCTGAGCTTTTAGATATGAGATGATGCAGACCACAGCACCAACCTTATCACCTTCAACTGTAAGATTCTCATCACCCGAGATGGGTAACTTGATCCGTTTCTCCTTGCAAATGATCTCAGCGTTGTTCTTGGATAACAATCCATTCCGACTACTATATCGAAGCTACCGAGTGTGACAGGAACAAGGTCTATGTGGAAGGTGTGTCCAACCTAGCTTACAGTTTCTAAACACTTAGGTTGCTATTATCGTCCTACCATCGGCTATTTCTATGGCATACTTAGAATTTAAGTCAGTAGGTACCACCCTTAGTACTTTACTAAACTTAGTGGACACATAACTCTTATCAGCACCAGAGTCAAATAAAACAGAGGGATAACATCCATTAACAGTGAATCTAATAGACACTACTATAGGGTTGTTTAGAGCCTCACCTGAGCCCATGATGAAAGCTCTGCCTCTACCACCGCTACTACCACCATTGTTGTTTTCCTTTGGCTTATCAGCAACACCATTGTTACCATTCCTTTTCAACTTCGGACATTCCCTTTTAAAGTGACCGAGTGACCATATTCATAACACCCGGTCTGATTGTAGTTCTGCTGCTACTAAGGTGCTTTTCCTGAGAGGTTTATCCTGCAATTTTGGCAGCATGCCCAAATTTTCTGCACCTCTCGCAAGTGTTCCTCATGCACTACCCAATATGATGAAACTTACATTTGTTTCACTTTAGAAGGTTGCCATGGTATCCACCAGAACTACCCGTGTCTTGAGAAGGTTGTGAGTGGTTGAACTTCTTGTTTTGCTATTGCTGGGGAGTGGAGGATGAAGATTGTTTCCCACTAACCAAAGTTCCCATTTCCTCTTGTTGTCATTAGAACCAGAAGCAGCACCGCGTAGGGGCAGCTTGCCCTGTACGACTGCCTAATCCGTCAGCTTGTATGCCAGTCGGATAGCCTCCTAAATGGTAGCTGGTCTAGTAGTGGTGATCATGCTCTGTATTTCAGGTAATAGCCCATTGATGTACCTCTCAACCCGTTTGTAAGCCGGGTTGATCATAGTAGGACACAGAGTAGCCAACTCATGAGAACGAGTTATGTAGGCTTCAATCTCAGAACCCACCATCCTCAGGTTCCAGAATTCGGTTTCAAGTTTTTGCACTTTATCTCTGGAATAGGATTCCTCCTTAAGTAGATTCTTGAATTCTTCCCATGTCTGGCATTTGCAGTTTCAACGCCCAACATCTGGACTAGAGTGTTCCAGCTCAGTGCGGCACCGTCCATCGTGCCAGCAGCATACTTCACCGTACTCTCAGCAGGGCAGTTAAAAATCTCAAACACTGACTCTAGCATTTCAAACCAACGGAGCAGTCCCACTGCTCCTTCAGTCCCCTTGAATGGGTTGGGCTTACAATCCATGAAGGAGTTGTATGTGCAAGCCGGTTGTCCTGGAATTGAATTGAGTATAATGATTAGATATTGAAATTGATATTAGATTATGGAGTGCTATCACGCGGATTTTGATTAGGGGTAAGGAAACCTTTGCTTACCAATAGGGTTCGGCTGTGGAGGATGTGGGCTTGCCAACGTTACGGTAAAATTCTGATTGATCAGTGCCACAAATTCTGCCAGCGTCAGGGTGATGTTACCACTGCCACGTCCGCATCCTCTTCCAGACATTCTTTAAGATGACAACATACAAAAATAAGCAAATATCCAACATATTTAACTTCATTCAAGTATAAGCAATTAAAGAATTTAGCACACTCACAACTAATAAGTTCAAATAATAATTTTTGATCAAATAAATTGTAAATACGTCTACAATGAATCAAACCAAGTACTAAAATTCAAAAACATCAGTCAGATAGGAACAATCCTTCCCATATAGGTGTGAAAAGAAAGAAAGTATAAGAAATAAGAAATAGACAAGCTAAATAATCAGTTCGAATCAACGGATCCCCTAATATTCACTAGTTCATCTTCTTGTTGCTCCTCAGGTGCTTCTTCAGGTTCTTCTTCTAGGTCGTCATCTGGGTCTTCCTCAGGCACTTGGTTTTCATGATCTTAAGTGCAACTAACTGTGCCTCCAGTCAAATGAGTCTCTCTTCCACCCCTAAGTTGTGATGATCCTGCTCATTCATGCGGTCAGAGAGTGCCATCACGCTGTCACCCATTTTATGTTGCCCAATAATGGACATCGATGGTCGTTTCAAAGAGTGTATCCACCTTCAAGCGTAGCTTTTTCATGTCGTATCGTAAAGCAGAGTTCTTATCAGTGAGTCCTCTAACGCGCAGTCGATCAGTATCTAGTGCAGCGACCAGGGCTGCAATGGCTCGCTCGAGGGGAACATCAGGAGGAAGAAGGGTAGATGTCGTAGTGGCAGTCGCTGACCTAGTCCTAGGTCTAGTAGTAGGTAGGGCTGGAACATGCTCCCTATACACCATACAGTGTATGTAAGTGGGATAGTAATCCCAGTCACGCGGAGCGTCACGCTCAGGTATCATGAATGGTTGATCCCGGTCCATCTCATCATTAAGAAAAGGAAGTCGAGGCCAGTCAGGTCCTCTATCAGGTACGGGAGGAGAAGGTGACTCGGAACGTGCTGGTCTCTTACCTAGGGCTCGTGATGAAGATGCCATTCCTGTAGTAAACCCCCACGGAAATAAACCCAAGTAAGTAAATAGTATGCAAGTATAACTTAACAGTCTACATGTGTGCAACTAATGCAAATCCAGCTATAGTCTAAAATGCAATGCAAATGAGACGCAAAAGTTCATTTTAGTTCGCTATAATTAATGCTCTGATACCAATCTGTCACACCTTCAACTTCCATGAACGGGGTTTTACCGTTACGCATGTGACATAATCAAGATCTCAGATAAGCATCAGTTACACCAAATGACTCGATAATTAGAAAACATATAAGTTACTTGATAATGGTGAAATAAACTAAACATGTTTAAGTATTGTGGAAGCGAAATTTGAAAACACTTAAACAACTGTTGAAATCTACGCAAACCACGCGCCCAAACCAATTTAAGTAAATGCAAACGTAATTAAACAATAAAATTGGTTTAAAAGTGAATGATGATGATATGTAATGAATTAGTGCTCCTAGACGTGCCACATTAATGATCTGAGAGAAAACAGGCTAAAGTCAGTACAAAGACTGGTGAGTTCACAGGTTTATCAGAAAACAGTAATTAACAGTAATGAAATTCTAGATTTAGTAATCAAAGCATATTAGTAGGTAGCTAGCCTACAACAAGTCACTATATGTATGAAGTCGTAACCGAGCTGATAGTAATAATAATATAATGAATGCCCCGGCTATTGAATCCCCACCACAACACTGTAAAACATGCTAACCATTCACCCGTTTGACCTCTAGTCAAGCTAGCAGGACTACCCCGGGCGGGGTTTGTCAAACCCAATAGATCTACTAACAATCACATCGCTAGTAACATATTAACGGTCCAAAGATGCGTAGTATAACACCATAGTATCAGGTATATGTAGTATTACGAAATCTAAGGTAACGTATCGTTTATGAAAACAAGTATGTTTTTCTCCCCCAAAAGAGTGAATATATGAAAGTGGGGCTGTAAACTCAACTTGTGAAGCAAATAGCAGTTAACAGCAAAAGCAAGTTGTTAAAATTCCAGAGAACATGAGTTATCATATAAAACTCATGTTACCAATTAAGTCGTCTATGATGGGTAACTAGTTACGCGCTCTCGAACACCTAACACGTAGCCCCAAGTCTCATGCATGATTTGTCTAATACGCCACTTTAAGTTGTATTTATTACTTGTAAAATTATTTATAAAATCAACACTTTATAATGTTTCCAACAAATATTAATTTGTTTTGATCATGAATGTTATTATTAATTAAACTTACATGCATGATACTTAATATTCCAGTGAAATTTCATGCTAAATCTAACATATAAATTAACTACACTATTAAAACACATCATCCGTGATCATCATTTTTATACTTGAATATACACGCATGTCACACCCCCGCTGATAGCGGAAACACGGGGAATGCGAGCTAGACGGGATCGTCATAACACATGGTATGGATAGATTAGCAATAATAATATGATGACAAGCGTGTCATGACGATACCCGAACACAATTGGAGACTTGTGTCGTGTATAATCAATGTTCACGACAGCATAGTCATAAACATAACATAAAATGATCACATAATCATTGATAACAACTTGAAATGTAAATTCCCATAACTCGGGAACAAGTGTACAATGTACAAGTCTGAGCAACCAAGATGTTCCAAAGATTAATGTATACAAATGCTTAATTCTCCAAAATATGTCCTAGGGTCTCCTCTAAAAGGCAGTACTCCTAGAACTTCAATTACCTTGATCACCTGAAAAGAAACGCTCAAAAAAGGTCAACATAATTGTTGGTGAGCTTCGCAGGTTTTAAGTAATAAAAGATGTTTAAAAGAAATCGGTAAGAAGGTTTAATAAAAGTTACCGCAAATACACTTATGTGTAGGCGGTTTTATCAGTTATAAATAGCTACAGCCAAACCTAATGTCGGTCCCGCACGGGGATTGATGGCTGTAAAGAAACAATTCCCAAGTTTAAATAGTTTATAAAAGACGTAGCATGATCCACACAGCGCATACGTTTAGTTTATAACCAAACCAATCCTTAGGTCCCTTTACCGGGATTAATGGTTATATAAAAAGGTTTTCCATAGCATAGTAAGTTTAACTTGACGTAGCAAGATACACACAGCGCATACGTGTCAAGTTAAACATGACGTAGCAAGATACACACAGCGCATACGTAATGGTTACAACCAAACCAGTCCTTAGGTCCCAATACCGGGATTAATGGTTGTAATGGATGATCGGCTTAGAGGAAACACACAGAGGAACCACACAGAAGAACCACACAGCCGAGAGCATCCAAGGTTAAAGGCATCCAACAAGTAATAAACATGACGTAGCAGGATACACATAGCGCATACGTATAGGTTACAACCAAACCAGTCCTTAGGTCCCAATACCGGGATTAATGGTTGTACTGAGAGATCCACACAGAAGTCCCACACAGGAGTCCCACACAGAAGTCCCATACAGAAGTCCCACACAGCCAAATAGTATCACCAAACAAGTAGCATTTACAGGTGACATCACATAACACTTAGCATCAAGTAATATCACATAGTAGCAACTTAGCATAGAATCACATTCAACATTTTATGCCTTAGTCAATCAGATCATCTCGTAACCCAGTTTAAGCGCCTTCTTAGCATACCGGTGATGCTTATATATAGGGTTCCCCGCAGCGTTCCCACCACATCCACGATATACCTAGAACGATGCCTAAACCAGCTACTTGACATCTGATTGACCTTAACATCAATGTGTCAACATCCAACAAGTAAGCATAATGAGGTAACCATGAAGTTACAGCAGACTTCCACTAAGGAAGATGCTTGAAAATGTGTTAAGTAAGCGAGCGTTCTTTTTCCCCAAGTTTGAAAATGTTTAAAAGTATATAAGCGTAAAAAGGGGCCGCGAAACTCACAGAGCAGATGTTAAGCACGTGTGATGAATATTCCTAATGGTAGGATGCTATGAATAGTCAAACACCTATTGGCAGTTACTGATAAGCATTAATAATAAGCATAAAGTATAAGATGATGTTCAATAGGTTCGGGCAGTTTCGGTTCGGTCGTGGGTAGCACACACAAGCAGACATACACGCGCAATAAATCTTATGTAGATCCAAGCACTAGGAATGTTGCGGTTGTCGATGATGTTTGGGTAAAAGTGTTATTGTTGTTAAAGGAATACTTGGTAAGAACTTGTGTTAGGAATTGTTTGTTACTAATTGTAAAGTGTTAAGTCGATGTGTCCTGATATAACATTAATGAGTTTGATAGTGTTAATCTCAATGATCTTCATTAACAATGGCAACCGTGTCGACGTTACCTTAACATCACACGACAACACGCACCGCACACAGGAAGAATTCACACACAATGGCTCCAATCGCACAACAGGACCAGACGCACGACTGGACACCCCATTCGCACGAAATAATCTTTCAGTCATGCGAATCATCTTCATTCGCATGATTGAACCCTCATCCGTGCGACTAAGCACTCAGTCATACCACACAACACTCATTCGTACGATTCAACATCCATACGCACGAATCAACATCCATTCGTACGAATCAGATTCATTCGTACGACTGAACCTCCATTCGTGCGACTAAACCCTTAATCGTACGATACAAACTCAATCGCATGCATTCCATCGCATAGACTCAATCGCATAGACTCAATCGCATACAACACTCAGTCGCATGACTCAGTCGTACGACTCACCCAGTCGTACAGCTTAGTCGTACGATAGACTCAGACGCATGACTCAGTCGTACGACTCACCCAGTGTACAGCTTAGTCGTACGATAGACTCAGACGCATGACTCAGTCGTACGACTCACCCAGTCGTACAGTTTAGTCGTACGATAGACTCAGACGCATGGACTCAGTCGTACGACTCACCCAGTCGCACGGCTTAGTCGCATGACAGACCCAGTCGCCCTGAACAGCAGGTCGCGACTGCTGAAGTGCAGAGCAGCGTCCAGCCGCTCCGAGCACAAGTTTTATGCACCAAGAACCTCCAGAAACATACTTCTAACATGTCTAGACAAGAAACACACACCGGAACGCAACACACAAACCCACACGACCTCATGTGCTCGGATGAACCTGAACACCCGAAACCCTAGAAAATGCAGAAGTGAAATCGAGCAAGAAACGGGTCAAACGAGGTTATCTACCTGCTAGGAGTGAGTATCCACATGATAACCAAGATTTGATGGTGAAAACGCGACAAACGGACCTATTTCGGTGCTAGTTCGAGAGAGAGTGAAGGAGATGAAGAAGAAGCGATGGAGATGAAGATGATGTGAAGAATGGCTGGGAAATGGGTATTTATACCCAGCCTAGTTTGGTCATTTGTCAAGTTTAGTCCCTGCACTTAGTTCCCGAATCGCTAAACTTGATTCGGTTGAAAACGACGTAAATACGCGCGTTATACTAATTATAAGGATGGGTTTAATGTTGTTTATATTATATAACATATTATAATTAACGGTGTCGGTTGTGATATTCGTGAGCGTTTGGATGATGAAGTTGCAAATAATGGTATCCCGACTGTAAAGGAAAACCAAACGAGTATGATGTTCTTCACAAACAGTTTATGAAGGTGACAAATGAATGCTCTAAGAATAGTTAACGAAGTTTCATGTCAAATGACGGACCTTGAAGTGATGGATGTCACAGTATCCCCCAGTTGAGAGAATTTCGTCCCGAAATTCAACTGGTGCTAGGTCCAAGAGCGTCATCCTTGAATAGATTTGGATACTTAAGTTTCATCTGATCTTCCCGTTCTCGCGTGAATTCTGGCCCTCGCTTGGAGTCCCATCTCACACGAACGATCGGCATCTTGCTGCGCCTTAAGCGTTTGACCTTTCGGTCCACGATCTCGATAGGTTCCTCAATGACATGAAGCTTTTCGTCGATCTTGATTTCCTCAATTTGTACGTGTAATGACTCATCCGCCAAACACTTCTCGAGGTTCGACACGTGACAAGCATCATGTACACCGCTGAGTTCTTGTGGCAACCTCCATCGGTAAGCCCCTGGACCAATTATTTCTGTAACCTCAAATGGTCCCACGTATAGAGGGGCTAACTTCCCTTTCTTTCCCAATCGTACAATCCCTTTCCCGGGAGAGACTTTGAGTAAAACGTGATCTCTTGCAGCCTTTAGTCTATCTTTGATTTGGAAGATCTTGTCAGTTGTCTCTTGAATGATTTATGGGCCTGTAAGCTGGCTCTCACCAACTTCAACCCAACAAACTAGGGGTCTACATTTCCCCCGTACAATTCCTCAAATGGGGCGCATCTAATGCTTGTATGATAGCTATTGTTGTAGGAGAACTCCATCAATGGTAGACGAGTGTCTCCACTACCATCAACATCGATTACACAAGCTCTGAGCATATCTTTCAACGTTTGTATAGTTCGTTCACTCTGGTCATCTGTTTATGGGTAAAAGGCGGTACTCATATCTAATCGAGTGCCCATCGCTTTTTGTAGTGTTTGCCAAAATCGTGAAGTGAATTCGACTGTCTCTGTCGGATATGATTGACACCGGCACACCGTGCCGTGTCACGACCTCTTTAATGTATAACCTCGCCAACCTTTCCATCTTGTAATCCTCCCGGATCGGTAAGGATTGAGCGGACTTCGTCATCCGATCCTCCACGACCCATATCGAGTCGTGCCCGCTACCTGTTCTAGGGAGTTTGGTAATGAAGTCCATAGCTATGTTCTCCCATTTCCACTCGGGAATCTTGGTTGTTGTAATAATCCCGATGGTCTTTGAAGTTCGGCCTTAACATTCAAGCACGTCAAGCATCGGCTTACATACATAGCAATGTCTCTTTTCATGCCTGGCCACCAGTATAGATCCTTAAGATCGTGATACATACTGCACCAGGATGAACAGAATATCGTGTCTTGTGCGCTTCCTCCATGATCAGGGTATGAACATCTCTCCATTTGGGTACCCATATGCGATCCATGAAGTACTGTATGCCATCATCCTTGCAATTCATCTGTTTGTCTAACCCTCAGAACTCTTCTCTCGCGAGGTTTTCTTCTCTCAATGCTCCCCTTTGTGCAAGTTGGATCTGAGTTTTCAAGTTCGTCTGAATAGTCAATCCCAAAGCTCGAGCACGTAGTGGCTCCACGCGCTCTTTACGACTTAGAGCGTCAGCCACCACATTTGTTTCTCTTCCAATCAAACTTCTTGTCTTCCTGAGTCATCAAGGTTAACGGTTGGGCCACCTTTGAGAAATTTGCCATGAAGCGACGATAGTATCCGGCCAAACCTAAGTATTGTCGTTTCTCTGAAGGCGTCTGGGGTGCATCCTATTTCTTCCCGGCTTCAATCTTTCTGGATTCTACCCGAATTCCACTTTCGTTAACCACTTGACCCGTAATCTCACTTTTCGAAGTCGAAACTCACACTCCGAGTACTTGGCGTAAAGCTTCTCTTCTTGCAATAGGCTCAGTATGGTCCGAAGATGTTCCTTAGGGTCTTATTTCAATCGAGAGTAGGTAGGTATATCGTCTATAAATACCATCACGAACTTATCCAAATAAGGTCTGCATACTCGGTTTATCAGGCCCATGAACACAGCTGGTTCATTAATCAGTCCGATCGGCATGACTAAGAATTCATATTGCCCATAACGAGTTCTGAATGCGGTGTTCGGTATGTCATCCTCGAAACTCTCAGTTGATGATATCCTGAACGGAGATCTATCTTGGAGAAATAGGAAGCTTCTTGTAACTTGGTCAAATAAGTCATCGATTCTTCACAGTCAACTTGTTCAACTCGCGAAAATCGATGCACATGCAGAGCGACCCGTCTTTCTTTTTGGCAAATAGGACCGGTGCTCCCCATGGCGAATGACTCAGTCAAATAAGACCCTTCCCTAGTAGTTCCTGTAATTGGTTGGATAATTCTTGTATTTCAGACGACGCTAACTGATACAGTGCTTTTGGTACCGGCGTAGCTCCAGGAACTAACTCCATACGAAATCCCACCTGTCGTGGAGGAGGTAATCCTGACCAACACTCTCGGCTCCGTTTTTCGATAACCAATCCATTCCCGCAATCACACCAAAGCTCCCCAACTCGAAAGGTATTATGTCTATGTCGAAGGCATGGTTCTCCAATATCCTAGAGCACTCTTTAAAAAAAATCTTATCTACTAGTACACCCTACCGTAGTCCATTCCTACAGAGAAGCAAGTCTCTAGTCTACTAGGGTTCAAGGCAAACATGTGTACAAAATCAGAAGACATGAAACCATTGTCTGTTCCAGTACCAATCAGTTTGAAGACGAAGTGGTGGTTGAGAAAATACGTACCTGTATCAACATTCGGGTCCTGACGGGCGTCATTTGCTCCGACAACGTATGCACGTCCTCTGGTAGCACTTCTTTGAATCCCTTGGCCTGGGTTGCCAGCTATGGCCATCACTTGCTGTTGGTTATTCCCTTGTTGACCCGGTGCCCTATTCAGTCTGGGGCACATGTTCCGGTAGTGACCAGGACCTCCACACTCATAACAAGCCCTGGTATTCCCGGCGGGGTTAACCGCGTTGACGGGTGTCACCAGGTTCGGCGCAACTCTACAATCTCTCGCTAGGTGCCCCAGGCGCCTACAGTTCGCACACGCCGACACAGCAGTGCTGGGGGGTGATGAAGTTTGCACCTGTCGCATTTGGGGTGCGGGCCTGCATATTCTTTCTTTCCCTGAGGCACGGCCCCAATATTTTGGGTCGTCTTGGCCTTCTTATCAAACCTTCCGGTGCTAGACCGGCTCGTTTCCCCAGCCTCCTTTCTCTTCTCTGTTCCTTGGTTATACTGATCATTAGTATCATTACTCCTGTGGAATTGATGATTCCGAAGAGTGTCGCTCACTTGAGTCACTATAGTTGGAATCAGTGCGGCTAGCTGCTGAGCGATCATGACAGCCATGTCAGGGTTTTCAGTTCCCTGGTTGTCGCCAGCTGGGGCGCCACCTGTTCTTGGTGATCTACCCCTACCTCTGCCTTGTGGGGTCTCACCATCTTGGTTGGTACCACGTGTGACTCTTCGGGGCGGCATCCTCTAATCATAGAAAGATTTAAACATGTAAGCTTTAGTCACTTCTGAGATACATGTATGATTCCACTCATCAAGTTCCGATAACCCATGCTTTGGTCCATCAAGATCGTCACGTAACCCTGTTTAAGCACATTCTTAGTATATCGGTGATGCTTATATATAGGGTCCCCCGCAGCGTTCCCACCGCATCCACGATATACCTTGAATGACTCTTAAACCGTTTACATGACATCCTAATTTCCCTTAGCATGATCCAAATGAATAACATAATGTAATGTGTAGGGAGTATCATCACTCCTCTACATTTCTTGAAGTTCACCTTTATTCTAAGCATTCAATCAGCTCCTTAGTTACTGAATTGCTAAGTGGAGGAATGTTTCACGGAAGGCAGGATCAATGTCATGATTGGAAGTAGCATGAAGGCTCTAAATAGGACAGGACTTAAGTAGTGGTACGTGTTAGTAATGTTATGTTACCCTTAATAAAGCCTCACTAGGATTATGATCCTAGCACACCCTAGGATATAAAATAGCAACTAGTAATACTCGTGATCGTTAGCTCATGGTAAGATTAGCCAGACTTCTCATGCACGGCGAATTGCAATTACGTGTGCACCCGTAATGGTAATTTGCCTTGCATGGTCACCCTAAGCTTCACTTACCCCAAGTTAACATCATAGTATTGTCCACATTCATCAAGCACAAATTAGGTATTGTCCTCATGTCCCTGAATCAATAGTATTCCAATAGTAGAATGTAATAGCAAGTAAACTCTAAGCACATAAGCATAATATATCTAATGATAGCTGCCTATCCTTCATACCTTCAGGATTTCAGGCATAACCACATTAGGGTCGGATTTAGTATCCGAGATCAAGCGCAATGTATGATCTGTGACGATCTTTTCGGGTCTACATACCCAAATTTGGTTATGATAACTTGGCTCACAGAGGGAACGGAAGATCCAATAGGAAGCATCCCATAGGGGTCGAGCACAAGGGCTCAAACACAAAGTAAAAGATCACATAACGGAAGGATAACCGAACACGTAAGGAGGAACATATACACGAGATATATAAATGCACACAAGCTTAAGCATGCAAATCTACATGAAGGTTCCTAGGTTATAGTCTAGGTCAAGTGTAATTGCCTAATTCTCTATAACCAATGGCTCTGATACCAGTCTGTCACACCCCCGCTGATAGCGGAAACACGGGGAATGCGAGCTAGACGGGATCGTCATAACACATGGTATGGATAGAGTAGCAATAATAATATGATGACAAGCGTGTCATGACGATACCCGAACACAATTGGAGACTTGTGTCGTGTATAATCAATGTTCACGACCGCATAGTCATAAACATAACATAAAATGATCACATAATCATTGATAACAACTTGAAATGTAAATTCCCATAACTCGGGAACAAGTGTACAATGTACAAGTCTGAGCAACCAAGATGTTCCAAAGATTAATGTATACAAATGCTTAATTCTCCAAAATATGTCCTAGGGTCTCCTCTAAAAGGCAGTGCTCCTAGAACTTCAATTACCTTGATCACCTGAAAAGAAACGCTCAAAAAAGGTCAACATAATTGTTGGTGAGCTTCGCAGGTTTTAAGTAATAAAAGATGTTTAAAAGAAATCGGTAAGAAGGTTTAATAAAAGTTACCGCAAATACACTTATGTGTAGGCGGTTTTATCAGTTATAAATAGCTACAGCCAAACCTAATGTCGGTCCCGCACGGGGATTGATGGCTGTAAAGAAACAATTCCCAAGTTTAAATAGTTTATAAAAGACGTAGCATGATCCACACAGCGCATACGTTTAGTTTATAACCAAACCAATCCTTAGGTCCCTTTACCAGGATTAATGGTTATATAAAAAGGTTTTCCATAGCATAGTAAGTTTAACTTGACGTAGCAAGATACACAAAGCGCATACGTGTCAAGTTAAACATGACGTAGCAAGATACACACAGCGCATACGTAATGGTTACAACCAAACCAGTCCTTAGGTCCCAATACCGGGATTAATGGTTGTAATGGATGATCGGCTTAGAGGAAACACACAGAGGAACCACACAGAAGAACCACACAGCCGAGAGCATCCAAGGTTAAAGGCATCCAACAAGTAATAAACATGACGTAGCAGGATACACATAGCGCATACGTATAGGTTACAACCAAACCAGTCCTTAGGTCCCAATACCGGGATTAATGGTTGTACTGAGAGATCCACACAGAAGTCCTACACAGGAGTCCCACACAGAAGTCCCACACAGAAGTCCCACACAGCCAAATAGTATCACTAAACAAGTAGCATTTACAGGTGACATCACATAACACTTAGCATCAAGTAATATCACATAGTAGCAACTTAGCATAGAATCACATTCAACATTTTATGCCTTAGTCAATCAGATCATCCCGTAACCCAGTTTAAGCGCCTTCTTAGCATACCGGTGATGCTTATATATAGGGTTCCCCGCAGCGTTCCCACCACATCCACGATATACCTAGAACGATGCCTAAACCAGCTACTTGACATCTGATTGACCTTAACATCAATGTGTCAACATCCAACAAGTAAGCATAATGAGGTAACCATGAAGTTACAGCAGACTTCCACTAAGGAAGATGCTTGAAAATGTGTTAAGTAAGCGAGCGTTCTTTTTCCCCAAGTTTGAAAATGTTTAAAAGTATATAAGCGTAAAAAGGGGCCGCGAAACTCACAGAGCAGATGTTAAGCACGTGTGATGAATATTCCCAACGGTAGGATGCTATGAACAGTCAAACACCTATTGGCAGTTACTGATAAGCATTAATAATAAGCATAAAGTATAAGATGATGTTCAATAGGTTCGGGCAGTTTCGGTTCGGTCGTGGGTAGCACACACAATCAGACATACACGCGCAATAGATCTTATGTAGATCCAAGCACTAGGAATGTTGCCATTGTCGATGATGTTTGGGTAAAAGTGTTATTCTTGTTAAAGGAATACTTGGTAAGAACTTGTGTTAGGAATTGTTTGTTACTAATTGTAAAGTGTTAAGTCGATGTGTCCTGATATAACATTAATGAGTTTGATAGTGTTAATCTCAATGATCTTCATTAACAATGGCAACCGTGTCGACGTTACCTTAACATCACAAGACAACACGCACCGCACACCGGAAGAATTCACACACAATGGCTCCAATCGCACAACAGGACCAGACGCACGACTGGACACCCTATTCGCACGAAATAATCTTTCAGTCATGCGAATCATCTTCATTCGCATGATTGAACCCTCATCCGTGCGACTAAGCACTCAATCATACCACACAACACTCATTCGTACGATTCAACATCCATACGCACGAATCAACATCCATTCGTACGAATCAGATTCATTCGTACGACTGAACCTCCATTCGTGCGACTAAACCCTTAATCGTACGATACACACTCAATCGCATGCATTCCATCGCATAGACTCAATCGCATAGACTCAATTGCATACAACACTCAGTCGCATGACTCATTCGTACGACTCACCCAGTCGTACAGCTTAGTCGTACGATAGACTCAGACGCATGACTCAGTCGTACGACTCACCCAGTCGTACAGCTTAGTCGTACGATAGACTCAGACGCATGACTCAGTCGTACGACTCACCCAGTCATACAGTTTAGCCGTACGATAGACTCAGACGCATGGACTCAGTCGTACGACTCACCCAGTCGCACGGCTCAGTCGCATGACAGACCCAGTAGCCCTGTACAGCAGGTCGCGACTGCTGAAGTGTAGAGCAGCATCCAGCTGCTCCGAGCACGAGTTTTATGCACCAAGAACCTCCAGAAACATACTTCTAACATGTCTAGACAAGAAACACACACCGGAACGCAACACACAAACCCACACGACCTCATGTGCTCGGATGAACCCGAACACCCGAAACCCTGAAAATGCAGAAGTGAAATCGAGCAAGAAACGGGTCAAACGAGGTTATCTACCTGCTAGGAGTGAGTATCCACAATGATAACCAAGATTTGATGGTGAAAACGCGACAAACGGACCTGATTTCGGTGCTAGTTCGAGAGAGATTGAAGGAGATGAAGAAGAAGCGATGGAAATGAAGATGATGTGAAGAATGCTGGGAAATGGGTATTTATACCCAGCCTAGTTTGGTCATTTGTCAAGTTTAGTCCCTACACTTAGTTCCCGAATCGCCAAACTTGATTCGGTTGAAAACGACGTAAATACGCGCGTTATACTAATTATAAGGATGTGTTTAATGTTGTTTATATTATATAACATATTATAATTAACGGTGTCGGTTGTGATATTCGTGAGCGTTTGTATGATGAAGTTGCAAATAATGGTATCCCGACTGTAAAGGAAAACCAAACGAGTATGATGTTCTTCACAAACAGTTTATGAAGGTGACAAATGAATGCTCTAAGAATAGTTAACGAAGTTTCATGTCAAATGACGGACCTTGAAGTGACGGATGTCACAACGCATAAACCTACTTAACCCACTTTATGAAACTCGCACACATAAGACACATGGATCATAGCACACACTTAGAAGAATTTTGGTTTCATTAATTACTTTGATTAATTTTGCCCACTACCACTTTCATTTATATATGTTCCACATACATGCATGTACTACACCTATACTTATAACTACAACAATAAGACATACATCCTATGTTCATTTGCACCACGTTACCACATGCATATACATGAATTTACACACACATACATGCATGTACTATTACACAAGTATCTCCCCAAGAACCCACGGTCAATCCATGTACTTTATACCAAGAGCACACACACTTCCATCACACACACACCTTTATATATATGTATATACACACAGAACCAAACACCCACACAAATCGACACGACGACCCACGAGCCCCCACAAAACCTGATGCACACACACTTAAAACACATCCATGCAAACACACATAACCTTAAACAACCATCCACACATACATCATATTCGATCACCAACCTACCCACCCAACTTACATGCATATGGCTGGACATACATCCCAAACAACCCCTGGTCACCCCCAAACCAAGCACACCCGCACACCCACAGGTTGTCACAACAAGCCCTTCTAGTTTGCAATGTTTAATAATTAATTAACTTAGTTTAATTAGTTATAAGTTAATTGTTAACAATGTAAGTTAATTGTTAATAATAGTAATAATAATAATAATAGTAATGGAAATCATCATCAATAATAATAGTTTAGATTGACTAACTAACAATTAATGGAGAGAGATTTGATAATGGAAACGAGGTTAACCTGAAAATTTGGGTTGTCACAAAAAGTACAAAAAGGAGATATGAAAGCTGTTGGAGTGCTTCACGATGCTGCTACTGGTGGCTGCCCGAGAAAGGCCATACTTCAAACAAAAGATATTCATAGATGCTTTGGCATCTTATGATTTGATTCCACATAAAACCCCTTATTAAACCCACAATATGACAGACTATCTACACACCATAATCCCATTAAATCTCTCCTCAAACTCAGCCCCAAAGATCTCCATGCTACTGCTATGGTCGTGAGAAGTGGAGAAATCGAGAGAAAGATTTGGACCTCTACCACGCGTTTCTTCTTGTACCAACATTTACCATCGGGTATGAAATTAAACCTACTTAAAATAAACCTCTCAAAGGTTATATTATTTGTTGATAAGGTCCCACGACAACTTAGAAACCGAGTTCATGAAAATCAAGTAACTGGGCGGAAAGAGAGTTTTAAGATTACACTTACGTTGCGGAAATGAAATCAGTCTAAACATATTTTTAAACCATGATTTAAAATATTAAATAAATACATTTCACAACAAGGCTAAGAACCCAGCATGAACAACAACCCGACAAAATAATAGACTCGAGTTTAAGTGGCTGTAACTTGATAAAAAAACCAAATTAGGTGTTTCTTGAACCTATTGTTATTTTAAGGAAGTTAGATTCAAACCCACTTGGTCTTGTGATTTTCCATGAAGATTTAGTCCCCAAAAGTGCAAAAGAAAATAAAATGTCAAAAATGTCTTTTCATGATAGAATGTTGACCCGAGTTTGCAAGGCCATAAGATTTCAATAATAAACCAACAAAATAGATTTTAGTGTCAAAAGTTAGCTTTATGTATTAGCTTTCCAACGCATATAATCACTATCATTAATAGGTAGTTCTGGATCCCCAACCGACCAATTTACGAACAACTGTCCAAAATATGTTGCAGTGAACATAGTAGGGGAAATGTAACACCCTAAAAAGTCAAGACGAGTCATCGAGAATAATGGGCTTAGTTGTGGGTATTTAATAAAGGAAGAAAAATGGATTATGGGCTAATTAGGTTTATGGACAAGAGCCTAAGTGGATTGAGGCCCATAATCAGCCCTTAACCTACCCAAAGCAGCCACCATCTTCTTCATTTCAACCCTAACTCCAAAAATCCATAGAGAGAGAAAGTATAAGAGAGAAAGTGAAAGAAACACAAGATTTGAAGCTTCTAAGGTCAAGGGATTGAAGATCTGGGTGTTTGTGCATCAAATCTCAAGGAAAGGAGCAACAAACAAGGTAAGAATCGACCTCTAAACCTCTCTGTTGATCAAACCCGGATTCTAGGGTTTTGGGATTTTAAAAGTCACAAAGAAACACATAAAGGTCGAAATTTTACATATGAAAACGTGTAAAAAGGTTAGAAATGGTTTCATGGAAGGTAAACCAAGGATTTGGACGTAAAAAGTTAAGATTTTAGGTTAAAAACGGGCTGGTTCGTCATTGATATGCATCCAGCGAAACTGCGCCCCGATCAAGCGAAACTACACTCATCCAGCGAAACTATGAAGCGAAACTAAGGGAAGTTCCAGCGAAACTACAGTTTCGCTGAGGCGAAACTAAAGTTTCGCTGATAAGTTCACCGGTGCCTAGTTTCACCCTTAGATATTGCGAAACTAGTAAATTCCAACGAAAGTTGGGCGCTCATGGCAGCGAATCTGCCCAGCAAAACTGACAGCGAAACTGCCAGCGAAACTAGCAGCGAAACTGCCAGCGAAACTGTGGGCGAAATTATGAAGAAAATGACGTTTTTGTGTATTAACTTTCATGCAGCTAGAGTATTCGGACTGTAGCTTAAGTAGCTTAGGATTGAAGTTATATAGCTAAGTTCAGGTGAGTTCTAGATCCCCTTATTTAAACGTTTTTCCTTGTTTTTGGGGCTATTATGCATAATAGACATAAGGTTTTCAAGATAAGGATTTCAAGGTGTTTTAATAAGGAAATACATTTTTCTAAAGTAAAATGTGACATTTAAAAAGCTCAAAATAATTTTCGGGCGCGCTGACTAGCCGGCCCCAGCCAAGGGCGTTGCCCCTTGGACCCCACTAGGGGCTGCTGCCCCTAGTACCCCGCTATCAGGGGCTGCCGCCCCCGAACCCCCGCTGTCCCACGGAGGGTTGGTTACGTGTTATGATGACTAGTACTTGGTATGTTGTGTACTTAATAAGCTAAGTATTATATATATATTAAGTGAAAGACAATACTAATGAGAAGTGGAACTTAACGAATGTTACCCCCGGGCCCATTTGATGATGAAAAGTCTTGTAAGCACTATGATAGACTTCACTTGTGTGAGTCTTACGTATGAAGATGGATCCGTATTCATGAGCGGGCTATGTGCCTGGCAGTGTGGATCAACTGTCGGGGGTAGCTACCATGAAGATGTGTACCGACAGGGATCGATCAACTGTCGGGGGTAGCTATCATGAAAAATGTGTACCGACAGTGATCGACATTCGTTGTCGATCAACATGGAGCTCTTGCTTTGTGCAATCTCGACTATGATGAAGTGAAACATAATGAAAGAATGAAACATAATGAACGTGCTTAATGTGATGCAAGTAATGTTTGTAGTATGATGTATGCGTGTTCATTATATGAAGGATAAAAAGTTATACTTTCTTATTTATATAAAACTAGAACTCACTCAACGTAGCTGACTTTTTATGCATAATAGTTGACAGGTAAGCGCTGATGCTGAGGATGGCACACGAAGCTACTTGGGGAGATATGGATGGCATTCCTGTTAATGAAGTCTTTATTGTAATTAATGACAAGGAATATATTTTGTTTACATTTAAAGGATAAATGTATGAGTACAATGGGGTTTTTAAGTTTTAAATGAATGTTTAATTATTTTCCGCTGCAATGTTTTGTTATTAAACTGATTTTATGCTATGAATTGCCAACTGTGAGGTTTCCCGGGAACGGGGCCTTACAAGTTGGTATCAGAGCCAAAGTTTAAGAGAAATGGGTAAAACATTTTTCAAACCTAAACTTAATCTGAGAATGGGACAAAATGAAGGATGCCAACCCAAGTAGCTACGTGCCATCAGGTAAAATATTTCATGTAAACTTGTAATATGTGCGTGTGCTATTTGTTTACTATATGTGTAGATTTGAACACTAACATGTGTTAGGATAGTGATTGCTTGGGACAGGAGGGTAAGGTAAGTAGTTAATCACACTTGCCCACTATAATTAAGGACTTACCATACTTGTAATGATCTAAGCAATTAACTTGAATGACCATTTCGGTGTTTAAATCTTATAGGAATTAGATATGGCGGGTAGGAAAACTGGGAAGGCTACACGTGGACGTCCTCGAGGTGGTGGTACTACTACATCACGTGTCACCCAGAGCAAAGCTAAGGCTCCCGAGACTGTTCACGAGGGGTCAGACCTCCACAGTCAACCGGAGGGTGAGGGATCAGCCACCCTCAAATCCACTGTTAAGGAGGCTATTACCGATGAAGTTTACAATGTCATGCAAGATGTCTTACCCTCGGTGGTGAATGAGGTGCTCAGAGCAGTCAAGGATGGAGAAAAAGCTGATAAGAAGGAGAAGGAAAACGAGAAGAATTCTGGAAGGTCCACTGGGAGGATGGAGGAAACTGAAGAGGAGCCATCAAACCCTAAGGTGGTAATCCATGATGACGACAGTGATGAGGAGGCTGAGAGGGAGACGACTAGGGGGTGCAACTATGGGGCATTTCAAAGGTGCAAGCCCCCGACCTTTGACGGTAATAGCAATGCTACTGCCGCTCATCGTTGGATCACAGAGATAGAAGCGGTATTGGAAATTAGTGAATGCCATGAAGATCAGAAAGTTAAGTTTGCCACTCATTCTTTCGTCGACACAGCACTGTGCTGGTGGGACAATATTGTCCAGGCTGAAGGAAAGCGACCGATAGCCAAACTGAGGTGGTCTGAGTTGAAGGAGTTGGTGCTGGAAGAGTATTGTCCCCATCGGAAATTAGACAAGATTGAGAAGGAGTTCTTGTATTTAGAGGCTGGGAATATGACTCATCAAGAGTATACCTCCAAGTTTAATGAACTTGCAAGACTTGTGCCAGACATGGTAACACCTGCATCCAAGAAGATCAAGAGATACATGCAGGGTTTGCCTGTGGACATCAGGAGGCACATGATTGCGGCTAGACCAGGCACGTTTAGGTCTGTGGTGGATTTAGCTGGAAGGTTGTACGATGAGAGAGACCCAATACCTGTGCAGAAGAAGGTGGAGAAGTGGAGTAGGAATAAGAATGGAAATGGGAAGAGGTACGGAGGTGATAACTTTAGGGGTGGAAAGAAGAGGATGAGAGCTGAGGATCAATCAGGGAGACAGGGAAATACAGGTGAAGGGGGTGCCTGTAGAAAATGTGGAAAATGCCATTTTGGGGAGTGTAGTGTTGGGACTGGAAAGTGTTTTAAATATAGGGGCGAGGGTCACTATGCTAGAGATTGCAAGGCGGTGAAGTGTTACCAGTGTGGCGAGATAGGACGTACGGAGAAGGACTGCAAGAAAGGGAAATCAGGAGGATCGGGAGCGGTTAAGGCTGGAGATAAGGAAAAGGGTGACGGTTCAAAGGCAAAGGCAAGGGTGTTCAACATAACTCATGAGGAGGCCAGGGCAGATCTAGAAGTAGTTTTAGGTATGTTTCTGGTGGATCACGAATATGCTTCTGTGCTCTTTGATTCTGGTGCTAGTAGGAGTTTTATGTCTACTGCCTTTTGTCGTCTATTGCATGATGAGAGTAGAAAGATAGACGAGCCCTTTTATGTAGAAACAACCATTGGTAAGTCCACTAAGATAACTGAAGTGATTGAGGATTGCCTGATTGAGTTAGAAGATTGTAAGTTCCCGGCTAGGTTGCATGTTATGGCCTTAGGAGGTTTCGATGGGGTGTTAGGCATGGATTGGTTAGCTATCTATGAAGCCAATATTGTATGTAGCAAGAAAATAATTCGTCTAATAGCGCCCGATGGTAGTTCTGTTACTGTTCGTGGGGATAAGGTGTGCTGTGTGCCAAAGGTCGTGTCGATGATCACAGCTGAAAAGTACATGAGACGTGGGTGTAGCGCTTACTTGGCCTACGTAAAAGATGTGGACGCGCCAGAGCCACAACTATCAGATGTGCGGGTAGTGCGCGAGTTTCCTGACGTCTTTCCTGAAGACCTGACTGGTGTGCCGCCGGACCGCGAAATCGAATTCCAGATTGATTTGTTACCGGGAGCACAGCCCGTCGCTAAAGCACCATATCGATTGGCTCCTTCGGAGATGGTAGAATTAAAGGACCAGTTGCAAGATTTATTGGATAAGGGCTTCATCCGGCCGAGTATCTCTTCATGGGGTGCTCCAGTTTTATTCGTCAAGAAGAAAGATAGTAGCATGAGGATGTGCATTGACTATCGCGAGCTCAATAAGCTGACCGTAAAGAATTGGTACCCGTTACCAAGGATCGACGACTTGTTCGATCAACTTCAGGGTGTCAGCTGGTTTTCAAGGATAGATCTGCGGTCTGGTTACCACCAACTAAAGGTGAAAGAACAAGATATTCCTAAAACAGCATTCCGTACGCGTTATGGACACTACAAATTTCTCGTAATGTCCTTTGGTTTAACCAACGCGCCAGCTGCTTTTATGGACCTTATGAATCGGGTATTTCGGCCTATGTTGGATAGATCAGTAATAGTGTTCATCAATGATATTTTGATTTATTCAAAAAGTGAAGAAGAACATGCCGATCATATTCGAGAGGTGTTAGAGACACTCAGAAGCGAGAAGTTATATGCTAAGTTCTCTAAATGTGCATTTTGGCTTCGCGAAGTTCAATTTTGGGTCATGTGGTTAATCCCGAGGGGATCAGGGTGGATCCTGCGAAGGTTGAAGCGGTAATGCAATGGGAACCTCCAAAGACGCCAACCGAGATTCGCAGTTTCAAGGTCTGGCAGGTTACTATAGGAGGTTCATCCAGGATTTCTCCAAGATAGCTTCTCCTTTGACTAAGCTGACCCAAAAGGACGTGAAGTAAGAATGGGGCCCTGATCAGGAGAACGCCTTCCTAGAACTAAAGATGAGATTAACGCAAGCCCCTGTCCTGACGCTACCTGAGGGGAACGAGGACCTGGTAGTCTACTCGGATGCCTCATATGCAGGATTGGGTTGCGTGTTGATGCAACGAGGGAAGGTGATAGCCTATTCTTCTAGACAATTAAAAGCCCACAAGGCCAATTATCCTACCCATGATTTGGAGTTGGCCGCGGTGGTGTTTGCGTTGAAGATTTGGAGGCACTACCTGTATGGGGTGAAGTGCACCATCTTCACTGATCATAAGAGTCTGAAATATTTCTTCGAACAAAAGGAACTCAACATGAGGCAGAGGAGGTGGTTGGAATTGATCAAAGATTATGACTGCGAAATTCACTACCATCCAGGCAAGGGGAATGTGGTTGCTGACGCCCTTAGTAGGAAAGGACGACCCGAACCAATTCGGGTCAGGGCTTACCAAATAATCATGATGCCTGATGTTATGAAACAGGTGAGGGAGTTTCAGGATGAAGCATTAAGAGAAGACAGAGTCAACTCTGAAAGAATGAAAGGACAGGTTTCAGATTTGGGGGAAAACACCCTGGGTATTAGAACCCGATCTGGGCGGATGTGGATCCCTCTCTACGGGGATTTGAGGGGGAAGATCATGGATGAGGCTCACAAAACTCGCTATTCCATTCATCCTGGTGCCACGAAAATGTACCAAGATCTGAAGAAAGATTACTGGTGGCCAGGAATGAAGCGAGATGTGGCTAAGTACGTAAGCAAGTGCTTGAATTGTCTGCAAGTGAAGGCAGCGCACCAAAAGCCATATGGAAAGATCCAGCCTTTGAATATCCCCGAATGGAAATGGGAACACATCACAGTGGACTTCATCACGAAGATACCTCGCACGGCGAGAGGAAGCGACGCGATCTGGGTGATTGTTGACCGTCTAACAAAGAGCGCCCATTTCCTACCAATTTGTGAGACGTATTCCTCTGAGAGATTGGCAGAGCTATTTATCAAGGAGATCGTGGCTCGACACGGCGTGCCAGTGTCTATCATTTCGGATAGGGACACGCGATTTACATCCAAGTTCTGGAAGAGGTTTCACAACTCAATGGGGACTAGACTGCATCTTAGTACGGCTTACCACCCCCAAACGGATGGTCAGTCAGAAAGAACGATTCAAACGTTAGAAGACATGCTGCGAGCATGTGTAATCGACTTTGGAGGAAGTTGGGATGAGCACTTACCGTTGACGGAATTCTCATACAATAATAGTTACCATGCCAGCATTGGTATGCCCCCTTACGAAATGTTGTACGGTAGGAAGTGTAGAACGCCCGTGTGTTGGGGTGACATCGGGCAAAAGGAATTGGGAGTCTCGAAGTGATAGAGGTCACAACCGAGAAGTTAGATAAAATTAAGGCATTCATGAAAACCGCAAAGGACCGCCAGAAGTCTTATGCCGATAAGAGGCGTAGACCTATAGAATTTGAGGTTGGTGACATGGTTATGCTCAAAGTATCGCCTTGGAAAGGGATCATTAGGTTTCGAAAAAGGGGAAAGCTAAGCCAAAGGTTCATAGGGCCATTCCGTATTATCGCAAGGGTAGGGGAGGTGGCCTACAGACTAGAATTACCAGATGAGTTGAGTGGAATTCACCCTACATTCCACGTATCTCATCTTAGGAAATGTCTAGCAGACAATGATGCATTTGTACCATTAGAGGACATTGAAGTCGACGAGCGACTGAATTAGGTAGAGCAGCCGGTGGCCATCCTGGATCGGAAAGAGAAGCGCTTATGTAATAAAGTAGTTCCGCTAGTACGAGTACAGTGGAAACACAAAGAGGATCAGAATCTACGTGGGAGACCGAGGAAGAGATGAGGAGATTTTATCCCCAGTTGTTTGATGACTGACAGGTTTCAAGGACGAAACCTAAATAAGTGGGGGAGACTTGTAACACCACGAAAAGTCAAGACGAGTCATCGAGAATAATGGGCTTAATTGTGGGTATTTAATAAAGGAAGAAAAATGGATTATGGGATAATTAGGTTTATGGACAAGAGCCTAAGTGGATTGAGGCCCATAATCAGCCCTTAACCTACCCAAAGCAGCCACCATCTTCTTCATTTCAACCCTAACTCCAAAAATCCATAGAGAGAGAAAGTAAAGAGAGAAAGTGAAAGAAACACAAGATTTGAAGCTTCTAAGGTCAAGGGATTGAAGATCTGGGTGTTTGTGCATCAAATCTCAAGGAAAGGAGCAACAAACAAGGTAAGAATCGACCTCTAAACCTCTTTGTTGATCAAACCCGGATTCTAGGGTTTTGGGGTTTTAAAAGTCACAAAGAAACACATAAAGGTCGAAATTTTACATATGAAAACGTGTAAAAAGGTTAGAAATGGTTTCATGGAAGGTAAACCAAGGATTTGGACGTAAAAAGTAAAGATTTTGGGTTAAAAACGGGCTGGTTCGTCATTGATATGCATCCAGCAAACTGTGCCCCGATCAAGCGAAACTGTGCACTCATCCAGCGAAACTATGAAGCGAAACTAAGGGAAGTTCCAGCGAAACTACAGTTTTGCTGGGGCGAAACTACAGTTTTGCTGGGGCGAAACTACAGTTTCGCTGATAAGTTCGCCGGTGCCCAGGTTGACCCTTAGATATTGCGAAACTAGGAAATTCCAACGAAAGTTGGGCACTCAAGGCAGCGAATCTGCCCAGCGAAACTGGCAGCGAAACTGCCAGCGAAACTAGCAGCGAAACTGCCAGCGAAACTGTGGGCGAAATTAAGAAGAAAATGACGTTTTTGGGTATTAACTTTCGTGCAGCTAGAGTATTCGGACTGTAGCTTAAGTAGCTTAGGATTGAAGTTATATAGCTAAGTTCAAGTGAGTTCTAGATCCCCTTATTTAAACGTTTTCCTTGTTTTTGGGGCTATTATGCATAGTAAACATAAGGTTTTCAAGATAAGGATTTCAAGGTGTTTTAACAAGGAAATACATTTTTCTAAAGTAAAATGTGACATTTAAATAGCTCAAAATAATTTTTGGGCGCGCTGACCAGCCCGGCCCCAGCCAGGGGCGTTGCCCCTTGGACCCCACTAGGGGCGTTGCCCCTAGGACCCCGCTATCAGGGGCTGCCGTCCCCGAACCCCCGTTGTCCCGCGGAGGGTCGGTTACGTGTTATGATGACTAGTACTTGGTATGTTGTGTACTTAATAAGCTAAGTATTATATATATATTAAGTGAAAGATAATACTAATGAGAAGTGGAACTTAACGAATGTTACCCCCGGGCCCGTTTGATGATGAAAAGTCTTGCAAGCACTATGATAGACTTCACTTGTGTGAGTCTTACGTATGAAGATGGATCCGTATTCATGAGCGGGCTATGTGCCTGGTAGTGTGGATCAACTGTCGGGGGTAGCTACCATGAAGATGTGTACCGACAGGGATCGATCAACTGTCGGGGGTAGCTACCATGAAA